>CM075509.1:14762500-15362500 GCA_037950675.1 Hypophthalmichthys molitrix
CTCTCACCCTGAAAAGTGTCGGCCAGGCTAATGGACTGAGAGGAAAGGGCTGTTCGTAAGCCCCGGCCATCTGAAGGAATAATCGTTGACTGACAGAGAAAAGCCTCGACTGAACTGCCCAGCTGACCACCTTCAGCATCCTCATTGGGCAAGTCTGTGACATTATCTCTGCAGACTGCAGCCTTGTGACCCTGACAAAAGACAGATGATGGAATAAATAATATTCTGTGATGTAATTTCTGCTCATTTCAGGTGTGTGTATTGTACCTCAGCTCCACACAGGCTGATATTGAAGAGGTGGTAGTACTTTGTGCCTTTCGCAGTGAAGCTGGGCCCGTTCATGATGGACCCAGCGGACGTCAGAGCACTGAAGTCATACTGAAGAGTCCGATTCTGGTCAATGTATGTGAAGGAACAGTCGCTGAAGCACACACTGTGCTCCTATGATTTAAACATCCAAGAGAGGACGATCACACACTTAGTAGTTATTATTACTATTCACAAAACACTTTTAAAAATGCCTATTCTTTAACCAATAAGCAATTGGAATGAAGAACTCACAACATATTTATTTATTGGAAATAAAATTAAATAAAAAAAAATGTTTGATAACTATATTTAAATGGAAATATTCTAACATTTTAATTAAATAAACGATCAATTTAACATTAAAATAATTTGTTTAAAATAATTTAATTAAACTGTTACCAAATGCATATATAGGGAGAAAATATTAATAATATTAATTAAAAAATAATAATTAAATTAAATTTGAAAAGAAAGGAAAAACTGAAATACCTTGTTGCTTTTGCTGCCCGGCCCACACGGTTGGCACGTTTCTTTGCCATAGATGTGGTGCCCAGACAGGACGGTGTTGGGAGGGCACTCTTGGCACAGGTTGGTCTCTTTATCAATGTAGTATCCAGCTGGACATGGCACACAGGAGGAGCCGGCCTGCTGAGACTGCAGGGCACAGGCACGGCATGTTGACGCAACCCCGTCCATGGCATTGGTGACAGTCACAGAGTAAATCTTCACCATGTCATTTACATACTGACGCACCTGATGGACAGTGACATCGACCATTATAACTATTGTCAGTCTATAAACATGCTTTTTTAATCACTGTGTGCATATGCATTTGTACTGACATCACTAGCCTGACTGGTGCGTTGGAAAGCCCAGGTAAACGCAACAGAAGAGTTTTCAGTCATGATGTGTGTGTAACTCTGTTTGGTTTTACTCCCATCCCATGATTCAACTACATTTGTGCTTCTTCTGTTCACATCCTGGAACGACAACAAAAATAATGATCAATTACTACAATTTGAACCTAAACCTAATTTTACATATATTTATTTTGGCAGAAAGGGTTAATATGGGAGTAAAAAAATTCAATTTTATGTTATTAAGCTTTTTGTAAGCTTTCCTTGTGACAGTCTTTCATTTCCATGCATGTTTTACTTATTTATTTTGGCAGAAAGGGTTAATGTGAGAGGGAAAAAAATACAATTATAAGCTTTCTTTGTTTCCTTTCATTTTTTTGTATTATTATTCTGGCAGAAAGCATTAATGTGAGGGGAAAATACAATGTTGTTATGAAATTAAGCTTTTTGTAATCTTTCCTTGTCACAGTAATTTTTTTTTTTTTTTTAGTATATTATACTTATTTTGGCAGAAAAGGTTAATGTGAAGGGGAATACCATTTTGTTTTGGGATTAAGCTTTTTGTTAGCTTTTCTTGTGACAGTCCAACTTTCATTTTTATGTATATTTTACTTATTTATTTTGGCAGAAAGGGTTAATGTAGGAGGAGAAATGCAATTTTGTTATGGAATTAAGCTTTTTGTAAGCTTTACTTGTGAGCCTAACTTTCATTTTCATATATATTTTACTTATTTTGGCAGAAAGGGTTAATGTGGGGGGATGGGGGGGTGAAATACAATGATATGTTTTCCTTGTGACAGTCTAACTTTCATTTTTATGTTTTTTTTTTTACTTATTTTGGCAGAAAGGGTTAATGTGGGGGGGGTACAATGTTGTTATGAAATTACGTTTTTTGTAATCTTTCCTTGTCACAGTAACTTTTAAAAAAATGTTTTAGTATATTTTACTTATGTTAGCAGAAAGGGTTAATGTGGCGGGGATACAAATTTGTTTTGGGATTAGGCTTTGTAAGCTTTCCTTGTGAGTCTAACTTTCATTTTTATGTATATTGTACTTATTTTGGCAGAAAGGGTTAATGTGAGTGGAAAAAATAAAAGCTTTTTGTAAGCTTTCCTTGTTCTATCTTGTACTGCTCTGTACTATTTAATTTATCAGCACTTCTCGTGATTATTGCCTCTTTGAGATGAATCGCTTGTTGCAATTCTCATTTGTAAGTCGCTTTAAGATAAAAAAAAAAAAAGATAGCTAAATAAATAAATTAAATGTAAATTAAAAAAAATTGTAAGGTTTTGTTTGATTTAGGTTGTACAACATCATACGACTTCATTTCATACCAATTGTTACAAAAGGCCATGAAAGTGTGTTGGCGTCAAAATTAACATTCTTTAGATGTAAAATGTTTTAAATGCACATTTAAAAGCAGATTAAAACTGTGTCTATCAAAAAAAAGATCAAATAATCTACCATAAACAGTTTCACAAACACATATAAACACACTTACCATCATAAAGTAAAACTCACAGTCAGCTGAGCAGCTGGATTCAAACTCAAAAGTGATCCGGCCGTACTCACTGCCGGATGCTCCTTGAACAGACACGGGCAACCTGATAGGAACAATAAAGACTCATTTTTACACAGAGAGCAGAGGTTATGTAAGGAAATGCTTCTTGTAATACCAACTCACACAGCAGAGGGGGTGAAGTACACTATTTAACCATGCTAATCACACAAGGTTTTAATGAGCTTTAATGAACGCAACATGCTGTGGGCGGCACTTGAATAGTGTAGCTGCGAGGAGGTGGACAAGTAGCCTACTTAAAGACTCACTTGAATCCAGGCACTCTTAGAGTTAAAATGAGATAATCATTATCCGAACGACCTGCTCCTGATTGTACGTGATCACCCGCTACTTCCCAACCTAAAAGACACAAAAAGTAAAAGATATGAAGGTATTAATATGTACAAATGTGAAGAACATCTAGAATGTACAGAAAAGACGATTTGTATTTATCAGTGACGCAACGGCGACATCTAGCAGCAAAAATAAGCATTACAACCATATGCTGTAACATATACCACACCATTCTTGTGTAATCTCTCACCATTCAAGCCATCACAATTGTTGTTGGCCACGTTGAAGCAGGATGTCTTCATGTTGGCAGGCAGCACGTTCCACCACTTGTACTCATAACCGAGGACAGGTTCCGTGCCAGCTGGACAAGGCTGGCAAGCTACAGATGCCACACAATCCGTGTTTAATATATTTTGGCTAGTTATTTAAAATTTTGTTCATGCTTTTGAAATGAACACGTTTCATACGTCCTTCTTATGATGTTAGGAAGATTTATCACCTTTGACCCCATCCGAGTAAGTCCCGGGTGGGCAGGGAGAACAGGTGGCAGTGTCGTTGTTATAGAAACCGGGATTACAGGGTGGACACGGCTCACGCTGACCAGAAGGTGGCAGTGTTACTGCACCTGCAGCAGTCTCCAAACAAATCTTAGGCTCTACCCACTGATATATGACCTGAGTCTATGAGAGAGACAGCAGCTTTTACAGTACACATTCAATTATTTACTTGAATATTTCTATTTTTTTTATTTAATGTAAAATATAATTGTTTTTTTAGAAGCATTTTGTTAGAGCATGAGTGTACTGTATATAAAAATTGTTTTGTGTGTGTGTTTACCTTTCCATCCTTATCACAGGTGCTGTAGGTCTGGATGTAGTCTTTCTCTGTGCATGGATTTTTACTTTTGCACATGGCAGAACCTTCTGCTGTTAAAATACAGAAGAATCATATCTTACATAGACTGTGAATAGTTTGGAAGACAAGCCTAAAGGACTGAAAGAATGTGTATGTATATACAGTCAAACCAAAATGTATTCAGACACCTTGAACATTTCATTCATTAATACAGTTTATTCACTATAGTTTTAAAAAAATGGTAATACAATATGATAAGATCTTAAGAAAAATTATCTTAATTATGTCAGATAACATTTGGTCAGGTCAAAGTGTCTGAATAATTTTTGGTTCCAAATTTTTATCAATTTTACTGGTAGTCCACTGTATGAAGAATTTTAGGATATAATATGTCACAGTTTACTTTATTTTGCTATCCTCAATTACATAAATGAACTATAGTGTCCTGCACCCACTACTAAAAATATATCAAAAATATCAAAAATGTCTGAATAATTTCTGGCTTGACTGTATGTATATTTAAATAAAAAATAAAAAAAAACATCTTCTATAAAACTTAAAGGTACACAAAGTATTTTAATCATTTGTACATAATTATTTATAAAAAAAAAACAGCATTACCTAAACCTAATTATATGTATATTTTACTTATTTATTTAGGCAAAAATAGAAAAAGGGTCAATTTGAGGATGAAAAAAAAATCAATTTTAAGTTATTAAGCTTTTTGTAAGCTTTCCTTATGACAGTCTAACTTTCATTTTTATGTTTTTTTTTTTCTTATTTTGGCAGAGAGGGTTAATGTAGGGGGGAAATACAATTTTGTTATGAAATTATATATATATATATATATATATATATATATATATATATATATATATATATCGAGAATGAAGTGCTACACGCAGTTTGGAGATCTCTGCTTCTTTGTAATGCAAAGGTAAATAAAGAGCTGATGCTTGAAAAAAAAAAAAAAATGTAAAGCGTTTTCTTTGCTCAAGAAACACTATATGTATAAAGGCTAATGTTTTATGTATTTGAAGAGCGGAGAAGAGTCTTCGTCTGATATTTCCCGTCTACTTGTAGCCAAAATGTAAATATAGCCTTAATATTACATTATCAAATTTAACATAGCACAATTCGACTTGCTCTGGAACAAGTAATAGATTAATAAGACCAAAGATTGCCCGTTTTATGTACCAAAAATGAATTATGTCTCATGTTTAACCAGCCAGCGGCAAATCCCCGAAGCACTATATATATATATATATATTACACGCACACATTCAATTTATGTATTTTAGTACGTTTTTATATATTATATATATATATATATATATATATATATATATATATATATATATATATATAAAACAGTAAAACCCTGACTAAAGATCCCTACATTAATGCATATGATATTTTGTATGCACATGTATATGTATGTATATTTGTATATACATGTATATTTATGCAGAGAATGAGCCATTTGAATTTTAAAGGAATAGTATAACCAAAAATTAGAATTCTGATATTTATCTATCATCATATTATTTGAAATTCATATGAATATATACACATACATACATACATACAATTATTATTTAAATTAATGTGTTTTTAAAGTCCTACTATGAGCTCGTATATCTGCATTTTCTAGAAACCAGCCTATGTGGTATTTAAATGTGTGTATGCACTTACAGGCGTAGTGTGTTTTTGTGTTGCAAGGGGTGCAGGAGCTGGCCCCTCGGCCAGAGTATGTGTCCCGTGGACAGGGCTCACAGGAGGAGGAACCCGGGGTGCGACTGAAAGTCCCAGGCTTACACGGAAAACACTCTGATGTGTACGCCACCCCTGAGAGAGAAAAATGACATCACTTTTAATGCAGAACAATTTTCATATTATAAGGGATGAGAATGCACATCCTCACCTTCTATCTGTATGTTCTTCAGGAGTACCGGTTTGGCTGCTTTAGAGCCGAGTGTGACTCTACTAGTTCTCCAATACAGGATATTAGTGCCAGAATTCAGATTAACCTGATCATATGAGAAAGATATCAGATATTACTCTTATACAGTAAAGATAACTTAATTGAGTGTTTTTGAGCATTGATAAACAGAATTGCAAACAGAAAATGACTACTATATGTACAATAACAACCTTTTTTAAGAAATCAATACTTTTATTAAAAAAGAATGCATTAAGTTGATCAAAAAAGATAAAGACCTTTACATTGATACAAAAGATTTATATTTTAAATAAATGCTGTTCTTTTGAACTTTCTATTCATCAAAGAATCCTGAAAAAAATCATTACAGTTTTGACAAAATGTTATATTGGTAATAGTAATAAATGTTTCTTGAGCACCAAATCAGCATATTAGAATGATTTCTGAAGGATCATGTGACACTGAAGACTGGAGTAATGATGCTGAAAATTCAGCTTTGCCATCATAAGAATAAAATACATTTTGGATCAAATAAATGCAGCTTTGGTGAATATAAGAGACTTTCATAAAATATTTTTTAAAAACTCTTACTGATCCCAAACATTTGAACAGTAGTGTGTGTGTGTGTGTGTGTGTGTGTGTGTGTGTGTGTGTGTGTGTGTGTGTGTGTATAAATGTATGAGTTTTTGACTTACACTATGTGTGCCCCACTCTCCATGACTAGTCAGTTTGATCCATTTTTTATTTGAATCCTGATCCATCTCTTGACACTGGTCGTTCTGAATCTGTCCAAAAACATTTTGATTTTTACAATACAGAATAGCTTTTGATGCCTTAAAATATCTTACAAACAAACGTGTCTCCACAGTATTAATGGAATCCAAACTTACAAAGAATTCAAAGAAGATGCTGTTATC
This sequence comes from Hypophthalmichthys molitrix, assembly GCA_037950675.1. Classification (NCBI taxonomy): domain Eukaryota; kingdom Metazoa; phylum Chordata; class Actinopteri; order Cypriniformes; family Xenocyprididae; genus Hypophthalmichthys; species Hypophthalmichthys molitrix. Next base: position 14,769,233 of record CM075509.1, read on the forward strand.
CACATACTGGTAGTCAAAGGACACGGACCCCGGCTTCTTTAAGTGTACAGTGTAGATCAGAGACACAGTACACTCATCCCTGTTGGACTCCAGATACGAGCCCTGAACAACCCACTTTGCACTAAAAGCACACAAATACACGACAAGGCACACAAACTCTGGTGATTATAGCCTTCAGTTGCATAACAGGATAAAAATAAATGATTGGTTTAATACTTGAATTGTTTCATGTCTCTGGAAGTGTGTGCTTGCCTGCACAAATAAGTCTGTGTATGCTTTAATCCGAATGTGTGCTGATTTAATATTAAATAAATAAAATAAAGTGAAAGGGCAAAAATAAAGCGTTTTGATGAGAACCAAAGAAATGAGAACTTGGATTGGGAACAGTCATTGCAGACATATCTGACTGGCTATCAGTAAATCTGAATCTGATATGCACGTCCTACATTATGTATGTGCATTCAGATTTTAGTATTACTCTATGTAGTGTTGCACCAATGAAGAGAATGCATTCTCAATACCTTTTAAACACACCAAATACAGAAAGCAAAAATTAAACAATTAAAAAAAAAAAGTAATTAAAAAAAGCACTTCAGTATGTCCCACCCCGACTTTCCGTTTCAATAAAATATATCAAAACAAGAATAAAAATAATAATAATAATAATAATAATAATGGGGTCTTCAAAACCATCTTTTATAAATGTCTGAGAACTCACCTGCTGCAAGTGGATGCATCCTGTTGGTTGGGTGAGTTATCAGGAGAGGTTGCTAGGCTGCTGAATCCAAGAGGGATGTCGTCCCACTCATCAAAACGTAGGCCACTGCCCAGGGAGTAAGTGCCAGCCGCACACTGTGTGCACTCCTGAGCAGACATCTCCAGAAACTCCCCCGCCTTGCACGAGAATGCTGACACACAAGGATGTAAACAAATGTACAATGCACTTTAATGATATGCCATTGGAAAATGTATTGACAAGATCGATCACTAATCCAAAAATTGGGTGGGCCAAATGTACCATGGTAATTGCTTTAAATAGGCCATAAATCTATCTAATATCCAGAGCACTGATGTACACAAATAAAATATAAGACAAAACAAATAAATAAGTAAATACATTTTTCTTGTTTTATGTCCCTGGCAGATTCTTTGGTTATTTAAATACATTTTTTTGCTTTTTTTGCTTTTTTACCACCATGCCATTTTTGTTTGACTATTTTAAACAAACAAAATAAATAAATAAAGATAAAAAAATTAAAATAACCAAATTAATTAATTAAAAATAACCAAAAGTAAATACAAGTAAAAAATAAATAAATAAATAAAAATAAGCAAGAAATTAACAAAAATAAATACATTCTAAATAATAAATAAAATGTTAACACCATACCAGGTTTTTTGGTCATTTAAATAAATATACAAATAAAGTTTTTTGCCATCTTCTTTAACTATATTATTTTAAAGGAACAAATAAACTAAACAAAACAAACTAATAAATTAATAAAAATAAAAACTGATAAAATAAATAGTTTTAACACATTGCAGCATCTCTTGCTATTTATATAATTAAACAATAAATAAACAAAAACAAAAATATTTAAATAAATAAATAATATTCCTCTGGAAAAAAAAAATCAACTGATATATCAGTTGCGTATGTGCTCATATGGAGTTGCATATCAACTGCAGAGTGATTATCAATTTTAAAATAAAAAAAATTACAACATTTTTAGACAACATTAAACCAAGCTTTTAATTTCCATAATGAGATGCATTTCCAATTGAGAAAGACTATTCAGCAAGAAATAAAGTAATGGGTGGGACTCATTTTGTTTACACAGGAGAAATTTGTGAAAATTGTTATTTTTGTTTTGAGGTCATTTTCGTTTAGTTTTTTTCCCTCGCCTGTGTAGCATTGGTTATGTAAGAAGAAATAAAAGTCATTTTAGAGGCAGAGAATGTTTTGATGAATATATTAACAATATGCACAATAAGACCACGGACATTTATTAATAAAGTAAAAAAAAAAAAAGGGTCAATTTGATTTCAGAATGCCTTTAGCTTCTTTCTTCCGAATTACACATGACTAAAATAGAATACATTGGCAGAGGACTCTGTGAGGTTTTGGGAATCATTATTCAGGGGCCAATGAACATATTCTGTCCAAGAGGAAATTCCTCTGTACTGATAAGGGGTGACAAAAATGCTGTTTAAACACACACTCTTGCCATTCAAAATGTACTGAGTCACATTAGTGCACACATTCATGGACGAACATCCAAATAAACACACAATGTCCATTTCCTAAAGACCCCTCTCAGTTAAAACCCTCCCATAAATTAAACTTCCTCTCTGAGTAACACACTATGTGAACCTACTGCATTCAGTGCCCTGCACAGGGTCTGGCAGTCCTGTACACTGTCCTGGATTCAGAGGAATGGCCACCCTCCATCTGGACCCAGTGCTGTCACACTCCGTGTACTGAAAGTAGTAGTCCGCCTGTGAAAACAAACAACACCTCTATATTTAACAAGGATCCTGAAAGTGCTTGTGTTTGTGGGTGTGGATGTGTGATGTTTGACTGTAAAAGAGTAAAGCACATGGACGCTAGAGTATTTTGTGGACTTAATGCAGAGGATATTAAAAACAGGTCGTAACAGGACTCTAACAAACGCATGAGTCATCTGTCCTGAGTCTGTTGTGGCCGCACCCTTTCCTCTCCAGAAATCAGCATTACTGTTTAATTCATGAATTAATATTTTAAGTGAAGAAATCAGTGTTTTCAAAGAATTTTTTTCATATTCTTGTTCACATCTACAGTATGCAATGACTTACAAAACAAGTATTTGAGTGAAGACTGTAACGGAGCATTTCATTGGTTGGAAAGACTGTCTGAATTACATTCAAACAACATTAGAGAGACATCTTGTTCATGAACGAACTGAACAAACTGCAACAGATCTCGACTGAATGACGGACTGAATGAGCTGGAACATCACGTTCATGAACAAACTGGGACAATATATTGCTCCTGAATAAACTGTGACTTCTCATTTCTGAACAAATTGAACAAACCGGGACATGTCTGTGAAAGAACTATATCTCATTGGTGAAAGAAATGAACTGAACAAAATGGATGACATTTTAATGAACTTGGGATGACATTTTAATGAACTTGGACATCATGTTTTGCAACTGCAACTTCTGGCCCCTGAACGGACTGCGACTTCTGGCCCCGGAACGAACTGCGACTTCTGGCCCCTGGAACGAACTGCGACTTCTGGCCCCGGAACGAACTGCGACTTCTGCTGCGACTTCTGGCCCCCGAACGAACTGCGACTTCTGCTGCGACTTCTGGCCCCCGAACGAACTGCGACTTCTGGCCCCCGAAGGAACTGCGACTTCTGCTGCGACTTCTGGCCCCCGAACGAACTGCGACTTCTGGTCCCCGAACGAACTGCGACTTCTGGTCCCCGAACGAACTGCGACTTCTGTCTTCAGAACGGACTGCGACTTCTGTTCCCCAAACAAACTGCGACTTTTGGCCCCCGAACGAACTGCGATTTCTGCTGCGACTTCTGGCCCCCGAACAAACTGCGACTTCTGGACCCCGAACAAACTGCGACTTCTGGCCCCTGAATGGACTGCGACTTCTGCTGCGACATCTGGCTCCCGAACGAACTGCGACACCTGGCCCCCGAACGGACTGCGACTTCTGCCCCCCGAACGGACTGCGAATTCTGCTGCAACTTCTGGCCCCCGAACAGACTGCGACGTCTGGCTCCCGAACAAACTGCGACTTCTGGTCCCCGAATGAACTGCGACTTCTGCTGCGACTTCTGGCCCCCGAACGAACTGCGACTTCTGGTCCCCGAACGAACTGCGACTTCTGGTCCCCGAACGAACTGCGACTTCTGGTCCCCGAACGAACTGCGACTTCTGTCTTCAGAACGGACTGCGACTTCTGTTCCCCAAACAAACTGCGACTTTTGGCCCCCGAACGAACTGCGATTTCTGCTGCGACTTCTGGCCCCCGAACAAACTGCGACTTCTGGCCCCTGAATGGACTGCGACTTCTGCTGCGACATCTGGCTCCCTAACGGACTGCGACACCTGACCCCCAAATGGACTGCAACGTCTGGCTCCCGAACGAACTGAGACTTCTTGCTCATGAACAAATTGAACAAACTTGGACATTGTGTCTGGGACATACAGTATTTGTGTTTGTGAATGATCTGGGACATATTTTGTTTGGGAATTATTCGAACAAACTTGGACAAAACTCATTCCTGAATGAGCAGGGATATTTCATTCTTTCTAATAGATTTGTTTCTAAATCACTTGTTTTAGTGATTGAATGACTTATAATACACAAAAAGACACTCAAACTTGTACCTACCTACTGGTATAACCACATAATTGGCAAATCTGAAAAACTCTTTTAGTAAACATATTCAAAATTGGGATGAATCAAAATGCCACTAATCAGTATTTACAGTAAGAACTAATGGTTTTACAGGAAATCAAGAAAGGTGAAGTTAATTTTTTAGTCTTTAAAATAATTTGCTGAATCTCAGCTTAAACAAACTATAGTAGGCTATTAATAATATATTCGTAGATTAATGAACCCAAAAAATGTAAACCCTCCATCTGCATGAGCTAAGGTGACAATTATAACAGAAAATGCACATTAATAAACTGATTTATTGTTTCTGATAAGATGGAACCATTTTGCTCAGCCAACCCACTGAATCATCCCTTTACCACCACATTCCTGCGGGTTCTCCAGCACTTATCGAGTGATTGGGAAGGAAAGGCTGCCATCAGGAGGAAGCTGATAATAAAACCCAGAATGCCCTGCGGGTCAACACACGGCAGTGCATACACGGCTGAAAACAGGATCTAGACTCAGATATTATACGTAGTACTATACAAAACCCTTGTACAAGCCACATGCCTGAAATCAGCCTATAGTGCAAATCCACATGACAGCGCAATACCATATTATTAATCATAATCATGAAAAAAGCTGTGCTTTCACTTTACTTTAATCCCTCCCTATTCTAGCTTATGCTACTCTAAGCAATGTATTATGAGCACTTCTTGTGTTTATTTGCCTCTTTATGATGAATCGCTTGCTGTATTCCTCATTTGTAAGTTGCTTTGGATAAAAGCGTCTGCAAAATGAATGAATGTAAATGTAAATTAATGTGTGACTGATGATGATAATGACAATAATGATGATAATGATGATGATAATTATATGTGAATAAAAGCCTAAATTAAATCTATTCATCATATAAAGCGATCAAGTCTCTTCAGAAAATTTGGACTAAACCACTCAGTTCATATGGATTAGTTTTACAATCCCTTTATGAACTTTCTGAAGCGTCAAAGTGGTAGTCACGTAGCTGGAGGGACAGTAAAGTCTCAGATTTCATCAAAAATATCTTGATTTGTGTTCCGAAGATGAACGAAAGTCTTACAGGTTTGTAACGACATGAGGGTCAGTAACTAATAACAGAATTTTCATTTTTGGGTGAACTAACCCAAAATTTTAATCAGATCTTGCCTAGTGAGGAATCAAACGTGTATGTCAAACCCCACACTTCCCGATGTATGTAATTCCCTATAAGCAATTAAGTATGTTATGGAATAACAGCTTATATAAATGATATGTTATAACTTGTCTTATATCCTTATTCAAGGTGGGTTTTAGGGTTTACATACATGTTTAATGAGTCTTTGAGGGAACTGTGTACTCAAACATCTAATTTTTATAAATGCATAAGCTAAACAGGCCCAATTCTGCTATTTAATTTGTATTCATAGAAAAGCACTGCAGTCAGTCTTTTGGATTATGGGACACATAATGATTTTAACAGTCACAGTTTTTCCATGCACAAAAGCCAGAGGAGGTGCTGAGCTCTCAGTGAAAGCAGTTTGAGGGAGGCTATTCTTAGCACCATATCACCAGGCTTTTGAGATGGGCACGCAGGGCTGACCATCTTTGTGAAAAGCGCCGCTTAGCCCTCCACTGGAACCTTAACCATCCATCAGCATAATGTTAGAGATACATACCCTGGCTGGATTCTAACACATTATTTCAGAGATTTAAAATGGGATGCCCATCCCAAATAGCAATCTGACACCAATCAATATACCCAGACAAAAAGCATATCAGCTTCTTAATCAATAATTAAGCTGAATACCTCAAGAAAACATACATTATAAAATCAAACACACAAAATACATAAGAATAAACTGATATTCAAAATTGTTGGGAGCATAAATTAATCTGAATACCTATAAAAACATTTATAGCAATACAGACCTACAGTATGTTCACCACTGCAAAAGCATTCAACATTGTTGAAACCAACAGTGAAGATTCAACTTAAAGCTCCACACTATATCAAAAAAGCAGGTGCATCACTGCTTTCTAAAAGTGCCTCAAATATCTAATATGAAGGAACTTCAAAAGCCCTTTCTCTCATGACAGGGTTACGAGAGGAACCATTCCAAGCACTTCTAAAGACATTTAAAGCTCTGACAGCGTTACTTTTACATGATAAAGCAAAAATACATAAATTGAAATCGAATTAAACTACTACCACTAAATGTTTCTTAACCAATTTCCCAATTCATACATATGTAAACAAAACAGACTAGTTCTCATTGGTTACGGCTATTCAATGTGTGTGTATGTATCTGATGCACCTGTTACTTTGTGTGACAACCTATAGAACATCTTGCTACACATGTCAGTAGAGAGACTGGTCCCAAAAGTACAAATAAATGTATGCCAAACAACCACGGATGCTTTAAAATCCCACAGACGAGCAAAAACAGATACATGAACTGGACACATGGATCAAAAGCAGTGAACGCCGGTAAGTATTGCAAAAACATCAGCAAGAATGATTTCTCACCTCTTTACACTGACGCAGGTGAGCGGCAGACGCCGTGGACGCGTTCAGGATGAAAACGCAATATATCCATGCCGTATAATACAGTATACAACGCCTTAGGTGGCGGACGATGTTTTTCCTCGTGCGCTCCATCTCTTGCTGAACAGAATAACGGGACCGTCCCATCATATCAGCTAGCGACGTCAACATAGAACGTCATCTGACGGAGCCGGTTTGAAGACTTAAAAATGACGTCACAAATGTGTTACCCAAATTAGGCCCAAAACGTGTAGACTACAAATAGTAGCCTATATTTCTACTCCGCAGTTTTATGTACTTTGAGGGTGACCATCAGTTTCATTGTATAATTTGCACATCGAATCATAAACATAGTCATAAATATAATAATAACTGATATCTGTATCTAATACATTCGGATAACTGAATGAATATTTAAAACGTTGCTTTTACATTCACTAATAAAATAACCAAAAGAGTTTGCCATTGTTATTTATCTGCACACCACTAGATGGCAGTCGTTTTAAAGAAATTAAAAGGAATTCTTGTATGATTGTGCATATTTCCATAATCTTGTATTAATTAAGCCTATCCTGTGTGGAATACTCGTAATTTAAAAAAAAAAAAAAAAAAAAAAATACACCACATTACACCATAAAAGGTGATTAAATTGGTGAAAACTTAATATTAATAACTTGTCTCAGCACCTAAAATATTCTTTTTCTTAAACATTCAAACAATTAACTTATAATTCTGATACCGAAAAAGTCCAAAAATGTCTAAATGTATGTGTAAATCAGATTATTGCATGATAAATTTGGTTTGATAGTTCATAGTGGTTTTGCATAATCATTCAACGGTATATTGGTCTTCTTGAAAATTATTTTGCATACAGAGTAAAACCAGACTCACATCATCATGGTCTCCAACCCACAAAATGTTTAACTTATGTGGTGCATGTATATTATTTTATTCATGTCAGGGCTCAGACCTTTTGTACCAGCATTGTTCACAGAACAAAAAAAAAAGAGGGAAAAAAAAAAAATTCACAATAATTTATACAAGTAACTCTAACTGAAATACCATAGCATTTAGCATGACTCTTGACATCAGCAGAAAATAATGAACAAATATTTAGTATATGATTATTCAACTCTGGCATAAAAATACATAATGTACACTGTCCAAATATATATAATAAACTGGTAGATTTGAACAAGTATCAGATCTATGTACACAATGAAAACTGTGAGGCTCCTTTCTGACAGATAAACTACATTTTATAATAATTTTACAACTTTTGTGTTTGCGAGAATTAATACGGTGCTCAGTATGAGTGGTGTGTCTGAATCATGTCATCTTCCAACATCATGGAAGTACAGATTTGCACACAGACAGAGAAGGATAATGGGACCAATGGAATAATAAATCAGACCACGGAACTTTGGATCAAGATCACCTTGACGATACCAGAAAATCTGCAACAAACAGAGAAATTTTTATATTTTTAACAAATTATTTGCATATTAATTTGTACTAATATTATATGTAAGTGCTGTGACAGACCATGTAGCACAGGAGAAAACAAAATCGCAAAAAGTGCATGATTTGACAAAAAGTATCAACAAATGGAAATTTAGATTCAGATTATTGAGTAAAAAAAAAAAGGGGGGGGGGGGGTGTCAAACAGTAGGCTTAACTATCAAGCAGTGAATGATAAAGACCGTAGACAGAAAATTTATATACAAAACTTACAAGCACCAATACAGAGGAACAGGTCATGATGATGCAGACCACAAAGAAGATATTTAATGGTGTCGGAGGAGGTGTAGGGAAGACGAATGAACTGATGACAGTTACCTGAAAAAGAGAAGAAAATGGGGTTCACTAGCAGTTCACAGTTAAATAGAAGTGATCAGTAGTCAATCATATTGCAAATATATGTAGGGGTGACACCATAAAGACATTTAAAAATAAATAAAAGGATCCTGAAATTCATTATGTAAGACTCAGATAGCAAACACTACTGCTAATATATGTGTGTGTGGTTCAGGTATTCCCTACGTTTCTAGAGTATAAAAACCAGTATGTCTATGAAAAGTACTCGTATGCATATACAAAGTGAGTAAAGTAACGACCTTTTGGCCAGTCCTTACTTTATGACACCCCATTAAAGGGCTTTTAGCTGCGATTTTTAAGATTAGGGGAAAGGGATAGCATGAATGTCCTCACAAAGATAGCCATACAAACGTGTGTGTATGTGTTTGTATCACCAATACTCACTAGGACTAACAGAGATGTGAATCCACCTATAGCCAGGTTTAGAACTGTGTGCTTAAAGAAAACAAAAGTTGACATGAACAAATACAGGCACTTAAGATTTGTCAGTTTAACTTTTTGATTTGACTGCATCTTTCCATATATCCAAGTTCATACTAGTGCGCATTCTAAATTATCCCTTTAATTCTGCTTCATAATATATTCGGTAACACCTGACACTTGATCTGGCTTGATCAAGCAAGTAAGCAATCTTAAAAAAAAAAAAAAAAAAAACATTCTTCTTCACCGCTCCAAACACTTTTTTTTAATATAAAAAATAAAACAAGCCAACAAGTAAAACAAGAAACGCTGCTTCTCTCACCCGCGTTAGAGTCTCTCCGAACAGCGTGTTGCCTGCGCCACTGGTGCTCGTCCTGAAATCATCCATGTTGCTGGTGTGGTGACACTGCGAGGGTTTCTGGTCATGAGGAGCGGATCATCTCTGAACCCTCCAGCCTCCTGCACTCATGATCAGGCCTGAAAAGACTTTCTCATTTCTCCAGATGCATAACATTCACTCATGCCTCTGGCTGAGGCAGCACAAAGGGTGTTATTTTACCCATATTTTATCTTTTAATGGAACACAGGGAAATATTGTTTGGGGAAATGGTCATGAGGTTATTTTGTTGGTTATGCGAAATTACATGAAAAATGTGATGGGTAACTTGCTAATCTAACATTTTCATTTATAAAGTGAAAACGGCAATTAGTATGAATGAAATGGACAGGGCTTAGTGGCCAAGACGGTTTCTCTAATTCAGGGATGTCCAACTCGGTTCTGGAGGGCCACTGTCCGGTTTAGCTTCAACTTGCCTCAACGTGTCTGGAAGTTCTATGCGAACTTGATTAGCTGGTTCAGGTGTATTTAATTGGGGTTGGAGCTGAACTCTGCAGGACAAGTGGCCCTCCAGGAGCAGCATTGGACACCCTTGTTCTAATTAGTCAGGTAATTCTCAGTGTCATTATTTTGGTGTAAATTATTGTCAAGACCGTTGCTGAAGTAACTTAAGGTGGTGGACATGTGGTACCAGTTACCTTTTGCAGCGTTGATAAAGAGGGCCCAATCACAGTCGTTTATGATTACTAGATGATAATATTTTAAAATCATTATTTGCAGATTATGTTTCACATTGTTTTTCTAATAATCATTGTAGAATATATATTTTGATAATATTAGGATACTGCATTTACACATTTGGTTTGAGTTGACAAGCGTCCTCTAGAGGAAGAACATTTGATTCATTTTAAATCAAATTCTGCAAACTGTCTTATGTTTCATCTTAAAAGTGCAGTGTGTAAATTTTTGCGGCTTCTAGCGGTGAGGTTACGAATTGCAATATAGAGAAGCTACGGTGGCCAACACAGGACAAATATGTCGTCGTCTGAGACAGCAGAGAGTAGCTAGTCAATCAAACGCGCTCTATAAAGCAGTTTGTCCATTTAGGGCTACTGTAGAAACATGCCGACGCAAAATGGCTACTTGTAAGGGGACCCACAGTGTATTTAGATAGAAATGGCTCATGGCATTATGTTTTAAGGTAATAAAAACATAACGGTTCATTATGTAAGGTCTTTATACACCACTAAAAACATAGTTATGTATATTATATTGCATTTCTGTCAATAGATCCTCCTAAAATTTACATCTTGCACTTTTAAACAACCCTTTTGTGAGACTTCTACACTAAACAGACAAAAAAAATTTAGAATGATTTATTTGACTTTTGCTAGATAAAGGAACAACAAAAAAAAAAAAAAGTAAAAATCTTCATTATTGCATTTACATTTATGCATTTGGCAGACGCTTTTATCCAAAGCGACTTACATTGCATTATACTATACATTTGTATCTGAGTATGTGCAATCGAACCCACAACCTTGGCATTGCTAGTGCCATGCTCTAACCACTGAGCTACAGGAAAGCCTATTGCACTGACAAACAGTGAATGCAGGTAAAGCAGGACATTTTGATAATTTGTCATGGACATTGTTTTAAAATATGCCACAATATCATTTTAAATGTCTACAGAGCTCCATTACACTATACAGAATAAAAGTATAGAAATATGTAACACAAAAACCTGAAAGTCCGAGTTTACTTGTATTCACCATATTTTCTGTATAGGTACCTGTACACACCACCTTTATTTTATTTACGTGTCATTGCTAGAAAAAAAAAACAATGCGAAGGTTTACCAGGAAATGTCCAATGGTATATTATACATTTAATTCAGATTTTGATATTGACAAATAACATTACTTCTTTTGAAAACAAATAGTCAAAGAAAACTAAAAGAGTAATCAGGGCTGTTACCTTTTGAAGCAGATTGACAGTCAGTGTATTCAAATGAACATACTATAGATAGATGTAAAAAGTTAAGCCATGTTTTCATATAAGCAATGACTCACTACATACAAAAGGTCTTCTAAATCTTTTTCTGTTCTTGATCATAAATATCTACAACAAAAAAAAAAAAATGACATACAGCTGTGTATTTCAAGATAGTCATTTTGAGGTCCGAAGTGCAGGAGCTTCCCATTGTAGTGCTATAAACCAAATTGGTCACATATCAACAGATTGTATGTAGTATTACACATCTTCAAACACGCTAATGCTATGGTCTTCATTTAATGTAGTCTCATAAATATTTTGACAGAGTGAAGATGATTGAGAAACAATCCATTTTTGCAAGACAGAAGCAATTCGACTAGAACCAAGACCATGAGAATATCTATAGAACAGTCAAAAGTAGGCACTTCTTTTTGATGTTTAATGAGACAGGTGATGACCATTCACAGTTCACATTTTGGCCTTTAGAGGCACCATGTTGAGGGACAGCACAAAGTTCTCCAGGGTGGACAGGTATTCCTGAGTGTGGGTGCGCAGATGACCTGCATGAAGAGATTCCTTCCACTTCTTACTCTCAACAGATAGGCCTCGATTCCTCCAGAACTCCACCATCTTCTCCAAGCTCTTGTAATCGCACAGTGCATCGTTCTCAGAGAAAAAGAAGAGAGCAGGTGCCTTCACAGGAGTGTTCCAGAAAATGCTGATCGCTGAGTTAAAGTAGTCAACCGTCTGGTGTTTAAAGACACGGAAGTATAGAAGGCTAGCCATTTTCACGAGACCTTCCATCCGGGGAAACATGGTTTTACCTAGGCCTGGACAACAAAAAACAAACCCAAAATAATTAAGCAAGAGATTTCAGTGACTACTAGACAATTAAAGTTCATCAGGATAAATTTCTCTCTGAAGTTTTTTAGGCCTTGTGTAGTTTGAATACTTGAGTCGTCTGAAAAGAAATTTGATGTTTGAAAGCTACAAGGTTGCTAGGGTGTTTTGTGTGGTTGCTAAGTTGTTCTAGGTGGTAGGCAGATAAATATACAGACTTATAGATAATGGTACTGTAAGACCCGCCCAATCGGCCCAACAACGGGAAAGGTTTCTTGCGTGTTCGCTCTTTTCAGCGTGGCAAAGTAGTTTAATTCTAATTAAACTTTTATCTGACTCCATTTTATTATGACCTCGAGTTTAGTTTAGAATGCCAATTGATTACTGGTCATTTGTATAATAGTTTAGCTACACATTTAATTATTCTATTTAACTCTTTACTCTTATTGTAATTGTTCATTCGGATTCCTATAACGCTTTGAGTCTCACACCGGGCATACGATCTCATACTCACAAACTCGTCAGTCTTGGTCATTAGACAGAGGCGATGACTAATATTCTAGAGGCCGTACCCACTTTGCTCATTCTAGAATATGTTATTTAGTCCCCATAGATCTGAACACACTGAATTAAGGTAAGATCATTTTAAACCAGAGGCCATTACCATAGAATCAGGCCGAGCAATTTAGCTTCCTCTAATGGTAACTTTATATAATGCAGTGGTTTACCCACAGACACTTAGTTAGAATAATCTTAAAATAATCAGAGGTTGAGGTCCACCCCTATTTAGATTGGTCTAGCAATGCTCTGTTGCTCTAAACTGAAAAACCCATTATTAGCCTACACAGGCTAAGTATACATAACTAATGCCAATGTGTTAGTCGGAGCTCTAAAATATCAGTTGGTGTGCCCCACTGCTCCACCTAAACTGTATTTTAGTCTGTTACTAACCTGAGCACAGATTTGGGGGGTTATGGACTTAACGTAATCTTCTACAGTCAATAATTTCAGAAATAAGTCAGAATAAAACCAAATGTAACAATTTATTAGTCAGGTAGGCCTAAATGTATCATGCCAATTACATAATCAATTCAAATATAATCGACACAAAACATAAAATGCTCAGAAATAAAGAGTAAAAGATGAATACCTGACATTAGAAAGATACATAGGACACACAGCATTAAGGGCCGACCTGGCTACAGAATCGCGCCTTAAGCATTCTGCAACACCTCTTTAAATACTCAGACCAAGACAGAAACTTCTTCACAATGTTAATTTGCATTAATCAGGGTCCCAGACTGGGAAGTTTACACCTTTTTGGGGACAGAAATCCATTTGCATGAAAGACCCTGTGAAAGGGGGCCTGCCTACCATAGAAAGCAAAATATCTCTATACTCTTAAAACCTTTATTACCTTCTGGTTTACTTTTGTGGGAATGAGACCTTTGTACCAGTCGCACTGAGACATTTCAAATGATACCAAACATGTATAGTATTTTATGATAACTTTCACATTAAACCATATTGATTTTTGGGTGATTTTCAGGTCACCTCCATATGTAGAGAGAAGAGTTGGCGGAAGAGGGGGTGAAGGAAAGGAAATGTAGATAAAGACGATACTGAGGTGTGATCGGCTCAGTGTGACCGTGTCTCGAATGGGCATGCTAATTTTGCAAGAGAGAGTTCAAATGTTAATTTCCATTGTTTTCTTCAAAAGTTTGGAGTCACATTAAATTGATCAAAAGTGACAGTAAAGACATTTTATATATACTGTTATAAAACATTTTAATATCAAATAAATGCTGTTCTCTCTATTAATCATAGAATCCTGAAAAAAAAAAAAAATTATATCACCATTTCCACAAAAATATGAAGCATATTTTAGCACTGAGAAATGTTTCTTGAGCAGCAGATCAGCATATTAGAATGATCATGTGACACTGAAGACTGGAGTAATTATGCTGAAAATTCAGCTTTGCATCACAGGAATAAATTACACTTTAAAATATATCATAATAGAAAATTACTTTAAATTGTAATAATATTTCACAATATTACTGTTTTTACTGTATTTTTGACCAAATAAATGCAGCCTTGGTGAGCATAAGAGACTTCTTTCAAAAACATTAAAAAAATCTTTAAAATTTTTAAAAAGTACTGCAGATAAGAGTCAAAAATGTTATTAGGATTTTACAAGTAGTAGTGTTATGCATTGCAATTTACATTTAAAAAAAAAATTATGTGTACATTGTGTTTTATTTTCGATGAGGAAGTAGTACCAAACAAGCATGATTCCTACATTATAACTTTTGGGAAACGTGACGCTTTGGATGAGAATGTATATTACTTTTAATCAAGTTCAAAATCAAACCTGACAAACATGATACGAGTAATCAAGTAACCTATAATTATTATTTATTAGTTATTTATATGGTCTACTATGACTCAACGTTTGGTCGTAGTGCCAAATTTAATTCTCCAGTACATGTTTAGCATCTGTTATGGGAGTTGCTCTACAGGAACCTATGGAAGCCCGTTTCCGCCACTAAATTAAAAAAGAAGAAGAGTAATTGCGACTTTTTATCTCAGAATTCTGACTTTTTATCTCGCAATTGCGAGTTTATATCTCACAATTGCGAGTTATAAAGTCAGAATTCTGAGATATAAAGTCACAATTGCGTGATATAAAGTCACAATTCTGAGATATAAAGTCGCAATTGCGTGATATAAAGTCAGAATTCTGAGATATAAAGTCGCAATTGCGTGATATAAAGTCAGAATTCTGACTTTTTTTTCTCACAATTGTGTGCAACTTTATTTCTCATAGTTCTTACTTTGCTTGCGTTTCCTTTCATTGCGGGTGACCATCAGGATTGCCGCTTCGTTATTATTATACATAAAATGGAAGACATCATAAAGGATTATTTTTAGCGCGGATTTACCAATAAAGAAATTTTGATTTTATTGGAGGAGGCACATAACATGAAGATTAGTCTCCGGACATTAGAGAGAACATTATGCAGGAATATGCATAGTATAGCATGTTTCCACGGTAACCTTGTACATGAGTACAGCGTTTCCAGGAGAAAAAACAGCTTTTACTGCCATCTAGTGGGCTTAATACTAAAACGCATCATATTTCATATCATTTCAAATCATATTTCATCAACTTTTGTAACTGCAACTCAAGTCTGGTGGCTCCATAAAAGGGGGCATTCAAGGGTAGAATTACAATTACAAAATTACAGTGGAAGTATTTGGTGAATAAAAGTTGTTTTTAACAGAATTAGATACACTGATGAATTTGACAAGTTTTGAGCAAATGTGTTGTGATTACACAATAATACCAATATAATAGTAATAGTAATAATAATAATAAGAATCAACTGTGGCGGAGGCGCAATAAAACAGATGAAGCTGAAGTGGCACATTTTATACACCAACAGCTTCAGACATCAGGACGGCAGCACGGCTATCGTTGGATGCACCAGATGTTGGATGTCCGTATTTGTTAGACAGAGAAACTGTCCGTCAGTTAATTACAAGAAAAAAAGTCATAATTCTGAGATATAAACTCGCAACTGCGTGATATAAAGTCAGAATTCTGAGATAAAAACTCGCAATTCTGACTTTTTTTCTCGCAATTGCGAGTTTATATCTCAGAATTCTGACTTTATATCACGCAATTGCGACTTTATATCTCAGAATTCTGACTTTATATCACGCAATTGCGAGTTTATATCTCAGAATTCTGACTTTATATCACGCAATTGCGACTTTATATCTCAGAATTCTGACTTTATATCACGCAGTTGCGACTTTATATCTCAGAATTCTGACTTTATATCACGAAATTGCGACTTTATATCACGCAATTGTGACTTTATATCTCAGAATTCTGACTTTATAACTCGCAATTGTGAGATATAAACTCGCAATTGCGAGATAAAAAGTCAGAATTCTGAGATAAAAAGTCGCAATTACTCTTCTTTTTTTTTTAATTTAGTGGCGGAAACGGGCTTCCATAGGAACCAGACTCCTACACAAGCATATTAAATTACAAAGAAGAGAGGGGTGGAAAACAACATATTTACAGTGTACTACTAGGGCTGGGGAGTATGATGGTGTATTTTTATAGAAAATTCACTGTTTTAGTTTATTGTTGGTAATATTTCTTTTTTTTTTAAATTTTATTCAGCAAGAACATGTGAAAACGTTATAAGAGGTTTCTATTTCAAATAAATGTTGTTCTTTTGAACTTACTATTAATTAAAATAATCCTGAAAAAACGTATCACTGTTTCCACAAAACCAGCTCAACTGTTTTCAACTGATAATAATAAGAAACGGATCTTGCGCGAATCGGTTTATTCGGATGTAGCATGAGCATTAGAATGATTTCTGAAAGATCAAGTGACACTGAAGACTGGAGTAATGGCTGCTGAAAATTCAGCTTTACCATCACAGGAATAAATTACATTTTAAAATATATTCAAATAGAAAACAGTTTTTAATTGTAATACATTTGTAATATTGTAGTAGATACACTGCATTTATGTAGCTATTATGTTTGGGGTAATGTGAAAATGCAGATCAGGACGTAAGCCAAAAGAAGTCAAAAAGAGTAAGAATTGTTTGTACAACTGTAGAACTTGATTGTTTAACATTACAACTTAAAGTTACAGCACAAATAACAGTACATAATATAAAAAGTCATACCATGATGCAAGATTCTGTTCATACCATCTACCCCAAAGTGTTAGCAGTGCAGACTGAAAGGTTTATATATAAACATTCTTTACACGACAATCTCTGTACATACCGGTGGCCATATGCTCCAGTGATCCCATGACCAGGCTGTCATAGATGTGACCCCTGATCCTGTTTGTCAGGCCTTGGTAACGCTGGGTGTCTTTGGCCACATGTACAAGCACCTGAGAAAATGTATATCCCCCTATAGAGAAAGCATGGACCAGTAGGGGGCGCTGTGAGAAGCGCTCGCTTTCTAATAATTCCAGTAAATGCCCACCATACTCCAACCCCCAGCGGGGCCACAAGAACAGGCTCACCTCGCTTTCCACTACAAGTACATCGAAGCCCGTGCGAAAGTAAATCTCACAGTATTTTGCAATGGCTTGTGGTCTGGAGCCTAGCCACGGCAGTAACAGCAATATAGGTTTAGGGTGACCAGGTGAAAAGCTAGCCGTAGGAGTCCCAGCGACGTCGCAGGCAAAGAAGGTAATCTGTTTACTGATCTTGTGTGCAGTGACCCCAGCCACGGGGACCACTCTGGAAAGCATGACAGCAGGTGAACTAAAGAAAGAGCACAGAAAGAACAGCAGTTTATTTTTATAAAGCATCACAGCTGGCTTCAACTCACGTGACCGCTCCCGCTACAGAAATGCACTCAGAGACACCTGAACTCTAGAAATCTGCCACTTAAGGAAAAATCTAATGTTCTGGATGAACGACATGCTGTACTGCATATGCTGAATTCTTGCATTTGTCTGAATCGATTAAAACAGTGTGTTTCTCAGCCCTGCTCCTCTGACACTGCACATTTTGGATGTCTTGAAATCTGATGGTGAAGAAACCCTCTCTTCTGGGAGACAGCAATCTACAATTTATGAAATGCTAAGTGTTGCACCATTATACTTGATCACGTTGAAATGTAACCCATAATATATAAAAAAAAATTAAAGGTCAAGAATGTAACATTTTTATGTTAAAATATAGGCTGCATTCTCTTAATCCAGTTTATTGTTTATTGACTACTATAGATATTCCCTATATCAGAGTAAAATGGCTTCTCAAACAAGAAAAAAATTATTGCATGACTTGATTTTGTCCATCATGGATTGATGTTGGATGGATGTGGTTTGCTACTGCTGTGATCTCATGGGAGTGGCAGTTTGTCCCGCCCTTTCGCTGATAAACATGTCATCAGAAAAGAGAAGTGATTTTAATTAAAGATTATGAAGGCACATTAATTTAAAATAATAATAATGATGTGTAGGGCTGTGACAAATAATTGAACCGTAGAATAATTCTGGATTGATTCTGAGATTTTCAGAATTCATCGTGAAATCGATTCTGAGCTTAGTTTTTAACAGCAGATGACGCTGCGTGCTTTAGAAAAAGCCGCACTGTGCTCTCTTCCAATTCCTTACTCACACAAACTTGAACTTTCTATGAAAGTGTTTGCAGTGGGCTGTTTACATTAATCTCATGTCATAAAAAAAATTCTGAGGTACAAGTACATACCCAAATGCAAGCACGCTCTTCTTCGTCAGCATTTGAGCATGCAGTTAAAAACTAGCCTATAGCGCCATCTCCTGTTAAAAACTAAGCTCAATCGATTCAAGAGAGAATTGCGATGCATTTGGAAAATCTCAGAATCGATCCACAAATCGAGATGAATCGATTTATTCTCTCAGCCCTAATGATGTGCACAGATTAGGACTGTCACAATTCCTCGATTAAATTTGAGGACTCGATATTAAAAAAATCAATTGCAATTTGCCTGTGTCGATTAACCGGCAAAATACCGAAAGTGGTGCATCCCATGGACGAGAATCCATGAACTGCATTATTAGGCCATTTTCAAAGGCTGCACGATATATAGGGATGTGACAGTGAGGAAATTTTCCCACCAGTTAATCCGACGTGTGACTACACCGGTAAAACCAGTATCACTGGGGCAGTGGAGTTGGAGTTTTCCCCTCTTTTTCCACCTGGCTTTTAAATCACTTACGGTGCATATCCACTGGCACAGAGCAGAGCTAGCATTTGCAGTTAATTCCTATGCTCGTTTTGCTCCGCGCCATTATGAATGCCTGTGTGCCCATGCGCATTTTACTTTTGTTTTATTATTAGCGCCAGTTCGGGTGCAGTAATTGCTTGAATGGTGGGTTCATTATTATTCTTCACGAAAAACACAACAACAAAACAGTACAATGACAAACTCACTTAAATGTATGCTTTTACATTTCACTTTGAAACCAAACCTTCCGTCATCGTTTTGTCAGGAGTGTGGCACAATTGGCGAAGTGAGGTGAAATCTGACTCCTGCTGCTGATCTGTGCCGCGACTCTTGTTCGGATCACGCTGAATTTAGCAGACGTGTTCAGTTTTTAATTGAAGTGTCTGTTCTCTAACTGAACTAAATGATTTTTATTACTATACAGAATGACGATGGGGGCGATGCCGCGGTGGGCAACTGATGTTGCAGCTGAACACCGGTAACACCGACTATCGCAGCAAGCCTACTGCATGATATATTAAAACCACTTAAAAATGCATATTTAAATATGTTAATTATTTGGTTAATATATTGCCTATTTAATTATACTTTAATATAACAGATGAATGAGAACTTCCTTCCTATGTCATGGAGGACATCAAAAATGTGTAGCAAAAGGGGGCCTCCAGCAGCAGGACTGAGAAATACAGATTAATTTGTGATCAAAGGTCAAAGAACAAACACTTCAACATTAGGGAACAAACACAGATGTGGATTTTGATGCATGTCAAAACGTTAGTGGGATGTGTTTGTTTCCATGATTCAAGTTGACATTGACCTTTCAACACAAGTGAGAGCACAACACATACATGCTCTCGCAAGTCTGAATACAGCTACTTGACTTGTTGATGCTTTCCATTCCACCTTAAATTACATGTCAGTATTTATAGCATTGTATATATACAGTGCTGATTCTGTCATTTTTAGTGCATTAAATATGATAAAAAAAAAAATTTAATTGGCCCTTAAACTTTACATAATCCAGTACCAAAAAATAATTCAGTAAAAAACTAACTCAAACTTCGCATTTCGATAGAGCCTTAGGCTGAGTATAATACCTCACCCAGTGACATAATGCACTCTTGAAAATGAATGAGAAACAGCAACAGGAAGTGGGCTGAAAGTTCAAAAACTGTATCAGTACAAAATGTGTATTTTCAGTTCATTAGACGGTGTATCATAACTTTTTTCATTTCAACACATCCTTGAAAATGATCAAGAAAGACAAATGACTCACTCTGTATTATGCCATATGTGGAAAAGCCAAAGATCAGCAGATCTTGACTGTTTTCTTGTGGCTACTATGCTTGGTACATACTTAAATCCAGTCTATGTCAGCTATGCATGTGCTCCAAGGTCAAAGTAAACATGTCAATCAAAAAAAAAAAAAAAACCCAGTCTCAAAATAAACCGAACCTCATCAGAGCCTGATCATCTACTGCTGTCTGATGATGATGATGATGACTTTATTTTACGCTGCAGAAAATCACATGAAATCATGCTCATTCAAAAACATGCTAACAATTAGCCACATTATGACCTTTTTATTTTATTTTTAATTATTTTTTAACAAATGTTAAAACACAAGTCTAGGAAAACGTTTGGAATATAATCGTGGAATTCTGCTCCGTTTTATCCTTACATATTGAGCTATTATGAGCAGCCTACCCTGTGGTAGTTTAAGAGGTTGTTACTTGTTGACATGACTAGCTGTCAAGTTAGCAACGCCAAACTAAAGGATAAAACCAACACAAATCTTCGATTTTTCACTTATATAAACTGTCGTAGATCTCTACTGGTCAGCCTATGTGTGATAATATTTTTCGTTTAACGATAATATGCCAAAAAAACGCCAGTAACACAGATATGAGTGCGTTTCTTACCTGCTGTTGACAGGATTCTTGCTGAACAGAGGCAGATGCTGGCGTGCACGAGCACCGCTCTGCGCGTGAAACTGTGTGGCGGGCGCGTGCAAGCAAGGCATGCATGAATGAATATAGGGAACTATATTTGGATAAAACACTGATGCAAATATACGAATATAAATACATATATAAAGGCTAAAGCACCCACAGTATTATTTGTGTAGTAATTATAGGGAAAACGGATGTGCTGCTTACTATTAATGTTCTTAATCTTAATGCAGAATGTTTCAAAGCAGCTTTACAAGTGATAACAGGAAAATAATAACAAAGTATGCCTCTGGAGGAGACTTGTCGTTTCTTAAAGGTGCTCTAACTATTATAACTTATGCTGCGTTCCAGATGAAGTTGGACGTGGGAGTATCCCAAATTAAATGTCCCAGTGTGTTCCAAGCAAGCTTGCCACACGAGTCCTGAAAAGTGAAGCCAAAGCGTCTCGATCGCCCCCAGGGTGGCTGGAAGCAGTACAGGTCATAAACCCCGCCCTTTCCATGAGACAAACTAAACAATTAAATTACACTTCAAATATTTTGTATTTATAAGGCAATTTCTGTAATATAAGGCAGTTTTTATCACGCTGGTGTTAGTTCAAGTGTTCGTTCTTTAAATAAGTTTGTTTTTAGTTAGTTATTTGATTCTATAAAAACGGGGAAAAGACGTCATGATTGACAGCTGAGATTGACAGCTTCTCTGAGTGAAGTAGTCACTGAAGCGCCAACGGACTTTTTTCTAGATCTTCGCGTGGTGACTGGAGCTTTAACTTTAATTTCTACATTTCCATAACTGTTTATTTTACACCAACATAATGAGTTGTTCTGAGTTTGGGCGGGACCTTGATATCGCGGCTCCACTTCGTGCTCACTACTGCGCAGACTCGGGCTCCACGTTCACTATGCGCAGACTCCAGACTCACAATGTCAGCGCCATATAGACACACTGGCCAGTGTTGCCAAGTCTGAGGTTTTCCCGCGAAATTGGGCTATTTTTACACTGTTGCCGCAGGTTGTTTTTCATGGAATGCATTTTTTACCGTGGGACCCCCTGAAATGCGATTGGGCTGGTTTTGGGCTAGTTTTGGGATAGTTTTGAGGAGCAATTGGGCGGGTTTTATTGTGAAAACCTGGCAACCCTGGCGGCTTCAGATACTACAATGGATACTATTTTTTTACAGTCTATGGGTGCTTCTTAATTCTTATTTGTGCATCCTTGCTTCCTTTCTTCTTGTCTTAGCTCCACCTCTTCAGGATGCGAGGGAAGGACACAAGGAAAAGACGCGAGAACACAGGAATTGAATCAAGTGAAATGATATCCTTGCTCCCTTTATCGTCACTTCAAAGCGTCATCAGCTGCACTCCAGAGATCTACCCATATGTTGTTAAAGTTTGGTTATTTAAAAAATTATAATAAAAATTAATAAAGCAAAATGTCCTGTTGAAATATGTCAGATGTAAAATTTATTTAAACTGCAAAAGTAAAGCATACATTTAAATTATTGTGACAGAAATGAAGGGGAAGGAGAATTTATACGTGCATCACGTTCCTTGACGAGAAAGACTTCCGCAAAGGATACACCTGTCTATCCTTGCTCATGACTCCTCGTTCCTCGCCTCCTCATGCAGTTAGAGAATTGAGATGTCCTTCAAGATGGCTGAGCTCGATCGGTTTCCGGGTCATAGGATGGAGGACAGAGAAGCGAGGAAACAAGGAGGGATATTGTGAAGCACCAGAGATTGTATATTATAGGGAGATGAGAGGGTCTGTATCTCTTACCATTGGAGAAAGCGTAACGGCTAACTTAATCACGTGCGGCACCTCTCAGTCTATTGTGTAATGGCAGTGACATCAGTGCCCGCCGTTCAAAACCCCTTCCCTGCGTACCGCCACAGCCGGAGCCTTAGCATTAGTGCTTTTTTGGCTAAAGGTTGCAGGCTTGCCTTCCAGTGGCTTTTACACAACATCTATTGTTCTATCTGTTAAACAGTAATGCGGCACATTTGCTGTTGGTAATGCCGTAAATGAGTCCTTCCTGTCACAACATTCCCTAGTCTGCCTTCTCTTAAAAAAATACATTTTTATCAAGCTAAAATCTACATATAGTTCCCAAGGAAAGTATTGTTTAGTGTAAAACGTGCTGAAGATTAGCGAACAGGCTGTCGATTAATTAAATGATTAGCTATTTCCCCACAAAAGCTGTTTAATCAGCATAGTAAAGCCTCTCATCCATTGACATCCATTCATCCAGTGGCTTTGGAAGCACATATGGTTCCAAGCATCAGACACGTTCACTTGTTTACCACTTGATGTCGCCATGACACAACGAGAGCATATCGTGTTTTTGTGACAATTAAGATAAAAACAGAATAAAAATAACATAAAATCGCTTTGAAAACAGCTTACAAAAAAGCAAAAACGAAGGTTTGCATAAACTTAATGTCTAATGTTAAAGTTTGTTTTTATGTTTATGATTATTGGAAGCAGGAATTCCCAACATCTTGGAAGTGACATCATCTCGCTGAGGTTGGGGTTGAACGATGTACCCCGATGTACCGAGAAGCAGCTCGCTACTTGGATATACCCCGACTTTGAGTGGCATTGCAGACCTTGGCTGTGTCTGAAATATTAAAAATGCTGCCTTAAGGATGCATTCCAAGGTATGGCATCAAGGCACATCCGAATAAAATGTTTGCTTCACTTCCTGTCTCCTGAGATACCTTTCTGATCGATTTTTGAAGGTAGCATAGATGTATCCTTCGCTGCCTTTGATATCACACATCCTGTGCTTTCCATTCTGTGACAGGTGAGCCAGAAAAATAAAGATGGCGTCTGAAAGTTGCGGTTCCTGGTCGATTTGTGTGTAAATGTAAATTTTTTCTTTAGAGATGTGACAGTGAGGAAACTTTCCCACCAATTAATCAATGTGCGACAACACCGTTAATACCGGTATCACCGACAGAGTTTTTTCCCTCTTTGCCACCTCACTTTTATGAATGTGCATGCAGCTGTGCGCATTTGACTTTCACTTTAAAATTAGCCTCAATTCGTGGATGGCAATTGCTTGAATGATGGGTTCATTATTCCCATCATGTCCCAATTCAGAGGCTGCATCCTTCAAAGGCCTCAGACTTCAAAGGCCACACTTTCGAAGGCCGTAAAGGTCAGACTGAGCGGCCCTGTCCGAAATGGCTCTAAACACTTGCGGTCTTCCTACAAGTCCGCACTTTCATGACATAACTCCACTTTGGCTGTCGGGAAGGAGTCTGCTACAGAGCTTGCTTCAGTGCGGGCTTGGCAAAAGTGAGCATTGAAGCGCATATCAATCGCAAAGGGGGTGCTTGCGAGCAACATTGTGAAACCTAAAATGACAAATGGGACACCCTATGGTCTCATGGACTTAACAGACATGCTCACATGGCAGCCATTGTAAGTCTACAAGGCCGTAAGTGCAGCGTTGTTAAATGGGACAGTCTAGTCTTAGGAGGACTGTTCTTGTCGCCTAGCAGCCATGGCAGCTGCCGTTGACGAGCGGCAGTAACATTTGAACTGGACTTTTTTTTTAAAGTTATATTCAACTGTCTAAAAACAAAACAGGGTTCACAGCCTTTCTAAATATGTTCACCTTGGTCCATTATGTTCATAATGAAGAGTATAAACTATATAAAATCGCATCTTGGTAAGATATACAGTGCCCTCCACTAATATTGGCACCCTTAGTAAATATGAGCAAAGACGGCTGTGAAATTAGATCTCATTATGAAATAAATGTTTTTCTCTAGTTCACTTTGGCCACAATTATTGGCACTCAATTATTGCAATGTCCCTTTCCCAAGATAACAGCTCTGAGTCTTCTTCTATAATGCCTGATGAGTTTGGAGAACACCTGACAAGAGATTAGAGATCATTTCTTCATACAGAATCTCTCCAGATCCTTCAGATTCCCAGCTCCATGATGGTGCTTCTTCTCTTCAGTTCACTTCACTCATTTTCTATAGTGTTCAGGTCAGGGTACTGGGCAGAAGCTCTCCATGGCAGAAGCTTCATTTTGTGCTCAGTGACACATTTTTTTGTGTTGATTTTGATGTTTGTTTTGGATCATTGTCCTGATGGAAGATCCAACCATGGCCCATTATAAGATTTCTAGCAAAAGTGGTTTCTATTTTTTTTTTTTTTTTATCTATTTACTAGAATTCATGATACCATGTATCTGAAAAAGATAAAAGCAGAAAAATAGGCCCACAACATTAAAGATCCTGCAGTATATTTAACCGTGGGCATGGGGTACTTTTTATTTCTGTTAGCACCAAACCCATCTGGTGGGTTTGCTGCCAGAAAGCTCTTTTTTTAGTTTAATCTGACCATAAAACCAGATCCCTTTTGAAGTTCCAGTCTTGTCTGACAACTGAATATGCTGGAGATTGTTTATGGATGAGAGAAGGATTTTTTCTTGAAACCCTCCCAAACAACTTGTGGTGAAGTAGGTGCTGTTTAATAATGTTTTTTAGGCTTTCTGACCTCAAGTCTCAACTAATCTTTGCAATTCTCCTGGTGTAATCCTTGGAGAGTCTTTAGCCATTCAGACTGTCCTCCTGACCACGCATTAGGACGATATAGACAAATGTCCTCTTCCAGGCAGATTTGTAACATCTTTAGTTGATTTGAACTTCTTAATTTTCAATGCTTTAATGAGTTTATTAGAGCCACTTTCTATTTTGTGAAGCTCAATCTTTTGCTGCACATCAGAACTATATTCTTTGGTTTCACTTATGCATGATTAAGGGAATTTGGCCTTTGTGTTTCCTCATATTTATACTCCCGTTTTCACAGCCGTCTTTGCTCATATTTTCCAAGGGTGCCAGTATTAGTGAAGGGCACTGTCAATATTTTAATCGCTTTATATACAGTGCTTAGAAAATCATCATACCCCTTTGAAATAGTTACTTTATTTGTTATACAGCCTAATATCAAAACCCATTCCAATAATAAAAAAAACATTTTCCAGCTATATTTACAAATTTTGTCTTACAACATCAGAGTAATGAAAGAAAAAGCAACAGTTAGGAAACTTAATAAAAAACTGAAAAAAATAGAATAACAGGCTTGGAAAAGTCATCAGTCTCCTGATTTAATACTTTGTAGAGCCACCTTTGGCTTTAATTACATCCATTAATCTTTTTGGATATGTCTGTACTAGCTTTGCACAACTAGATTCTGAAATATTGGCCCATTCTTCCTTGCAGAATTGCTCAAGTTCAGTCAAATTCCATGGTGAGCAGCAATGGACTGCTTTCTTCAATCCATCCACAGATTTTCTATCGGATTTAAGTCAGGACCTTTTGCCAGATGGCATCAGAGTCTTCCAGGTGTGATTTTGCATAGCACAAACAAGACTGAGTGTGGCAGTTTTTCAGGAAAGGCTTCTTTCTTTCATCGCTATGTTTGCTGAAAAGCAAACACAGCACACCACCCAAAACACACCATACCTACTCTGAAGCATGGTGGTGGCAGCATTATGTTGTGGGGGTGTTTCTCTTCAGTGGAGTTCTCTTTCGCATCTTCTTGTGCTTTATTGCTTAAATTGGCTAGGCTTGAAAATGCATGCAAATGATAAACTGTCTGTTCGCACCCACTTCTGACGCATCCACCTCCACAATGAACTAATGAGACGGATCATGAGTAGCAAGGATGGGAGCGGAAACAAAGGGACTCTTTAAGTTTGTAAATGCAGCCTGAGCCTGCGGCGACCAACAGACACGTTTTCGAGTAGAGGTGAGATCAGTCAGAGGAAGGGTGTTCAGAATGAACTGCCTGTTCATTGCGAACCTCAGAAATCGCTGGACCGCTCTACAACTATCTGGGGTGGGCCAATCAGCAACTGCTTTTACCTTGGCAGGATCCATTCGTATACCCTTAGGTGAAAGATTAAATCCCAGGAATGGAACCGACCATGCGTGAAACTCGCACTTCTCCACCTTGGCGAATAAGCGATTCTCAAGCAGCGCTGGAGCATTCGCCTGATGTGCTGGACATGATCATGCTTATTCTGGGAGAAGATCAGGATGACGTTGAGATAAACAAATAAGCATGTCATTGACCAGTGCCTGGAAGACCGCTGGCGAGTTAGAAAGCCCAAAAGGCATGAGTAAAAATGGTCATCCCCTGCAAGAGCTCGAAGGCCGATGGATAGGATAGCAATTCTTCACCGTGATGTTATTCAACCCCTGATAATCTATACAGGGGCGCAGCGATCCATCTTTCTTCTCCACGAAGAAGAACCCTGCCCCAGCCGGAAAGAAAGAGGGCCAGGTAATGCCAGAAACCTAATAATCGTGAATATCCCCACAGAAGGGTTGGTCTGCAACTGCTCAAGCCGTTCCGTGAGTTGGTTTAGCTGGAGAGACATTTCAGAGAAGGCGTGGTGAGATGTGGTGAGTTCCTCCTGTTGCAGTCCCAGAAGGACGCCTTGCTGCTTGAGAACTTGAGTCCATGATGTGGTCAGTAGATTCTGTCAGTTATGGTGAACAGAGGACTCAAATGCAGAGGGTTCGTGAATGGAGTTTATTGAACTTTTGGAAAAACAACAATTAAAGTGAAGTGGACCACGTGAACAGAATATAACTTATATTTACGGGAGCTCCATAGCTGTCCGTTCAGTCACCAGCAGGCACACAGGCTGTAGAGACCAGCCAAGATGCATGAAATGAGATGAGACAGCGATGAGCAGTGAGGACCAGCGGTGTCACTCCTTGTCTAAGGGTCCTGGGCACAGCAGCAAACAGAGGTTAGACACAAATCACACACAGAACAGTTCCAAGAACTCATGAGACGAATCACGAATGATCTTCTGACAAGCGACAGGTGAGGGCAATCAGCCCGTGATCCGTGTGCACCAGCTCTGCAATGGCAGTAGCCACGTTTACATGGAGCATTGTAATCGGTTTAAAAGTCCAATCCGAATGAAAATGCTTCATATAAACACCTCAATCGGAATAAAAATGCCCAAACCGAATGAAATTGTAATCGGTTTGAGAGAGGTGGTATAAACCTTTCTATAAACCCAACAAAATAAAAAGTCTGCCATGTAAATGCGTTAAACCGATTACTTTGCGTCTATGTCATCACGTCAAGCGGTCAGGGGTCGTCAGAATGCAAAATGTCGGCGGCAAAATCAAACTGGAGAAAACTGAAACAACACATTTATTAAATACACTGAAGGAACTCAGTGAATCATTACTACGGACATAAAAACGGACATTTTTTCTTTTTGGGCTGATGGGGTTGGGTCTGAAACTTGGGGTTATGTCTTCATGTTATGTTATGTGACCTTTAATTTGTTTGTGCTAAACAACCTATTTCCCATTTGAAATGACATTTTTTAGAATTCTTCACTTGACACAACTGCTTCATAGTAGTTATGTATACATTTTAACTGTTTCTGCAGTATGTGTGCTGTGAATTGTCGCTGCTGTCTTGTTTTCAGAAGTCAGCATTGCTGGGTCCAACCCAACAAGCCCCCTTCTCAGCAGCAACGATGCAGATGATTGGTAGGGCAGTAAAAGCAGCCCTTAGCCTGAAGGGAACTGGCTGTGGGCCATGCTGATGTCATATGTTTGATCAGCTCATCTGGGTCATTGTTCTAAACCAAACCCCCTTTAGTTCCAGCTCATTTGGTGCCTTCCTGTACACACACTATAAGCAAATGCAATGTGCAATGCTTTCATATACGTAAGTGAATATGTGAAAGCAAATTAATATTCCTATAGAATGAATTTGTAATAAAATGTGTGAATTCAGAATCAAATTTACAAACATACAACGATTACTTTAATTGTATAACCAGATATCATAATGTGTTACTCAGCTATACTAATGCATCCAATTATATTCCCTAAGCCCTAACTAGTCCTCTCACAACTACCTTTTTATGGGACTGCCCCAGTTTGTGTTCTCTCGGGGTCTGTTTTAATAAGGATTGATCTACATCCTGCTCATTCTGTCTGACCACACACACTGGTGCGTCCCAATGGACCATCCATCCTGGATTCAGTGAAGGGGAATGGCTTTAAATATGTATTGAGTGTTTATATGCTCTGAATATGGAAGAGGAGTGTTTGCCCAGCTATTGCCACTCACTCATTTACCCAAATAGATTTGCATGCCATCAGGATCAGCCAATAAAAATGTGTAGCCATAATTCAAAAAAGCACAACTGCCTTCTGAGATTCTAAAATTTAAAAATGATACAACTATACAAATTATACATTAAAATTATACAATTTAAAAGAACTGTTTTCTGTTTTAATATATTTTCACATGCAATTTATTCCTGTGATGGTAAAGCTGAATTTTCAGCATCATTACTTCAGTGTCACATGATCCTTCAGAAATCATTCTAATATGCTGACTTGCTGCTCAAGAAACATTTCTTATTATCAATGTTGAAATCAGTTGTGCTGCTTAATATTGTTGTGAAAACAACAATACATTGGTTTTTTTTTTCAGGATTCTTAGATGAATAAAAAGTTATGAATGTCATTACTGTCACTTTTTATCAATTTAATGCATCATTGCTGTCACCATTATGTACAGTATGTTTGTGTCTTTATATTTTTAGTATGTTTTCATTAGTTTCCTGTTTCCTTTGTTCAGTTTTCCCGTTTCTTATTTGTCTATATTTGGTTTGCCTGTGTTTGATTAATCATCTCGTTTGTGTTGTTCTATAAGTTGTTCCCTCTTAGTCACTCATTTGTCCAGTCACCGTTATACTATGTGTTTGCACTGCCTGCCTGTTGTTGATTATCATTAAACTTTGCCTTGTGGAACTTTATTCATCTGCCTTCATCTGTATTCCTGCAAACTACGTGACAGATGATCGGACCTAGAAGAAGATATACGGAGATAACCTCCATAAACGTTGCCCCTGGGAAGGGAGATGGACTTTTCGAGGGAGGTATTGTTTTTATCTTCCAGGGTGTTAGGTGTCTAGAGGACTATGTGGAGGAGTTTTTAAACACCTGCCACCATGCCACCTGCAGTGATCTTACCTTAATTGAGGGATTCTGGGTTGGGCTGGACAAGGAAATCCGCATGGTAATGCCGCGAGGAGATCCAGTCTAGTCATTAGCGAAATACATCAACTTTGCATTATGGATAGCAGGGTCCTCGTTCACTGTTGGCGAAACAGAGGAGGACTCCAACTACACCGTTCAGCCCAACCCCACACCAGTCACATAGCCAGACCCAGAGCAAACTTCTACACCTATGACCACGGAGAAGTCACGCGAGGCCCCCGCAGATCAAGTGGCACCACCCACCACAATGAATGAGCCAGAGTCCATGGACAAGAGGACATTTGCCCCGGAGGCGGAGCCCCAATGTGGATCTGACCAGGGGTGTGAGCCTAATTTTCTTTCTTTCAAAAAAACAAATCTTACTGTCCCCCAACGTATGATTGGTACATGCTATGTACACATTTTAGCTACACTGGCCAGCTCGAAGTAAACCTCATTTCTATCCCTGCTGAAATGTCCAATTTAGACCATAATGTTTGATAGTGGTCTATCTGGTGGATGAGCATTAGCCACGTTGTTTTGTGGGTGAAGCTGATTGACCAAGTTGCTTTGCTAGTTTAACTGATTAAGAAGTCTGGTTGGGTTTTTCTTGGCAAAATGTTTTATCTCAATCCACCATAATGAAAAATAGAGCAGCAGTCACTCTTGCATGCTTTTAACGTGCTGATTTATTGCTGCACATTGATCTCTGACTCTCTCTGTGGGATTCAGAAAATTACGTTCAATATTGTATATTGATTGGCTTAACTGGGAGGAGAGGTCCATTCTCTTGTTTTCAAAGCTGTGAATACTGTACAAATCTTTTTTGTTTGTTTTTTCCTTTTTAGCAGCATCAGTGCAGTAGAGGACCTGCTCTGATACTCAGTGATGTAAGAGAAAGGAAGTCAAACACCTAACATGGCTAATCCAGTTCTGGAAACTAGAAACACAGCTTAACTGAATCAGAAGAGAGGGATCAGACACCTGAAGAGAGAGAGCAGAGATGGGATACTAAAAGGGGGTGTGTCAAGCACCGTGTGTGTGTCCATGCGAAAAGTAGTGAGATGGGTATGCGTGTGTGTGTGTTAGAGAGAGAGAGAGAGAGAGCACTAAAACACACAGGCACGCACAAGCACAGACAGAATCAAATCTTTCCGCAGCAGGACGGCAGGGTGAAGGATTACTCCTATTTAAGACTCTTCATCCATGCTTCCCGTGGTGAGCACATCTCTTCTGGCACAATTAAAGTTTGTGTCTATTCGTGTATGTTTATGTGAGGTCAGTTGCTTCGGTGTGGAAATGTGTCACTGCATGCTGCTGCTGAAGAGAAGATGCATTGAACAGTGCTGCACTGGTTGGTAATGTATAGACCAACATCCCCCTCTTTCTCTCTCTAATGCTCAAATATTAATGATAAATGCTGCATCCACTTCAGGAGACAGAAATAAGAGGAAAGAGTGTTGAGAAATGAGTTAAGCGAGAAAAAGGAAAGGTTAATGTGAGTTAAGAAGCAGAGTGTGCACTGCAGCAGCTGTCAGATCATTTGACATAAATCTAAGCAGTCTAATAGAATTCCAAACTGTTAGTCACAAAACAGGCTACCTGCAATCTTAGTAATGAGAATTGATTCATATGGAATGTATTAGTGTGTGTTTGGTTGCTTTCCTCTTCTGTGAGGTACATTTTTCTGAATTGGGTCACATGACTCGAGGGGATCGAATAAGACTGATGGTGTGTAAATTTTGCTCTGGCTGTAATACGCCGCTCAACACTCAGCGTTTAGCTTAGTGCCGCTGTTGGGGGACAAAACATGTCCAGTTCCGTGGGAAGATATTTATTTGGCATTAGAGATTTACAATATCATATATATCACATTTCAGAACCATACTAATTATAAGATAAAGATTATCATACATTTAGTAAAATCACAGATATAGACTGATAACCATTATATTGTGGATACCTAATTTCAGTATTATTGGATTTTTATTGGGTATTTAAATATTTTTCAGGCCAGTACTGGACATTTAAATTGCCTGTTGATATTTAAATATTAACATAACACTAACACTATCCTTGATAGCAAAGGATGTTTTATTTTATTATTTTGCAAAAAAGTATAGATTTAAAACTTATATATTTGTATTTTATTTTATCTTATTATTTTGCAAAGAAGTATAGATATATATATATATATATATATATATATATATATATATATATATATATATATATATATATATATATACACTACCAGTCAAAAGTTTGGACACGGTAAGATTTTTAATGTTTTAAAAATAAGTTTTGTCTGCTCACCAAGGCTGCATTTATTTAATTAAAAATACAGTAAAAACAGTGATATTGTGAAATATTATTACAATTTAAAGTCTTCAGTGTCACATGATCCTTCAGAAATCATTCTATGATGATTTGATGCTCAAGAAACATTTATTGTGTACAATTGTACCAAATATTTGAGTACAATATTTTTTTCTCAGGATTCATTGATGAATAGAAAGTTCAAAAGAACAGCATTTATTTTAAATATAATCTTTTGTAACATTATAAATGTCTTTACTGTCACTTTTGATCAATTTAATGCATCCTTGCTGAAAAAAATAATTAATTTCTTTAATTTCTTTTCAAAAAAATAAAAATAAAAATTCTTACTGACCCCAAACTTTTGAACAATAGTGTATAATGTTACAAAAACGTATTTCAGATAAATGCTGTTCTTTTGAACTTTCTATTCATCAAAGAATCCGGAAAAAGAAATATTGTACACAAATATTTTGAACAATTGTACACAATAAATGTTTCTTAAACATCAAATCACCATATTAGAATGATTTCTGAAGGATCATGTGACACTGAAGACTGGAGTAATGATGCTGAAAATTCAGCTTTGATCACAGGAATAAGTTACATTTTAAAATATTTTCAAATAGAACACAGTTATTTTAAATTGTAATATTTCACAATATTACTGTTTTTACTGTATTTTTAATTAAATAAATGCAGCCTTGGTGAGCAGACGAAACTTCTTTTAAAAACATTAAAAATCTTACCGATTCCAAACTTTTGACTGGTAGTGTATATGTATGTATGCATGTATATTTATTTATTTATTTAGCCATGAAGTATAGTTTTATAATTTTTACATTTTTATTTATTTTATTTTATTTATTATTTTGCAAAGAAACATAGATTTATAAAAATTTATAAATATTATTTTATTGGCAAATGAAGTATAGAGGTATACTAATTTATGCATTTTTATTTTATCATTTTATTTTATATATTTTGCAAGGAAATATAGATTTATAATAATATATTATTTTGCAAAGAATTTTACTATTATACTAATTTATATATATATATATACTTTTTTTTCAAATAAGTATAGATTTTTAATATTGTTGCATGCCTAGAAATCACTTTCTGGTTGAATCCAGTTATCCAGCTGTTCTTATCTTATGCTTTTCTTTTTCTTTTTCTTTCTTTTTTTTTTTTTTTTTTTTTTTGCAGAACCTGCGCAGGATGTGAAAGTCAAATGGAGACAGCCTGGTGACATTGTGAGGTGTAACATCTTTAGAGGAGTGTCAGCATGACCCCTCAGAGTGAAGCTCTACTGCTGGTCTTCAGTTTCTCACTGTGCTGTAGTTTGTATGCTGTATCCTTAAATAGAAATGAAAGCGCTCGGGCCAGCACTGACCCAGAACCAGCTAGCAGCTCACCGTGGACGTTCCTACCGAGACAAATTGACAAGACTACTCCAGACATTCTCAGTTTATCCCCAAATGCACTACATTCAGAGGTGACTAGCAGAGACGTTGAGATAGACCTTTCAGTTGAACAAAAGCCCTATGTCACAATGGAGGATCATTTGTCAAGACTTCCAGCCACAAGAACACCATGGATCAAATCTTTGACTTCCACTAAGACTGAAATTCCTTCAGACATCCAGAACGATGAAGAGGGACCTCAAACGGAAGCATCTGATTGGCCACATTTTAGTAAGCAAGGAAATACTGACCAATCATTTAAATCTTCTCAGGCCTGGAGTACAGAGTCAAAGACACCTATTGCTTGGAATACAGAGACAAAGACACCTCAGACTCACGCTGAAACAAGATTTCGCACCTACCAAACACTGTGGAAGTCATCTAGAGCTACCCAAACACCATATGCCAGAGGAACCTTAGATGGTACCACTTTGCCAAGAGGGCTGATAGACTATCTGTGGCCATCTGAGGAAACAAAGGATTTGACAGATGCCCCTATAGGTAATCCAATTAATGATACATCAAAGCCAACTCTCCATGTCATGACAGAACTTGATAGCATGTGAAAGTGTATCTATTCATAAAATACATGCAAAACGCATGCTATTTCAATGATCTGATTTTCTTTTTGTTAAAAAGACCAACTTAGACCAAGATGAATTTCATTGTTGGATCATAATGTTTCATGCTGGTCTGGTGTAATCAAGCATAGACATGCTTAAAGGGTTCGTTCACCCAAAAATGAAAATTCTGTCATTAATTACTCACCCTCATGTCATTCCACACCCATAAGAACACATCTTTGGAACACAAATTAAGATATTTTTTGATAAAATCAGATGGCTCAGTGAAGCCTCCATTGACAGCAAGTTAATTTACACTTTCAAATGCCCAGAAAGCTACTAAATACATATTTAAAACAGTTCATGTGACTACAGTGGTTTACCCTTAATGTTATGAAGCGACAAGAATATTTTTTGTGAGCCAAAAAAAACAAAATAACGATCTAATCAGTGGTTCGGATTTTATCAAAAATATCTTAATTTGAGTTCTGAAGATGAACAAAGGTCTTACGGGTATTTGTTCATGAATCAGACTGCTCTGTTGATGCTGTATCCTCTTATGAATCACTAAAAAAGAATCGGTTCATGAGAGTCATTTGTTTGTGAATCAGACTACTCTGTTGACTACTGTGGTCGCACAGTATGTTTTTGATTCACCACAAAAAATTGGCTCATAAGAGTCATTTGTGTATGAATCAGACTACAGCCTTCAAGGACAACACTTCTTGTCATTGTTTTGCGGTACATGGTCTTTTTACAGCATCACTTTACTAAAGACAGTATATTCACTTTTACTCAGGTATGATATTATTAGCAGGGCAACATCGCTGCTGAGAAATGGTTGTGACTCATTGTAAATTTCATAGAATGTGTAAATTTTGTAAAAAAGGGATGTTGGTATCATTGCTCTTCTACTGCATCTATTTGGTAATGCTGTATTGTCATAAAACTATAATGACTGCATCAATTGTGCATCCAGCTTTAGCTCTTAGCTGTTCCTCAACCTGCAGTGAAAATATCAGTATTCCAGCAGCGAACAAGCTGTTCATCACTGCAGATGTGAGTGGGATACAAGCCCCCTAGTGACTCATTGGGAATCTGAATGCAATTTACAGCTTTTTTTTTTTTTTTTTTATCTATTGGAATTAATGTTTAGCTGAGGTTAATGGGTAAAAAACAAAAACAACAGTAGGTTAAATTAAATGAGAGATTGTACTGTAACTTTTTGAGCTAGCATTAGCTCTCAGTTCGTCTTTTTCAAGAACAAGTTTCCAATCTTCTCTTTCTCTCTCAGATAGCCTGACAGAGATGACACTCAATATGACAAGAGCTGACCCTGAAAGAGAGGAGCGTGAGGGTCTTGACCAAATGAAAAAGGAACAAAATGGCCAATCGACCACCACTGTGATCAAGGTCACTGGAACCTATCCTGAAGCAGGTACAAGCATTCATTTTCAGAATGACCTCTATTCTAACACATTATCTTTTACTGGTGGTGAGCAAAGTGTAATGGCTTTCCAGTACTTTACAAAACTTCTGAATTTACATGCATCTGGAAGGACACAAGAAGTAGAAAGAAATTATTGTTCCGTCTGTATATATAAAAAACTGGGTTTTGGAATAATTTAACTCAAGGTCTTCAGTATGCTCCTTTATCTGGGTTCATAATTATTGTAACCTGTTTCTTCATTTAATGAGGCAATTCTTTTTTTTTGACTGCACACAAAAACAAACATACAATATGATACTTGTAGTCCTATTCACACACTAATGACGCAATTATTTTTGGTGAATCAAAAACATTTTCAAGGAAAAGTCACAGCTTTCTCATAATATAATATAATATAATATAATATAATATAATATAATATAATATAATAAATATAATATAATATAATATAATATAATATAATATAATATAATATAAAATATAATATAATATAATATAATATAATATAATATAATATAATATAATATAATATAATAATGAACAGCAAAAACTGATTTCAACATTGCTAATAATGTTTTTTGAGCACCAAATCAGCATATTAGAATGATTTAGAACATGAATATATAATAGAATATATATATATATATATATATATATATATATATATATATATATATTCATTAATTCTATTATATATTAATGGAGGAGGCTAAAGTGGGGACAACCAGTTGTTATATATATATATTAATTTGCCTTAAAAGACAATTTGAGGCAAAAACAAACAAGTTGGTTGTGGTATGAAATCTCTTCCTGTGAACAAAGGTCAATCATTCAATCTTTAGGCGGGGAAAGTTAAGCCAGATCCTCTGACCTTAATTAACACATGCTAAAGGACTAATGCTGACTCAGAGTCGCAGCCCCAGTGTATTCTGGATCATTACTAATGTAGAAAAAAATTATAATCAATATCAATCAATTAACCCTGCAATAAACAACAGGGTTCACAGTTAGCACAGGCTATTTGAAAAAAATTAGGCAGTATTCAGAAACACAAGCTTGAGAAGCCCCTTCTTCTCATTTCCATGCACAGGTATTTATGTGACGTAAAGTGATGAAAGTGTGTCAGTTTCTAGTTTTTAAATAGTCACACACATGAGAATGGCAACAGGGTCAATGCCCTCTTATCTGTGCCGTATGTGAATGTGTGTCAGGGATGAAGTGCGACCTATTTACAACAGCCTACTTCCACATCTCTGCTAGATAATTAACATAGTCATTGTTTTATATACTTTATGGCTAATGGTGTATTAATGGTGTAAGATTCATGCCCCTGCCTTTCATACTGGAACACAATCTACTTACATCTAGTTTTAGATTTTTAGATTTGTATGCTTCAAGGTTTTTTGTTGTTGTTGTTGTTTTTGTTCTGTGTTTTCTCTGTGGTTTACCTCTTGTGCTGTAATTATATGTGGCAAAAAACAAACAAAAACTAAAAATAAAAACTTCATAAGCTGCTTGTGAAGAACATTAGCTTTGTGTTTTGTGAATATAACCTCATGAGTACATAAACAGCTGGATTACATTGTCAGATTCCATTTTAACAGTTATAATATGAATAAATAATATGAAATGGTTTCACTTTATATTGTTTTGCACATAAAAAAAATTATTTACATTTTTGAAAATGTTTGTCACTGGTGAAAAACTGAAATATAATACACACTAAATGCATCTTAAGCTAAACTTTATGTTGTATTTCAGCATCTCCAGGTGGGGACTGGCGTGAGTCTTCCACACTTCCGGACTGCAACCTGGTTGGTACTGGGATCTGTCAGTCACCTGACTCTTCAAAGAATCATGCTTCTACTAACAACACTCTGTCCACTCCACCACCTGTTTATGAAACCACACCCCCTGGGGTCATAACCCCACCCCTTGAAGCCCTGACTCCACCTCTGTTAGTCCCTCTACTGACTGACTGGAATGCTGCCATGGCCACATGGGGCCTGGCATGGGAATTGCAGGTATACGGGCTCGGCTGTGTGTTCTCGCTTGTGGCTGTGCTGTCTATGCTCAGCCTGATGTGTTTGCCATTGCGGTGGCCCTCTGGTTGTGCCCACTTTAGCCTCCTCCACCTTCTCCAGCTACTGACAGGTTCCAGCCGGGCTCTGTGGCTCCTCTACGATCCATACGGCCAAAAAGAGCGACTTCCCGTAGTCTGGGCACGACTGCTACACGAAGCTGCCTATCCCTGTCTTACAGCATCATTTGGCCTGCTACTGCTACTGCTAACTGCTCGCTCTTGTACCCAGCTACTTTCCCAGAACACCCTGCAGCGCAGCACCTGCCTGTTGGCCGCCCTAGTACTGCTGCACGTAGCGATAGTGATGGCTTCCATGGCAATACTGCAACTTTTTCCAACCCTGCAAATTGTGCCTCTAATACCGCCTGCAGCCTTCGTCTTGATGTCCTCTCTCCTGTCATTCACGTACCTGCTTCTCTACTGCTGTGCCCGGCCAGACGTCAAGCACATTTACCGGCTGAACGAGAGCTCTCCTGAGCGGCCATCGTGCCACGCCAGCAGGTGTCCATTCACAGAGGCACAGATGTGGGAAAGGGCGGCTAGGGCTGGGGTGTTCTCTGCCCTCTTTCTCTTAGCATGTGGCAGTCTCCGACTCTATGCCATGCTCAACGCTGGAGGGCTGACCGGTGGGGTCATGGTTGGCCTGATGCCCTGGCCCTGGTGGGGATTCCAGCTCAGCTGCCGAGTTTGTGAAACAGGGGTATGTCTCACCCTCGCTCTTGTAATCACTCACCCCCTTCTCTGTTGCGGAGTGCCACCTTCCAAACCTGGTGCCTGCAGCTGGTTCTTCAAAAAGCCACCTACAGAAGGAACCACATTGGGAAAACCCACCATCTTCTCAAGTCGGTGTGGCTGGTCACTACGGCCGTCCGAGAAGCTGGGGTTGTGTGAGGGAATAGTACGGCGGGAAAGCGAAAGTGTGCCGCTCTACACCTTGGTGGAGCTTCCACACAGTGAATCAGACGGTTTGGACCTCCACTATCCCAGCAGCCCTCAGCACGAGTCTTCCACGCAGCTCTCCCAAACCGCAAAGAAGAGCAAAGGATCCCATGCGTCCTCCTTTGCCAGCTTGGATGCTGACTCCACGGCAGATCTGCGGCCCCCTTCACCCATCGACCTGCGACGAAGCATCGACGAGGCCTTGAACAGCGAAGCTCTGTTCCAGCATAGCCTGTTCGGCTCCTCTAGGCTCTCACTTAGCACGCGCGGACCCCCGGATGGACAACCCTGTTGGGGGAACTCCACCGAACCCAGCCTGTACCGCACTGCCTCCTGTGGGGATGTGGACCCCGCTACTGTACCCAACCGACCCAGGCAATGGAGCACTATATCTGGGAGACCAGCTCAGGTCTCGGTCCATTGCAGTGGGTTAAACTCAGAACAACAGTCTCAGAATAGTCTACAAAGGGGCTCACAGTCTGGGCAGCGACTCCACAGACGGTACACAGCCTTGGGTTCTACGTCCTCCAGAGGGAGTGTGGATGTGGAGACAACGTCTCATGTTGATGAGCTTGCCGTTCAGGCTGAATTCATCAACGTCTGCAGGCAGATAGATGCACTCAGTATCAGTAGTGATACGATTGACCTTTAGGGGAAGAAATCTCTGAATCAACTAACCTAACACCCACAGTAATTTCAGCCCTAGCTATTCCAATTTACAGAACTTTTCTTAAGATAGATGTAGAGAGGAATTTGCTGTTGAAGCATTCTGCTTCAGTGGAAAGAAATGTTTTGTTTTAGAAGGAGACATGACAAGGAAAAAATGGTAAACAGCAACCTCTGAAAGATTGATGTTCTTTATCAAGAAATTCCCTAAAACCCACTTCCCGTTTTTAACAAATCACATATAATCTTGATGAAAATGCTCGACTTGATCAAAAGACTTTGAAAGAATCAAGACCAATTTTAAAAAAGAACATGAGGCTTTTGTATACCTTTCAGCAATAAAGCTAGCACTTGCAAACATTTTTTATCTTTGGCTTTGCTGTTACAGCATGGATCACCTAAACACTCATTTGGCAACGTTACTACTGTATAGAGACACATTCTATAGAACTCATTTGCAATTAATTTGCAGCACTATCATAACTGAATTATTTGTGGCAGCTTTGTTATTTGGGTAACATTTTGTTCTGGAATGAGACCTACTGTACATGTTCTGTTGGAGCATAAACTTATGGGAAAGATGTTATTAGCAAAAGGCTGCGTAAAGATAACAATGAAAAACAGAAAAACCCCTGCAGTTTCATATTAAATACTAAATGTACATCATGTACTCATGTCACAATCTTATTGAAATAATGTTTATCTGCCAATTCTCATGCAGTATATTGCATATTGTGGCTATGTTCGGAATAACATGCTAGTATACTGCTTGCGTTGTTTCTGTAGCATGTAATTTTCTGTATGCACATAACACCTCATGTGACAACAATGTAGCAGAGCCTACTGCAGTAAGAAGTTTTTTGTTGTATAAAGCATATCTTTCACATATATAAACTGCAAAGTGTGCAGTAATATGCTAGTAGTCAATTTCGAACATAGCCTCCGTCTTTACAAAATCAAGTGTTTATAATGCCCGACATTCTGGTGCACAGATACTGCCCTCTGTTGGCTGTGGAGATGTAATAACAAGAAGTTGTGACAGCTTTTGCCTTTGTCATATTTTTTAGTGTGCATCTTTGTGGTTGACAGCAGGAGTTCAACACATGAAGAAAAAGACTAACAGACAGAGCAGCTTATATTCTCTAAGATCGTCTCGCTGTTGACTTTTTATTTTTGCAAATGTTTAAGATATGCTTTTTCTCTCTGTGCTTAATAAATAGCCCAGTCGCTCCTTCTCATAAATTACAATTAAGTTTTCTGAATTACATTTCTCATTATGGTAAAGGGTATATAAATATTTTAAAAATATAAAAATGTTGTTAAACATTTAAAGTATTTAAGCAAAGTATTATAAACAGAAACTGATACTAGAAACACAAAAAACCACAGTCTATAAAACTCATTCTTTATTCTTTAAACTGTATTATATTCAGAATGACAACACAACAGTCTTGGCAAACTACAAAATGGAGCCCAAAGTTGAAAGTGTCACTTTTACAGCAAATGTTTTTTTTTTTTTGTTTTTTGTTTTTTTACTGTCCTTCACTTCTGGCCTTGTAAAATCTTAATTAAGCTTACTTTTATATACTGTAAAATGTTTGATATATCTAAATGATGCAAATGTGTGAAACTATGAAATAAACTTTAAAAAAATTAGCATTTCTAATGTCTGTGTACATTATTGACTAGTGTAAGGCGAGTAACAGTACAGAATCCCTGATTTTAAGGCTGATACTGATAATCTGATCCATAAAATAACATAGTTCTAGTGCTGTGTGACTAACGGGATAGCCTGAAAAGCACTGTGACACAAGCAGCCTGCAAATTTGCTCTTCTGGGAAAAAAAAACAAATGCATTTCTCAGATTACATTTAATTCGTAACACTCTAATGGCAATGTGATATGCACATGATTTTCTCATATACCACGACAAATATTATTGCTAATAAACCAACAGACAATTTTAATTAGAACATTTT
Organism: Hypophthalmichthys molitrix; assembly: GCA_037950675.1. Lineage (NCBI taxonomy): Eukaryota > Metazoa > Chordata > Actinopteri > Cypriniformes > Xenocyprididae > Hypophthalmichthys > Hypophthalmichthys molitrix. The sequence goes on from CM075509.1 coordinate 14,810,888, forward strand.
GACAGTTTGACAAAATATACCATTTATACCACATACTGTCTCGTAAATGTTCATAGACACTCTCACACATACACACACACGTAGAATCCTCATATTTCAGATGGTTTAGTACATTCATAGCATTTTGAAAATAATCTCTCTATTGCCAAGTCTAATTTCTTACAGGGAGAACTGAAAAAATAAATAAATAAAGAGTCAAAACAGTCATAATAGTGCATTCAGTGCTATGGACTGTTTGAATAAATCAAAACAGTCCATAGTGCATTCAGTACTGTTGCTGGCTTTTATTACAATCAGACAGTTTTTATTTTTTCATGTTTATCCAGAGCCATTGGGAAAAAGTATAGGGGTTGAGGATAACAGAAATCACGTTTAGCTGCTGTGTTTGGTGACGGCGGGTGACGGGACATTGGGTCCTGCTCTCATGTGCCCCCTGCTGCCCGGCTCAATATAACCGCTTCTCATAACTGCCAGAAACAGAAAAGAAACAACATTAATTAATGTTGTAATATTGTCCAAACATTTAAAGTGATCAGTCCAAATTAAGGGTTTTTACAAACATATTAGCACAGCCATTTAAAGGAAAAGTTCGCCCCAAAAATGAAAATAAAAAGCACCAAGAAAGTATTATAAAAGTTCCTTTTAAACAAGGAACAGACTAAAATTTAAATCATTATTCAGCCTCAAAGATAATTTGTGCTTCCAAATATCAGTTATGATACCACTGGCCTCATAGACGTCAAATCTGGTGTTCTTATTTGAATAAAGACTTAAATTTTGGTCTGTTCTTCACACAAAGTTATCATAAGGTTTCAGAAGGTATTAAACATATCGCACAAGTCATGTGGACCATTTATTTTTAATTCACTACCAAATACACTATTAAAATTTTGGGGTTAGTAAGATCAAGTGACAATAAAGACATTTATAAATTAAAATAAAATTCTATTTCAAATAAATTTCTATTCATCAAAGAATCCTAAAAAAAAAAAAAAAAAAATGCATCAATGGTTTCCACAAAATTATTAAGCAGCCCAACTGCTTTCAGCAGTGATAATAAGAAATAATACTTGAAAATGTTACAAGAAAACATTTATTTTAAACTGTAATACAGTTTATACTGGTCAGATAAATGCAGCTGTGGTGAGACTTCTTTCAAAACATTAAAAAGGGGATCTTTCCATGGCACTTTTCTTTTCTTTTTTTTTTCTGAGCTTGCCAACTCCTTGTCACCATATGCATCCGTAGTATGGAAAAGAAAAGCTCTGAAATTCTTGATATCTCATAAGGGTGGATAAATGATGACAGAATCATTTTCATTTTGGGGTAAACTATCCCTTTAAAAGTAGGAGTGGGGTTCTTTCAAGATAACCTCCCTTTCAATGTCAAATCTCAGAGAGTGTTACGAATACACAACCACAGCAGGACACTGGGACAGTGGACACTAGGTTTGTCTCTATGATACAACAGTAAGAGTAAACTAAAATGGTCTCAATGCCCACTAAATAGTCCAGACCTTACCAGTGTTTACAACACAATCCCCTCCACCAGAACTCAACGTTATTGTAAGAGACATGAGGGCTGAGTACTTACATGGCACAAAAGAATATCTATGATGACGGCATAAGAGAAAGGAAGAGAAGACATTTTCACATGTAAACTCTATTTTTCCATGACAACGTAAGAAGGGATGGACTGAGGGTCTCTGGGAGGAACTTAAAAAAAACAGAGAGGGAATTGCTAAACTGGTAGCACTTTATTTTACAGTCCTGTTCCGCATATACATACTACGTACTTATTATAGCAATTACAATAACAGGGTTATAACTAGGTACTAACCCTGAACCTACCCTTAACCCATGTAGATACTTTATATTACCAGTAGTTTCTTAGGCAAGTACACTGTAAGTACACTGTACTGTAAAATAAAGTGTAACCGCTAAACTTTTAGTTTTATGTGAATGTTAAGAATTCTAACAACATGAAATGTGTTCACAACCATTCTTTTGAGGGCTTGTGCTGTGAGGAAAAAGACACGTGGGTGGGGCTAAGTGAGTGGGCGGAGACTTACGAATGCAGTCCATGAACTCCGCCCTCAACCTGAGCAGACATTGTCCTCTTCTCAAACTTCAGCTCTCCGGAGTACATCATCGATCTATATGTAACGCAGGTGAGACTTTAACAGATATACATTAAAACAGACTAAATTCTTCTTCGTTTTGGAGTTTGTTTGTGGAATTTGGGGCGAGACATATTAAAGAGCTTGTCCTTTTTTATATAGCCAGTAAATTTTGGTTAACTTTACAGCCTGGCAAAATCAAATATCATGGATGAAAACAATGAAGACACTTTCAGAATGAAATGATGTTTGAGACAGAAAATGCTGTAGAAACCTTGAAGACACACAACTGAAGGCACACAGTGAACCAGTTGCAACTACAGTAGCAACAGTTTTTAGTGCAGAATGAGTATCAATATTTTTAGTTATTTTTTTCCAGAAGAAAAAAAAAACTATTAAATATGTACAGTATATATACTAAAAGTTTTGTCCATTTTGGTCTAGAAAAGAAAGGCTTGTGTATGTGTATATCTGCTAAAAGTTAATTTAGTTAACTACCTGCTAGAGTATTCATAAAAAGTGACTAATATGCATATACTCACATATAGATGGCCTCAAAGCTAATAAACATAAATTAAAAGTCACAAAAGTCACTTTTGTCAAGCTTGTCAGATGTCTATAAGTGCCAATCTTACCGCAGAATGGACAGGCTCTTTGCACCGATATCCTGACAGCCATGTTGAATTCCAGCAATGAGGTATGGAACAAACTTGTGTATTGAGCCTTTATCCTGAACTGAGCCAGAGACTCCCTGAGCTACCTTCACTTTATCACCTTCACTGGAAAACACACACATACACACACAACCCATTATATATTGCATACAATACAAAAGTTTTAAGCATAACAGTTGATATGTATCTTATTGGGGTGTTTCTTCAACTACTATTATTTTTACTTTAAACTTTCTTATATGAAGGTCACATTAAAATAATGCTTTCATAATTTATTTTGACTTTTTACTATTTATGTATATATTTTGTTTCACCCTTTTTAGACCTAGGCTGTAAACAAATTGCTACTATAAACTACTGTAAGACAGTCTAAACAAAAAATTAACTAATAATGAACCATTTCAATATTTATTGAATGAAAATCACGCCTGTATTTATTTTGGCATAATTTCCTCCACAACAAAAAATTTTGCCACTAATAAAATCAATGAAGAGAGATGAAATGTGATGCATGCGATGTGTGAAGAAAATAAAGAAAATTCAAGGTATATATAATTTATATCTGTTTATCATTAAAAATATGAATTGTTGCTATAAACTACGACAGTCTAAACAAAGAGTTAAATAACCATAAACAATTTCAATATTTATTAATATAAAAAAGATTGTATTAATTTTTTATAAATCATGTACATCAGTTCATGTACATCAATTTCCAACATAAACGCTTTTCAAAAATTACTAAGGAGATAGCAGTGTCAATGAAGAGCAAAGAGATGAAATATTATACATGTGATTTGTGGGAAGAAAATATTTTGTCAAATATTGCAGAAATGTTTTTATTTAATTGTTTGTATTTAGGATAATTAAAATGATAGTAATAAAATTAATATTAATCTTAATCTTTAATATTAAAGCCAGACAAATGAGTTAAAAATGTAATTTCCATCACTCTCATATCCACCAGAGGATGCTGTTACAACATTTGAGATGTGCTGGAAATGACACTGTGGTGAAAATGTTCATGACTTTCAGAAAAAAAAATTAAATGTGAAAAAAAAAAATTCCTGTGCACAGAGCAAAAATATATAGTTTTCATAATTGAAGAAACACTTTATTTACATACATATGCAGTCGTCTGAGTGTAAGAGTGTTTACCTGAAGTAACGTTTCTGACTGCTGTTGTTTTTCTCCATAGCGTCCAAAGAGCCCATACCACGATACTTCTTCAGTCGTACGCCATCTGAGAAGAAATATTCCCCGGGCGCTTCTGTGGTTGCTGCTAACAATGACCCCATCATCACTAAAACAAAACAGGCAGAAGGGAATGGCATGGTCACAGACATTAAAATGTAGGCAAACAAATCCCAGCCATTAATAACAATGATCATTCAGGCAAATCACTCAGAAAAACACACACCTGTGGATGCTCCCAGCGCCAGGGCTTTCACAACGTGCCCAACCGTCTGAATGCCACCGTCTGCAATGACTGGAACACCGAAACGCCGGGCGTACTCAGCCACCTTATACACAGACGTGCCCTGCGGTCTCCCACACGCCATCACTAATTATACAAATACACATTGCTAAATAACTTCTCATTAATTTCTCTTGTTCTTAAAAAGACTCACCCTCAAGTAGTTCCAAACCTGTATGAATTTCTTTGTTCTGCTGAACACAAAGGAAGATATTTAAGGAATGGCAGTAACCAAACAGATCACGCCCACATCCACTACCATAGTATTTATTTTTCCTACTATGCTAGTAAATGGGGGGCGAGATCTGTTTGGTTACTGACATTCTTCCAAATATCTTTCTTTGTGTTCAGGTCTCATTCCTTGATGACAGAATTTTGATTTTATGGGTGAACTATCCCTTTAACAATAAAATGAATAAAAAATAAAATAAAATAGATGATTATTGCTATCCCAAAAATCCTAACCCTAAAATAATTTTTAGACGAGAATAAAGGCACCATTTGTATGCCCACATATATACATTTGTATTGCTATATAAATAAGGTAATTCTTATTCATTTTTTCTAGCATAAATTAAAATAAAATAAAATAGATGACAATTGTCCTAACCCTAAAATAAAACTTGACATTTTTAGATATGAATAAAGGCGCTATTTTTTCCAAGTATGTCCACATATACCCATATGCATAGCTATATAAGTTGGTAATTCTTATTAATTTTTATTGTATAAAATAAAATAAAATTTTAATACAATCTTTTGCATTTTTCAAAGTGAATAAAGGCAATTTTTTCCTCATAAATTTTGTTTCATATTATGCTAACTTCTGGAACTTTCCACAGCAATTTTGTCCTCCAAAATCAGTAAGAAACGCACACACACCTTCCTGTGTGATGCAGATGGATCCACAGCCCATGCCCACTCGTAAAGCATCAACGCCAGCATCTATAAGATTCTTTGCTTGAGCAGCAGTCACCACTGTAGACAAGAGAGAGAGAATAAAATGGGAAGAATATGCTATTACTTTATTTCAGTATAGGAAATTAAGTCCATGCACAATCTTCAATATGTCTAATACCACTCTTTTCAAAGCTACCCTCAGTTTATACAGAAAACAAAGGACCACAATGTGCAGAAAAGCCTCACCGTTTCCTCCCACCACTTGTAGTTCTGGGTATTTCTGTTTGATGTAGTTGATCATACTGATCTGAAACACTGAGTTCCCCTGAGAAGAGTCCTGGGACAGAACAACAGAAAAAACATCATATAACATGTAGGAGAGCTAAGAGGTCAAACACTGTGTGTATGATTTTTGCCATAATTTTTCTGTCTGAGACCAATTTTGGAAATTGTAAAGATTTATTGCATCATAGCTTTATGCAGTATAATTTTAGTTTTGGCTGTCACTCAAGGAATAAACAGTTTGGTGAGTCCTATCCTGCGGTCCTGAAGAATTCAGTTCCAACCCTGCCCTAATCCACCTGCTTATTAATTTCCTATTAAAGCCAAAGAAGTTGATAAACTGGTTCAGGCATGTTTGATTGAAGAAGAAGCAAAAATGGTGTGACACTAGCTTTAGGCTACAGCTTTGCATATAAATCCATAAGTCATTTGCAAGCAATGAAATCAGATCCTTTGTTCAGACAATGAGGTCAATATTTGGCAAATACATCAGCAACACCTGTTACTGTGTATGAAGTCGGACCTGCGAATTCGTTTGAACAACACATGATCTAAGCATCATTAATTGACCCTTGAATCAATACAAATTATACAAACTTAAAAGCTGCATTAGTGATGTATATGGTACACTACCATTCAAAAGTGTAGGGTTAGAATTTTTTTTTTTTTTTTTAAGAAATACTATTCAGCTATGCAATGCATTTAATTGATTAAAAGTGACAGTAAAGACATTTATTAAGATTATGTCACACTGAAGAGTGGAGTAATGGCTGCTGAAAATTCAGCTTTGGCATCACAAGAATAAATTACATTTTTAAATAGATAACAGTTTTAAATTATAATAAATGTCACAATATTACTGTTTTTACTGTATTTTTGATCAAATAAATGCAGCCTTGGTGAGAATAAGAGACTCCTTTCAAAAGCATTAAAAAAAATTATTGTTACATGCTAATGTAATTTCTGATTAAAAACAGAAGCCCTAGTGTGTAACACCATATACTGTTTTTAAAGGGGACTTATTATGCCCCTTTTCACAAGATGTAATATAAGTCTCTGGTGTCCCCAGAATGTGTCTGTGAAGTTTCAGCCTAAAATACCCCACAGATCATTTATTATAGCTTGTCAAATTTGCCCCCATTTGGGTGTGAGCAAAAACACGCCGTTTTTGTGTGTACCTTTAAAAGCTGCTGCTCGCTGCCCACTTTCCAAAAGAGGGCAGAGCTTTAACACCTCACACTTCGGTTGTTCAACAACAACAAAGCTGGAAAATCTCACGCAGCCAAAATGACAATTGTCAGTAGCGGTGTTTAGCTGTTCAAACCGGAGTCGGACACTGATGGAGAGACTCAGGAAGAAGTTCCAACTTTTAAAATGCATCTGGACATTTCTGAATGGTTAGTGGATACATTTATGTAGTTGCTGTGGAGTTGATTCAACTCATCGACTAGCATGTGCCCTCATGTTAATCTTTTGTGCAAAACCCGTATGGACGCCCACTATACATAGCGTACCTGTTTGCCAAACAGAGCCATACATACCAAGCTAAAGTTTTTGATTGCTATCAAATGCTGTGAATGGTCTCATATTTTTTCGAAAATATCACTCAGACAGAAACGTTCCTTTTTAACAATTGAGCTTGCCAGGGTCAACTTGCATGCTATCCAAGCTAATGAGACTCTAAATAGTGTTCTGTGCTCATCTGTGCAGCCAACGACAGAACAGTTAGCATGCTTTGCTCAAACTTTTGCCATAGCCTTAGAACTGGTACACCGTTTTTGCTTGCGAAAACAAAATGACGGCACCGTGGGTGGAAACGTGCAAATTAATATTTTAATATGATCCCCTTCCTACATCACTAGGGGAGCGAAATCTGAGCGGCTCGTTTTTTCACAGGCTTGCAGAGAAAGGCTTGCCAAAACAAAATGACTGGGTTGTATTTCATGTTTTCTGGGTTGGTAGATGCACTGGGGACCTGATTATAGCACTTAAACATGGAAAAAGTCAGATTTTCATGATATGTCCCCTTTAAATATATATTTTGCAGTATTATTTTACATGCCAGCCTTAGAATTTACCTTGAAACCATTCCCTCAAACACCCACCAGTATTTTCCAAATAAAACCAAACATCTTGATTAGCTTTAAGGGCATTCCACACTTGCTTCATTCGGCTTCCAAATCAGGCCTCTCTATAGCAAACTAAACTGTAACAATATCAGAAAGTGGTCCAAGTATGGATCACTTATACATTGTGAACGCAAAGCACCCCAAGTTCACTTTAATTCAGTTTAATTCTAATTCAAATTACTTTTGGCCCTACACATGCTAATGCTGTGTTTCCCTACCTGACACATGGAACAAAGAAACAAATAAGCAATGCTATTGTAAGCTATGCAGGTGTTTGACTGTAAACAAAGTCTCCACTACATGTGCTCTGCATGTGTATGATTATAGACAGGGTCATTTACCATGTTTGACACATCTGTCTCTGCAAAAGTTTGCTAAACAGGTTTTTTGTCATCTAATGTTGGAAATTTGATTCGCTGATTCATTTTATTTGCTTAGAGTGAATGTTTGTCATTAACTGTGTACATCTACTTGGGTGTTGCCAAGTTTGTATTTTGACGGTACAAATTATGGATTTCTGCATTAGAAATTGGAATTCTGTTTTCAAGTTCTGTTTAGAGTTCTGTTGCAATTGTCCAAATTTCAAGTTAAATGGAATGCAGCATATGTGCTGCAGGAAGCTAGATCTCCAGAAATAGAATACTGCTAAAGTTTAATGTCACCCTATTCCCCTTTGGACTCACCAGAACTATCACGTCCACTCCAGCCTGCATGAGCAGGTCCAGCCGGTACTTGTCGTCCTCTCGGGTGCCGATGGCTGCGCCACACAGCAGCTGTTTGCGAGAGTCTTTGGAGGCTAGAGGATAGTCTCTGTTCTTCTTTAAATCAGTACGAGCTATTATAGCTACGAGCTCATCGCTGTCATTCACTATAGGCAGTTTACCTGAGAAAGAAAAACAGAAATGTGATCAGCAAGCTTGTGCTAAACATCACAACATAAACAGGACTTAAAAGTTAACTCTCATACCTTTTTTACTGCGCTGTAAGATGTCATTTGCCTCTTTTAATGTTACACCTGCTGGAGCAACCACTAAATCTTCTCGTTTTGTCATTGCCTGTAGGATTGAAGATTAATAATTCAGTAACTATTATCATTCAAGGATATTTGCAGCATTCAGGACTATTTAAGTGTTTAAAGTCAACATAAACTCAAAACTGGCCCTGCTTATTTTTTTAATAAATGTACCTGTTTTATTGTGAATGATTCAGCTGTCATCAGTTATTTTGCATTCTAGAATATTAAAAAATTATAATATTTTATATACATTATCATTCAAATGCCTGGGGTCAAGATGTTTTTAAAAGAAGTCTTTTATGCTCACTGCAAACCAAAACAGTAAAAACAGTAATATTGTGAAACATTATTACAAAAAAAACAAACAAAAAAAAAAACTATTTCTATTTAAATATATTTTAAAATGCAATTTATTCCTGTGATAACAAAGATGAATTTTAAGCATCATTACTCCAGTCTTCAGTGTCACATGATCCTTCAGAAATCATTCTGATACGCTGATTTGCTGCTCAAGAAACATTTCTTATTTCATCAATGTTGTCAGATGTTCTGCTTAATATTTGTGTGCAAACTGTGATACTTTTTTTTGCAGGATTCTTTGAATAGAAAGTTCAAAATAACAATTGATTTGAAATATAAATATTCGGTAAATTTTTACTGTCTTTACTGACACTTTTAAACAATTTAATACATCCTTGCTGAATAAAATTAACTGTTAAAAAAAAAGTAGTGGCCACAAACATCAATCAAATCTTGACGGACAAAATCAAGTTCTGCTCTACATTCAGTTTCACTCAAAAGTGCCAGTTAAATGAATACTTACATTATGAAACGTCACTTAAATTGGAATCCAACTTCAAATTATTAAAGCTAAATTAGAATTTAGACATTCTGAATCACAAACCTCCTCCAGCGGCCTATCGTAATCTTTCTCTGACAGGAAGTCGATGTCTCGTGATGTAACGATGCCCACTAGCTTGCTTCCCATCTTGCCGGTTTCGGTAACCGGGATGCCGGAGAAACCGTGCCGTACCTTTGCTTCAAACACATCACCAACAGTGTGTCTTGGACTCATCACTACAGGGTCCGTAATGAAGCCCTGCTCAAATTTCTGCCAGTAGGATAGATACAATACATATTAATTATTGCTATTTAAAAGTATATCTTGAACCCAAAAATCAAATAAAACTGTATTATCAGAGTCATAGACTTTTACATCAACAATTGATCAGATTTACAAGATGCAACTTTTACATTTGTATTTAATTCCTCCAAAAGTGCGTCTCTCAACAACTGTGTGACTGACCTTGACTTTCCGGACCTCATTGGCCTGAAACTCAGGTGTGCAGTTGTGATGAATGATTCCAATTCCACCCATGAGCTACGGGACAAACCAGTGAACGAAATGAAAAAGCAATTGCAGTTTTGTTGGATTATATATATATATATATATATATATATATATATATATAGTTTCTGTGAGTGTTACTTACAGCCATAGCGATGGCCATGGAGGACTCTGTGACTGTGTCCATAGGAGAGGAAATGAGTGGCGTCTTCAGAGTTATCTTCCGGGTCAGGGCAGAGGTCAAATCCTGACATCATAACACATGACCGTTACGAAAAATCTAAGGGGGCAAAGTGTCTATGTAAACCGACGATGTTCAACTAAACAACTAATTTATGATACCTTTGGACCTTGATATAAGAACTGGACCCTCAACTATGCCTGGTTTTTTCCAGGGTTTTTGTCTCCACCATTTCTGTCACAGACGGATTTTGGGCTCCTCACTTAATATTCGGCAATGTTATTGACTTGACTGCACTGACACTATGAGAACTATGGATGAGAACTGAACTGAGCTGAGTTTTCTCCAGAGCTGCTTTATAGATGAACTGAACTCATTCCATAATTGATGAACTTTATACAGTTAGTGAACTGGGCTGAATCAACACTGAACTGATTTCAGCTGAATAATGACTGTGTACTATTGTCTTGACTCTTTTTAGAGCTGCTTTACAGCAGAATTGAATTCTGTTTGCATCTAATCATCATTTTCCTGTTTATCACTGTAAAGCTGCTTTGAAACTATCTGTATTGTATACAGCTATATATTAATAAAGGTGATTTTCTGCTACTTCGTTGTATGTAAAAATGACCTTTTGTGTTTCATGAGAGAAATAAAATCATACAGGTTTGGACCAGCATGAGGGTGAGCAAATGAGAACAAAATGCCATTTTTGGTTGAACAATTTCTTTAAAGAAAACATTTACAGTACAGGGAACACAGAGAAGTGTTGTTATTGTTACTAATACTGAAACTATAAAAAATATATATATTTAATTGAAATAAAATAAAATATAATTATATGAAAAAATAAAATAAAGCTTAAAAGAAATATATAAAAAAAATGAATAAAAGTGCACACACCAAAATTATTCAAACAAACTAAAATTAACATTTTAAAAATAAAAGCTAATTCAAAATATTAATAAATACTATAATAATATATAAATAACACTAAAATAGCACTGACTCAGAGAGTCTCGCCAATTGATTTCATTGAATTGTAGACACTGCCATGTCTTATTTTTCTTCCTCTCTAACACCTGTGTCCCATCATTAGCCGTAGCTCAGCGTAATCTCAGAAGTGCTTAAAGAAATCACAAACAGTCTTGTGTATCTGTGTTTACATCAGCAGGAAGCGAACCTACCCGGCCTACTGGGAAAAATCCAAAGACTTCGACTAACTAGACACCTAAATTCCCAATTACACAATCACAAAAATGTGAAATAACACCACACACATGCCATAAACAAACACACAAATACGTAATAGTCCTGCAAATATCCCTAAAAAAGCGATCTTATAAGAAATTAGCTTTTCAACAAACAAAAATAGTCCCTATTAAGTTTAAGTGATTTCCTGTTTAACTAAGTTATTAGCTTATAATCTATCCCTGGAAAGTGAATTTGCTGCATCTTTAATTAAAAATGTGTTTAAAGTTGTGGTTCCAGGGGGACTGATTGATATTTGTTTCGTTCTGGTCTCTCTCTCTCTCACACACGCACACACCTGAGCATTACTGCCTGTGACAACATGCCCAGCACACCAGGGACTATATGGATGCTAACAGAGCCATGTTAACACATACTGTACTTTGCAGATCTTCCACCTCATTGATAGTAAATGAGCTCTTTTTCCATCGACAAAGCATTGACCTAGGTGATCAAAAATGATCCTTTGCACTACAAATGTCTACTAACACAAGTGCAATTTGTCATCAACCTCTGCTAAACATTAGTACTCACCACTTCATCGGATGTGAAGTCAATAAAGCCAGGCAGTATCAGGAAATCACTGAATGAGGAAGGACAGATGGCAGAGTTAGGCAACAATGACCTTTAGATCAGCAATTTATGAATCAGAACATTATCAAAATTACAGAATGCTTATACAAACACTCAAATCTGTGTCAAAAACAGGAAGAACACTCTAAGGCCTGGTTTGACAGACAGGGCTTAGATTAAGCCAAGAGTAGCCCTTAGTTAAAGTGCTTTAAAAAAAAAAAAAAAAAAAAACATTACTGGTGTATATTAGATACATTAGTGTGTTGAAAGTTTGCTCGGCGGCTACTATGAGACATTTGTTGCACACTGTAGTAAGCTAGATCGATATTAGGCATGGTAAAACATGGTACTCGATGTAAATCAAGAAAACGAGATTTAAACAAGACTTCCTGTGTTGAGCTATATAACATGATTAGTTTTCTGTTTATAAATGTATCCAAACAGTTGCTCACCTGTCTAATAAAACACATAATATATTAAAGCGTCTTTGGTGTTTCCATGGTTTCTACAAAATAAAACCGGAAACCAAGAGTAACGCGGGTATGATGTCATTGATAGGCGACGCATGGGCACGGTTCGTGTCCTAGTTAAAAATTGCTTATTTTTTTGTATTTAAAAATTCTTGGAAACATTTGGGATAATGTAAGTACACAAGTTGACAAAATATGTAACATTGTTCTTGTGGTTTTTGGATATTTTAATCCAAAAATCTTACATATTGTGCCTTTAAGATATGTCAGTGAAAATTGATTCAGACAGCTCAAACATGCATTTTATTCTAACACTAGGCAAAGCCACTGGAAGGCAAGCCTGCAACCTTTAGCCAAAAAAGCATAACAGCTATTGCTAATGCTCCGCCTCTGGCAGTATGCAGGGAAGGAGACCAGAGGCCGTTTTTTGAATGGATGTCAATGGATGAGAGGCTTCACTATGCTGATTAAACAGCTTTTGTGGGGAAATAGCTAATCATTTCATTAATCGACAGCCTGTTCGCTAATCTTCAGCATGTTTTACACTAAACAATACTTTCGTTGGGAACTATATGTAGATTTTAGCTTGATAAAAATTTATTTTTTAAGAGAAGGCAGACTAGGGAATGTTGCGACAGGTAGGACTCATTTACGGCATTACCAACAGCAAATGTGCCGCATTACTGTTTAACAGATAGAACAAAGATGTTGTGTAAAAGCCACTGGAAGGCAAGCCTGCAACCTTTAGCCAAAAAAGTGTAACAGCTAATGCTAAGGCTCCAGCTGTGGCAGTACGCAGGGAAGGAGTTTTGAACGGCGGGCACTGATGTCACTGCCATTACACAATAGGCTGAGAGGTGCCGCACGTGATTAAGTTAGCCGTTACACTTTCTCCAATGGTAAGAGATACAGACCCTCTCATCTCCCTATAATATACAATCTCTGCACTAGGCTTAAGCCTTAAGTCTGTAATACCAGGCATAAAACAAGCATAAAACAAACCAAGGTTGATTCAGAATTATGGCAAGTTTATGCAAACAGCAATGTGTGTGACTGCTATACACTACCATTTGAAAGCATAGGGTCAGTAAGATTTTTTCTTTTTAAAGAAATTAACTTTTATTCACCATGGATGCATTAAATTGATCAAAGATGACAGTAAAGACATTTATAATGTCTTTATAGGTTTTAATGTATAATAGATTTCTATTTCAACTTTTGAACTGTCTATTCATCAAAGAATCCTGAATAATTGTATCATGGTTTCCACAATAATATTAAGCAGCAAAACTGTTTCATCATTAATAAAAAGAAATGCTTCTTAAGCACCAAATGAGCATAACAGACTTTTTCAAAAACATTTAAAAAGCCAAAACTTTTGAACGGTAGTGTAAGTCGACTGTGTAAGGTGTAAGGTAGTGAATATATACGTGTTTGCCTGTAGCATGAATACTCTGAGTAGCCAGAAATGATGCACTTGCACGCGTACGTCTCTGATCTTGTCAAGAGGAGTTATATAATCTACTTAAGGTGTAGCGTACAGAGACGTCCTGTTAATGTTCTTAACCGTGTCACCAATGTCACACGTAGCCTCTTTCTAAAGCAGCGGTAGTATACTGAAAACTGAAAAAAAAAGTATACTGAAAAACTAAAAAGATAAGAAATTTGAGTTATTTTACAGACACACTACCATTCAAAAGTTTGGAGTTGGTAATATAATAAAATAATAATAAATTGTTTTTGAAAGTCTCTTATGCTCACCAATCATTATTTGATCAAAAATACAGTAAAAACAGTAATATTGCAAATTATTATTACTTTACAGTCACTTTTGACAATTGTATGCATCATTGCTAAATAAAAGTATTAATTTCCTTTAAAAACATTACTGATCCCAAAAACTGAAGTGGTACCCAGTGGTACTTGATGTTATTAGTGTTGCTATGATCTAACTTCAGTTAAAAGCACTGTTTATCATGGCTACTATTAGAAAGTGTTAAAACAATATCCCTCACTTTAAAGCACAATAATGTTTTGATATGGACTGGATTTATCCATCTCAGGAGGATGTGTGAGAAGGCACAGTTCAGTGTCCCACCCCATGTGACCTAACGCTCATAAAACTTCCATTAGACCAGATTAAACACTCCAGCCAGCATGATAAAAATAGACACGGAGACCACTGCTCTGCTAACAAGACTTTTTAGAAGGCTGGGAAAGTACATGCTCATATTCACACACAAACAAGCTCATTTAATGCAGTGGTGTACAGCATATAAAAAGGACTAATGTTCATAAAATCCCATGCTGCATTTCTAATTATAATAATTGCATTGTCCCATAAACATGGGCTGCATGTGCTGGGACTGAGCACTTGAGCTCCCCGTTGCTATGGAGATGCACAGAGGGTTGCCATGGAGCTGAGAGCCATCTCACTGACAGATGTCCAGAGAGATGCCTACCTAGAGTGCATGTGTGTGTGCCAGGGTGAAACTGCACATGATCGGACCTGCTTTGACATTACGCTGTCCCTGTTTTTCTGTCTGACTTATGACAGTACGTGTATGTGACTGAATACAAGGCAGGGAATCTAAAGGGGTTTTATGCACATGATCCTCTTCTTACTTGTATGTGAGACCATCACCGATGGCAAAGAGCTGCTGGGCAGTGAGTCCATCCTCTGGAACGTACCCAGTTCCCCCACTGATAAGGTAATCGGCCATGCTACAGTCATGCACACACACAAAAGAGGGGTTGTAACACATGTAAATAAAATTTGGCTACAACTTTTCATAAGCTGACTGCACTGCCAACCATTCGCTGATAAGAAAAATGTCATACAGTACATACAAACCAGGACATGTCAAGCAGAAATAACAGCGTCCTGCAGTGTAACATGCAATAATACAACACAAACACACACATCATATATATATATATATATATATATATATATATATATATATATATATATATACACACACACACACACATCACATCACAATCACAATCATTTTTTTAACATGTGACGCAAATAACAATAGACAATAGAGGAACAATGTCTGGCTGATAGTTAAGCGAGATAATGTCAAAAATGTGATCCAAATAAGAAGCAAGAATGCTAAATGACTAACTTACAACTAACTTCCCGTTCATTCTCATCAATGCAGAAACATTCGGTTTATAAGTGCGTTAGACAGAAAAACAAATATGAATCCACTTACAGGTTTGAGTTACTTTCTCTTTCGGACCACTGTTATAAAAACACTTCCTTCTGCTGAATATTCACCCTCGTGCACAATATCTCACATGATGACGGCTATAGCTATTAAAGTGCATATCAATGCGGGGAACAGCAGTCTCTCATCCCGTACAGCAGCGCTCTGAGGAGTGTGAAGTTGCTCTGGATGGAGCAGGGTCTCATGGTGAGACGCCCAGCCGTGTGTCCAGAGACTGTCAACCGTGTGTGAACTGAGGTCACATGTTAAACACGCTCAGTTTACGGAGTGGAAAAGGAAGTGGAAAGGTTGGGTTGTTGATACTACCCAAACCTGTTTTTGCACATTTTCTTTGGAGTCCGTAAAATTCATATTTTGAATATCTCCGAATTTACATACGCCATGCTTTGGTGTAGGCTGTCTTAAGCGATTTTGAAGTCTAACGCATAAAATTTTCATATAGTACCTGACAGACATCGGGTTTGGACTTATTTGCTATGCCCTAAAAGTAGATATGTACTCTTTTTGTGAAGAAAAAGTACATACTTTTGAGTGTGACGCAGAAGAGTTTTGGGGCATGCTATCACGTCATAAAATTGTGTCTTTATTTTTGCGATGCATTTAAAAGTTAATGAACAAACAGATCTTTATAAAAGTTCACATTGTTGTTGCAGATGAAATACAACATGGATAACATTAAATATATATTTTTTATCAGGTTAAATGTTGCTTATTAGTCACTCAAACCCCTTTATCTAAACCTCTCTACTTAATCATCGGTCGCTCACACCCACCATGTTTGTAGTTTTTTAACACTTTTTATTTGTGTTTGTAGTTCTGAACCAAATCCTCCTCCAAAGCGCAATGGGTTGTGGGCAATATTAGCAGTTAGACTGTGCACGGATCCACACTTCGAAAATAGTACCGGTGTAGTGACAAATTGGGTGCCCTTCGAAACTGGGGTCTCCATTAGGACCCCACACGATCCCATTGGCTGCATCCGAAAACCTAGGCAGCTGACTTGTTGCCTTGCTGTCTTATCAGGCAATGACTTGTAAGGCAGCGTTTGTGCATGAAGGCACCTCACAAAACTGATTTCGGACAGACTTCTGAGGCAGCATAACAGTTTAATGATCTACAGCAAAATAGCACAAGCTTTGGTGAGAACTAAACAAATATTTAATTACTATAGTGTAATTTCTCGCTAGAAATGACATCAAAAGTGGAAAATGTTGGTCAAAAACGTACATTTACACACAAACTGACCAGCAAACGCAACTTTCGGATGCCATCTTTATTTTTCTGGCTCAACTGTCACAGAATGGAAAGCACAGGATTGTGGGATATCAAAGGCAGCGAAATATACATCTATGCTGCCTTCAAAAATTGATCAGATGAAGGTATCTCAGGAAACAGGAAGTGAAGCTAACATTGGTTTCGGACGTGCCTTGATGCCTTCCTAGTTTGAAGACACAGCCATTGATTCAATTGACTTTTAATAGGTAATTTCTTTAGTGCCTGTTTACAATTCCTACAAAATCATGTTATGTTAAATGCTGTTTCAACTACGTTATAATGACCATTTATGTCTGTATTAGTTAGCTTATGTACTAGCATAGCATAAAGACACACGATTAGCCTGATAGCTGTTTATACACGCATTTGCACTTACTCTACATGTATTCACAATCATCTTTAATGTAATTATGTGTTGAATTAAGTGTTAAATGTCCAAATATTTCAGTTATAAATAAAACAAATTAATGATGTTTAATTATTCACTTAATAGACTATTATAATTATTATTTATTAATTGACAGTTCATCAAGTGTAAGAAATTATGTTTAATTGGTGTAATTATGCACTAATTCGTTTTTTTTAATGCATTATATAGTAAGCTATATGGATTTTTTAAATTATTATAGTTTGTACATATAGGATAATCATTAACTGACAGTCTGGGGAGACCCGATTTCAAGGGAGGACCCGATTTGTCATGACACCGGAATACTACCGGAAATAGTAAACCAGGGTTCTTCAAATCCGGTCCAAGAGGGCCACTGCCCTGCAGAGTTTAGGTCCAACCCCTAATCAAACACACCCGAACAAGTTAATCAAGGTCTTCAGAGTTACTAGAAAATTGCAGATAAGTGAGTTTGATCAAGGTCTCAACTAAACTCTGCAGGACAGTGACCCTCCAGGCCCGGAAAAGAGGAACCCTGTAGTAGACCATCCGGGGACTTTTTGCATACTACTGTATTTTCAACAAACTAAGCTTTGTTGAAAATATTGTAATTCTAATCTTACATTAGGATGGACAGTATGCACATTGGGACGCGGGGATTAAACCGAGAATGTCTGAACATGTCCGATTTGTAGTTTAATGAAGCTATATGTGGATTATAATTATATTACTAAATGATTTTTTTAGTCATGCCTGCAAAAACTGAATTGGGGCACATGCAATGATCATATTTATAAAACTCGTAATGAATGTTCAAAGAAGTCCAAAGCTTTTTTAAAGGGATAGTTCACCCAAAAATGAAAATTCTGTCATCATTTACTCACTCCCAAGTTGTTCCAAATCTGTATAAATTTCTTTGTTCTGCTGAACACAAAGGAAGATTATTTTGAAGAAAGTTTGTATCCTGGCTGCTTTGGTCCACCATTGACTTCCATAGTAGGAAAACAAAAATACTATGGAAGTCAATGGTGCCCCAGAACGCTTCAGTTTCTCACATTCTTCAAAATATCTTCCTTTTTGTTCAATAGAACAAAAGAACAGGTTTGGAACAACTTGCGGGTGAGTAAATGATGAGAGAATTTTCATTTTTGGGTGAACTATCCATTTAAGATGGTAAACCTGTGCACTGCCTTTTAATTTAATTTGTTAAAGGATGCAATATATTTTGTTGGGATGTAATGTTTTATTTTATTAATATTTTTATTTATCTTTTTTATATTCTAATTTTCAATCCTAATTATACTATAACAAGTCTGTATATTTGCATTTGTTTAATTCATGTAATTTTTTGTGATACCTTGGCAATTAAAAAAATCTTTGAAGCGAACTGATATATAAGAAATTATTAGGGTAAAATAATATTTTATCTAAATGGCATAACGTGGGGTATTTGGCATTTTATTCCATGAGAGTGTTGCATTTTTCATATTTAACAACTCAGTGGACTTTAGTGGTTGGTATTATTAATTGCAAATTAGGCTTTAATGATAAATGAAGTCTTGATTATAACACAGGGTTTGTAATGCATTTTGCACTGGAGTTGCACTGCATTTAACTGTACATATAGAGCCTTTGGACCACTAAAAAACCATTAAAGCCTCTTTGAACATAAAGGCAGTGTCTAACACCCAAATGACTCTAAGTGGTTATGCCGACAGTTGAATCTCTCCCTGATGGACATTTAATCTTGCCCTCTCAACATACACAGACATGCTGTTCTTTCCTTGCAGGATTTATACTCTAAACTGCAGATTAGACCTAAAGAGTGCTCTATCAATGTAATCCTTCATTAAAGTTCTCATCTCATCTGTTGAGAGACCACTCTAATGGGGAAGAGAAAAGATGTGGAAAAATGACACATTTCACATCTGAGCTTCATGACAAAAATAGTAGAGAATATTTCAGATGATGCACAACATAGAAGATGTGAAGGGTGCATTGGGAGGGAGTTTATACAGACATACTGTTGATTGTTAGGTCATGTCTTACATTCTAAGATAAAGATCTGCAGTTCTGAGGCAGATAAATACTAGTAAACCTCTGAGGGCAGAGGTGTCAACTGCAGAGGTGACTATGAGAGTGGGGGAGACCTTTGCTTGAGCCTCAGAGAAGCATCTGTGTCACAGGTGTCAGTGTCAAAGCTGGGATGAAGTAACAAGCTGTGATGCCACATCCAGCTGAAAGCACATGGGGTTTTTGAAAAGGTGTCAAAACAACATCACAGACTGTTGCTGCGGACATTCCCAATGTTATTTTGCAATGAGATCGTTGTGGGACCAAAAAGTACAGTATATCGAATTTAAAAATGCACAAATGTCACTATTTTAGGTAACAAAATATCAATTCAGTGGCATTGATTTTAAAGAAAGATAGCACAAACATACTTTTGATAAGATTCAAATTATAAAACAATAAATATACTGTAAAAACAGTGAGGTGGACCGCCGCCTAACTGTCAGTAATGTTATTATAGTTATGCAGCAAAAACACTTTACCATAATTAACATCAGTCAGCTAATAAATTGTTATGAGTTGATTCATTTAATATTGGTACATTTTTGTCAGTTATTTTATTCAGTTTCAGAACCACTGCAATGCAACGACATTCATACATGTGCATCTTATACAGTAATACACACTACAATAATCATAAACCATGATTCGATAAAATGCTTATTTGTTCACTAATATATCATTATATTGATTTATTTTGTATTTACAGGTGATCTATAATAAATTACTATCTTCACTTGTTTTGACTGGACAAAATAAAGGTCAAAACAGACAAAACAGAGCCACCCCCTCCTCCTCCTTCTCTCCCACTCATTCACAGCTGTTATTTTTCTATATTCCATCTACATTTTTAACACAAGTTTAAAATACAAATAAATGATTCACACACATACACAAAAGGGGACGGAAACCAACATGAGTTATTCCTAAAACAGTATTAATTATTAATAGGTCAAAATACATAATTAATCATTATTTAATAATCATCACTGGCTGAAATAAATAAATACATATTTCATAGGCTACATGTGTTTGTATATAATGGGCATAGACATATTGTATATATGTGTTTATATCTTCATCCTTATTGAATTTGTTCAAATATAATCTACAATAATGTCTTAAAATAGTTAAGCCAGAATTTTGAGAAAACCAAGACCTTCTCATTCATTCATTCATTCATTCATAGACCTGCACTATGTTCTCACCTCTCTGGTTCATACCCTGCCTGTATCCGGGTGGCACTGTAGCGCTGGGCAGCTGTCTCATGCCCATGCCCATGCCCATGCAGTGTATTATGGGTAAACGGGCCATGAAAGTGGTGATCCGAGTCCCGTAACGACATCCGTGGCCTGGCCGGCTCCATGTCCCCCACTATACGCCGGTAGTCAATCTGGTAGCTGTCCCTGTCCCCATCCGCATAGCGGTCATACCCATGCCCGTCCATATCAGCGAAATCCAGCTGGTCGTCCTCCACCGTGGCTCTGTTTGAGCCTGACCGACTCTTCCAAACAAACACCTGATTTTTGTATCTCTCTCCCCTCACCTGAGACCACCTCTCAGTCCCTGCTCTTTGCTCATTCACCAGGTTGTACTTTGGATTCAAACTTTTCCACAAACTTTAAAGGAATACAAAAATCAAACAAAAACAATAACAGAGCTGGATATGGGTGTCCTCAGTTAGATTTGTATCCGATTTGCATAAGCTATTAGCATCTTCCAAACCGCACAGGCCGAAGTTGTAGTTTGCTGTGAGTGCAAAGTAGTTTATCTGCAGCAATTCAAATTAAGTTGGACAGATTCTGATCAGCAGCTGACAATCCCAAAATTAAAATTTCCAGGATGAGATAAGACTGGGAGACTTCCCAAAAAGTTCTGGTGGGATGTGTTTTTTGTAGTCCCGATAATCAACCTGCAAGAAAAACCAGATCACAGAACCTCAGACAGGACCAAACAGTAGTTAACCGGATGGCAGACAAGCAGAAATTGAATGAGCCTGTTTCTCTCTCTCCTGTTTCACTTCAGCTAAGCTCTGTTTCTGACAGAAGCACGTCACTTTCACAAAGAGGATTGCAGCATTAAGTGTGCATGTGTGTGTTTGTGTGTGTGCTTTAACAGGGGGAGGAACTTGTAGTGCTTGCATGGTGTTCAGTAATGGGGTGAAGGACAAGGGATGGGTTTAACATGCCCCACCTCTTGTTTCTTCAAAGGTAACATTGCAATGCGCATTTGAGAGTTTGTGTGGATATGAAAAGCATGCATCTGTGTCAATTAAAATAAGTGTTAACAGTTTATTTGGGTATCATATTTATTCTTTATTGTGTGTGTGTGCACGAACACACCTCTATCACTATGTGTATGCACAGCCTGGAAACGGCTTTCTCACAAACAAAGTCAAATCCCAGTGTGCATTGATGGAGAGTGCTCAGCCCTGGAGAGGCTTCAGGTTGGAGCAACAGAAACGGCAGAGACAGAGGCTGCTCTTGACGGACTAATTACAGGCAGACGCTCTACAAGAAGTGCTCTGGCAAAACTGTGGCTTGAACAAACATGCCCCCTTGTTTGTGAGCACAGACGAATAAGTGTCCTTCCTTACATCAGACACTTGTGTCGATTTATTTTGAGGAAAAGGCAATTAGCTTGTGACTTAAGGTGTGTAGGGGTTTGTGTATGTCTGCGTGTTGTGGGAAGGTTCTGGAGGAGGAGAAATGGGTTATGTGTACACAAATGTGTTTATGTTGCAGGATGTTATGTTGTCAACAGGTCAGCCAGGTATTCAAATCCCCTTGACGTATGTGTGTGTCTCCCCATCACTAAGCAGGAAGAATTAACAGACTTACATAAGGAAGGCAATTGTTCCTACACTGCCACCATCTGGCAAACCTCCAACAGAACAGGACAGGGTGTGTATTCGTGGAAATTGATTAACTGTTGATGAACTGCTGTGTTCATGAGCTGCCCTGTTGGGGCGTATAACTGCACACACACATTTTTAACAACCAATGCACATAATGTAGGCATATGATTGTTATGGTTTTGATTACCGTTTTGTCACCTGAAGTACACTGCAAAACAGTCTACAATCAATATCTTTACCAGAGCAACAAAAGAGTGGATATTCCCTGCGAACAAGTATTATGTTGCCTTCATGTGCTATCAGAATCATAGTAAATATGAGTTTCCTGGTGGGAAAATTGGACATGAACGTTGTATTTTCAAGTTGTATTTTACTGGGAAACTAAAAGTTTGATAACGTTTATATGGTTGTCAACTGTTACAACCCTTTATTTTGTCTTCTGTCTTCTTTCTTTCTTTTTTCAAAGATGGTGGTCATTGGTACCTACAGGCTAATAAGTAGTCCGTGATTGGTTCAGTCGATTCCAGGCACACCTTTAAAAGCCCTGGGGCACGTTCAAACTCAAACCGGTGCATAACGTTTTGCTACGGTTTCCGGGTTGAATGACATATTTCCTGGAAATGGTATGCAACGGGGTTTGAGATACGTTTTCTCTTGTTTGGTGGGTGTGTCAAAAATGTCAGCCCAATCAGCAGCAACATGTATATAAACCACACGGTATTAAAGAGACAGCTCGCACAATGGGTCCAAGTAAAGTTGTTTACAAATGTGTCCGCTGCAGCTCGGTATACGCAACAATTGAAGATATTAGAAGACATGATTGTCTTAAGAGTTTTATAGGAAAAATATAGCATATCAATTCTTCAAAGAACACAAAGAATGAACTTCTCAGCTGCCTAAGTTGCAGGGTGTTTAACGCACCACCGTTTCCATTTAAAAAAAACATTTTGCAAAGTTTTGTCGGGGCTGAACGGAGCCCTGATGTCACTCCCTTTGGCAGAACAATGTGTTGTTGTGAGGAATGTATTGTTGGTTTGGCTGTGTAATTAGACAAAAATTTGACAAAAATTAAGAGTTCAGTGATCATTGTTAGTTCTCTGAGAGTGAATTGGAAATTCTAAGTAAGAAACTGTTTGGTAGTTTGATCCTATTGCCTTAAAGACCCAAAAATGATATTTCTGTCATTAATTACTCACCCTCATGTCGTCCCAAACCCATAAGACCTTTGTTTGTCTTCAGAACACAAATTAAGATATTTTGATGAAATCCGAGAGCGAGAGGTTTTTTTATCCTCCATTCAAAACAACGCAATTACTGTCATTGAAGGTCCAGAAAAGTAGTAAAACATCATTAAAATAGTCAACGTGACTACAGTGGTTCAACCTTATTATTATGAATCGACAAGAATTTTTTGTGTACAAAAACAAAACAAAAATAACGACTTTATTTAACAAATTTGTCTCTCCCCTGTCATTCTGCTACGTTTATATGTTTCAGAGCTTCCGTGTTTACGTCCGAACGCGGGACAGAAATTTCATTTTTGGGTGAACTAATGCTGCATTCCAGGCAACCCGTAACCCCTGTTTTTTCAACCCTCTGCCCGTTAAAGTGCACTGGAATGGCAGTCAAACCCGTGACTTACCACCCGTGAACTCGTACTAGATTTATGTACTCCCAGTTCCGCGCTCTGACGTCACATAGCCCGCGAAACAACAATGGCAGCCCTTACGGATGCGGTGTTTATGCATGTGCTGGGTAAAATAACGTAAAATAAAAGGTATAACAACTTCTCTTGCCTTATGCATAATTTTTCCTCCTCTGTTTCCCTCAAATAAGCAAGGAGTAAGCACCTTTGGCGATAGAAATAATTGTAAATGAGCATAAGCCCCATATGGTCCGCCATGCTGGTTTGTTTACACTCAGGCAGTTTGGCGTGACTTGCCTGGAACGCTACAAAGTCGTGAGTCGTGATTTGAAGTCATGACTTACGGACTCAAAAACCTGCCTGGAACGCAGCATAACTAAGCTTTTATGGAAAGAACTCACATGGTCTTTCTAACAGCAAACAACAAAAGGGGAATCTCTTCATCCCAACCTTTCACAGTACCGTGACTGATTTGCACCTGCCGTCTGATTTGGCCTGTTTTTTCTTTAGTAATTATTATTTCATATTATTGCCTGCCCAGATGTACCAAAGTGATCATTTCCGAATTTGGCATTCGATAAAAAAATTAATAAATAAAAAAATCGTGTTAGTCTTGACTGGCAATGCTACGATTTGACTTACGTCCGAAAACGGTTAAACAGAAATGCAAGCACTCGAAGAAGAGAAAGTGGCCAGGTGGAAAGCACTCCAAGAAGAAGCAGCGAAATGTTGCAAAATAAGTGACCTGTTCAGGGCTCCAAGTGCAGGTCAGTTTCATCTGTAAATACTGTGCTATTTTCTTCAATAACTTAGCTAAGTATCGTACTGCTAGCAAATGTTAGCGGTAGCTCCCCTATTGCTATTGTCTATCAAAATACTGTATGCTAAGGGAGATACATATTATTTATTAAAGTTTACATGTGAGACAGTAGACTTTTGTAGAGTTTGATGGAATCTCTACTACCCCTTAAAACTGTGGATGATAGACATGGGACTAGACATGAATTTATATCCTTGATCTGACTGAATAATTTTTGGAGTTATTTTGGAATTATCTGGAAAATAGAGTTCCACTTTCTCAGGACTCCACTTGCGCATAAGTACACCATCATCTAGAAAGTAAGCAACTGCATGATCAGGTTAGTCCATCAGCAGGTTTATCCATCACAGCGGTAAAACAAGAACATTTCATGTTAATTTTCATGTTTCATGCCAGTACTCTTTAAGCAAGTCGAACTTTGTCACAAATGTTGCTTGACCAATGCAATCATCTATTTTAGGAAGAGGGAAAGTATCAAATTTTATCAACTGGTTAATTTTACGGTAATCTGTGCAGAAGTGTGAAATTCCACCTGGCTTAGGCCTGGGACACACAAGACGATTTTCAAATCTTAACCGATTTTAAAACTATGGGAGACCACAGACATATTGACAGTTTCAACCAAATTTTAGCATTATAATCCTCTAGATGATTCGACCGGAATGCGTGACCACACAACTGTTGATTGCAGGAGCGATTTCACATTGACACGAGATCTCACAGAGACGTGCAAGATCAAACGTGACTTGAGAAGAAAAACAAATAGAGGACAATCGACGTTGTTAGCAGGCTCTCCTGCCACGCGTTCTGCTTTACAGTGAAAAACAAAATAGAAAAAAAAATAATATGGGTGATCTTCTTTCTCAGTAATACTCCACTTTCGTGGTATGTTTGTGGCTGCCAAGTTTCAGAAGAAGCACGCAACATCCTGTATCACGTCAGAGGCAGCCAAATCAAGAGTTGTAAATATCAAACATGTTGATATTTACGTTTTGAGATTGGGTACGCTCTGTCTCGATCGGGAGCAGTTAAATAATTGTAACGACACCACACATAGAGGATTTTTTGGACAAAAAATCGTTTGGGACAAGCCTTGAACCGGGCCGCACCCTCTCGATCGTTCGGGGGTCTAAATCGGGCTTAAACTTCAAGTGTGTGGCCAGACTTAGGAACTAAAAGGCATGGGGTCAGAATACCAAACACAGTTTCTACCTTACAATTTCTAATTCACTCTCAGAGAACAAACAATGGTCATGGAACTCTTAACACTTGAATTTTTGACTAATCACACAGCCAAACCAACAATACGCTCATAAAACACAATGTCCTGCCAAAGGAAGTGACATCAGGGCTTTTTAAGGTGTGCCTGGAATCGACTGAACCAATCATGGACCACTTATTAGCCTGCAGGAGCCAATGACCACCATTCCTGGACACAAAAACAAAGAAAGAAAGAAAGAAAGAAATAAGACAAAATAAAGGGCTGTAACACAATGAATGGGACACTACAGAACATTTTATTCAAAAATAAACATCTTCAATACATTTAGGCTTTAATAAGATTTCCCCAAGAAATAGGCAAGAATGAACCTGGTCCTCCATGATTTCTGTTATTTCTGACATCCTAAACCTCACTCCCATCCGGGTCACGGCACCAACGTAAACCCCTCCGGTCCTGAAATCATATAATCGTTTTGTGTGTGAGGAATAGACTAAAACTGAAGTTCTCATTATGTACTTCATGATGCTTTTTTTTTGTCATGTAAGAGCTCAACAACCATCTTCTCATTTCAATATACTGAAAAGTAACTTGGATATTCTTTCTGTCCCACAGAAGAAAGAAAGTCATATAGAAAGTCATATGGAAACCAAGATAAAAAATTTGAATTAATAAATCATTAAACCTAACCCTTGCTGATTTACAAGCATTTTTGACTAGACATAAAATGTCTTCACAAGTTGATTTTTATGATATTTGTGAGGACATTTGGCCCTCACAAGTATTGCCAAACCAGAATACACTGGGAAAAAAAGTTGGATTTACGTGATTTAATTTTATACATCGGTCCCACATGAATACAATGTTTGTTTATGTTAAACAAACATAATTTGTTCATGTAACTTCAACATCATAGAATGAAGTAATATTAAGTGACCCAATTAAGTAGTATCAAAGTGAATTTAAATGGCTCCTTGACATAGTTCAGACATTCAATTTCATATATTCATTCATCCTATTGCTAATGCCCCACTCTTCTCCACAGTGGTAACCCACCGTAATTTAAATTGTTCTAATAATTCCAACTTAATTGAACATTAAACACTATTACATACTAAGTCTCTCCCTTATCTTGCTCTAAAATACCATTAAATAACACTTAATTTTAACGTCTCTTGATTTAGCCATTTGCAAAGCATGCTGGGAACTAACAAGCCCCACCCAGTTTCAGTTAATGCAACACAAATCATTTATGTAATCCTAACACAAACAGAATAAGTAAACTTCAATTTTACATATATTTAAGTGGACTGAACACAATCAAATTAAGTTAGGACAAAATGTATAGCAATTGTGTTGCTTTAGCTCATTTTAATTAAGCAATTTGAAAAAGCTGCAAAACTTTTTTTTTTCGGTGTACCCTCATTGACATCAACAAGGAGACAGTGTTGCTAAGGTTCTGATGAAAGGTCTCATCTGTAAGTGACAGAGTGCTTGTGACAGTTGTAGGGGATTGTGGTAGGAAAGCCTCTTAAAGACAGTGACTTCCCAATGCTTCTGAGAGACTGCAAGGTTACCACACACACACACACACACACACAGACACACACACACACACACATTCTTGTATATATGGGGACTCTCCATAGACGTAATGGTTTTTATACTGTAAAACTGTCTGTTTTTTGAATTTCAAAAAAACAATTTTTAGTATGTTTTTTTAAGCCATTTGGTTTACGAGGACACAGGAAGTGTTCTCATAAACCATGTTTATGTTGTAATACCTATGTCATTATGCACATTTGTGTCCTCATAATCCATGTATACAAGAACACATTAAACCCCTAAACCTATTCATCACAGAAAAATTTCTGCATTTTCAGATTTTCAAAAAACATCACTTAGTATTATAAGCTGTTTTTCTCATGGGGACCAAAAAATGTCCCCACAATTACAAGGATTTCGGATATTGCTATCATTGTGGGGACATAACTTTACCAGGGCCACACACACACCTTCACACACACATGCGCATACACATTGTATGCAGATTGGTTGAATGTTTATGAATGAATGAATCAGCTGGAAATCTTGAATCTTAGTAAGTCATGCTGGTTTAAATCACATACTATTGTTGTTCATTCATCTCTTCCAATTCATTCTTTTAATCTATTCACATTATCTTTATGTTACTTTTGACAGAACCATGCCTTATTAACTCTTAAGAAATGGGGTATGTCTATATGTGTGTGGTCTATGGAAACATCAGTTTGTTTACTAAATATACTGGTTAAAAATACAGTGTGATTTAGACCTGATCACCTGATTGTATGACGAACTAATCCAGTTTAGTATGGTCACTGACGTCGAGGTGAAAGTGACTTTGAAAGTGTCAATGTTTGACTATGTTAATCAGGACTAGCGATTCCCTATTCATGAATAAACTATTTTGAGTCAGTTCTTTTAAATGTATCTGTTTGAATCTGTTCATGGTTTTGAATCAAATGATTCAGTCTCGGTCACCTCACTCGCGCACTGAATCGTTTGGAGCAATTTTTACTCATCAAAAAAGTAGCGCGATAGACGCTGATAACAAAGCACAGAAATAAAATAGAGGGCTGGATTAAGTGGATATTTACTTATAGTTCATTGAAACAAAACCTTAAAAGCTTTTTATCATCTGCCGGTGAAGATGAAGACGTCTTTATACGTTTGACACCTGCACGTGCAACTTCTGAATGAATCTGTACTACAGGTAAAAACATTCTTCAGTAACTGTATTACCATGTTGTTTTGGAAATTTTGAAAAATTCCTTTTAAAGTACATTTGTACTACCTTGTAAATAATATTGTATGTGACTTTGGTAATTTTTCAGTGTACGTTAGTGTCTTGTCTAACTAGTGTTGAGTCACGTGACTTTTAGACAGCATTTGCTTTTGACAGTGTGCACCTTGTAGCAGGTGTGGATGCTGTATGTATCTATTAGTAGGGCCTAACTGGACTTTGCAAACCAACAACTGATTATTGTAACAAGGCAAATGAGCATAATTTTTAATGTTACATGCAGTAAGTGTGTGAGATTTGATTTATCCAATTCCAGCAGAGGGCACTGTTGTGTTGATTTGTAGAATCTGCCTAGGTCTTTTTTGTTTTGTTGCTTAAAATTTACAAAAATGTAACAAAAATGCAAACACCCACACACAAAGCATGCATTTGCAATCTAGTTAATAAAAACACACAGTATCCTTGTTTTTTTTTTTTTCCTGGTGCGTCTGTATCTGAACTTTGGCCATCTATATTGAAAAACATAAATATTATTATTATTAACAGCATTTATTAATATCAGTAATAATAAATTATTATTTGTGTCTGGTAAAGGATATAGATTAGAAAACTCAATTTGTATAATAGTAATAATATCAATACTAGAAATAATAACAGTTTATAATTATTTATGGTGAAACATTAATACATAGATGGATAATAATTTAATAATAATACAATAATACTAAACAGTACATTTTAGTAATTTTAAAAACTATCAATTATACAATTGTAACATTACAAGATGATCAGTCTGATTTGAGATCAAATACTAGTAGTTTTTTTTTTTATCCTGAATTTTGAGGAGAAGGTCATGCATTATTGCTGTTAAGATGAGCTTTACTGAATGCACATTCAAGGCTACACTTTGCACAGATGGAATTTTGAAAAGCATGTCCTTCAGCAGCCACTCAAAATATAAGCGCTTTGAGACACAATTCAACTTTATTGTTTGATATTATTATTGAATTCTCACTTGAGCGCTGCATGCTTTATTAAATCAATAGGGCACAGAAAGCAAATCACTGTAGCACAGGGTTCTTTCTCTCCTCTATCACTCTATCATGTTAAAAGTGATTTTAGGCTGAATTTTCTCTGTTCATAGAAGCTCACAGTCTTTACAGTAAATCTGCTAGGGAAAACACAAACACTCTACCTTTCAAGTATTCATTTCATACAGTCTGAATTGGACTGGATTTTTTTTCCCCAAGCACAGAGAATGTAAAAGCATGAATCATTAAGCTAGCCAACCTTCAAAGTTTCTGTCTGAAAACCAGAAGAAGTAATAACCTGTTCTTTTGGTGATGATGCATTAATTAATTTATCAGTTAATGATGCATTAGTCTCCAAATTGTTATTCATACCCCAGATAGGTTCAGGTCAAACATGCAAGTCCTGCTATTATGTGGCTAGGTGTGAATGATTTATTTGTCTAGCGACAAGATCAATACAGATCTGGTTACAAATGGCTACATGATGGACCTTTAAATGCTCTGTCTCATAGTTGACACTCGGTAGCAGAAGTTAGATTGTGTTGTGTGAACATATTGCATTCTTTTAATGTATTCTGCATCATATTGCAATGCATTGCCATTAATGAATCTTGTTAAATTTTACTGCAGTATGACTCATTTGGCAATGCATAACACAATTCACTTATCTAATTAAGTTATCTAGCAGCTATGTATTAAATAAAAAAAATCATAAATTGCCAAACAAAAATAATAATTAAAATCAATACTTGGCATCTGTGTATTGATTCGGTATTGTGATAAAATCTTATTGCAGTACTAGACAGTATTGATTTTCCTCCCACTTGTAGTTTTCACAGATCCCAAGGGAGTTACTTTATATTCTCAGCAGGTTTTGGTTGATTTAATTTAAGTATATACTTGAATTTGAGTTATTTATTTGCTTTATGTATCATCACTGAAGATTTTTTACATATGCAATTTGCTAATTATTTTACCAGCAGCTGACATGCATTTTGCTTTAAATTCCTTTTCACAGATAATATATATATATATATATATATATATATATATATATATATATATATATATTTTTTAACCTAATCCATGTGTAGCTATTTGCACAGTTAAAAATGCAACTACATTTTTGTCGGCATAAAATGCTTCCAGAATAAATTTTAAAAAGTAATAGCACAAACTGAGAGTAATCATTCAGGTAGCCTATACATCTATTGTGAGTTTAACTATAGTCTAAACAGTGAAATCAGATGCCAAAACTCATTTATAGAAGCTGAATCGTTTATGTAAATGAGACCTTTTACACTCATGTATGTGACACATCTTGTTTATTTTCCAGACAGTTTAAAACTCCAACAGGATTTGACTTCATGCGTATCAAGATTGGCCTTTGCCCTCTTCTGGTTGCGATTTTTAGATCTTTTCTTCATCTGACATTTAAAACCCCCACAGACAGAACAGATGGAGGCAAAAGGACAGAACATTCCCAGTGGTCTTTAACAGGATAGCTCTTACCTATGGAAGCCCGTTTCCGCCACTAAATAAAAAAAAAAAAGAGTAATTGCGACTTTTTATCTCAGAATTCTGACTTTTTATCTCGCAATTGCGAGTTTATATCTCACAATTGCGAGTTATAAAGTCAGAATTCTGAGATATAAAGTCGCAATTGCGTGATAAAAAGTCAGAATTGCGAGTTTTTATCTCAGAATTCTGACTTTTTTTCTCGCAATTGCGAGTTATAAAGTCAGAATTCTGAGATATAAAGTCGCAATTGCGTGATATAAAGTCAGAATTCTGAGATATAAAGTCGCAATTGCGTGATATAAAGTCAGAATTCTGAGATATAAAGTCGCAATTGCGTGATATAAAGTCAGAATTCTGAGATATAAAGTCGCAATTGCGTGATATAAAGTCAGAATTCTGACTTTTTTTCTCGCAATTCTGACTTTTTTTCTCGCAATTGCGAGTTATAAAGTCAGAATTCTGAGATATAAAGTCGCAATTGCGTGATATAAAGTCAGAATTGCGAGATATAAAGTCAGAATTCTGAGATATAAAGTCGCAATTACGTGATATAAAGTCAGAATTCTGAGATATAAAGTCGCAATTGCGTGATAAAAAGTCAGAATTCTGACTTTTTTTTCTCACAATTGTGTGCAACTTTATTTCTCATAGTTCTTACTTTGCTTGCGTTTCCTTTCATTCCGGGTGACCATCAGGATTGCTGCTTCGTTATTATTATACATAAAATGGAAGACATCATAAAGGATTATTTTTAGCGCGGATTTACCAATAAAGAAATTTTGATTTTATTGGAGGAGGCACATAACATGAAGATTAGTCTCCGGACATTAGAGAGAACATTATGCAGGAATATGCATAGTATAGCATGTTTCCACGGTAACCTTGTACATGAGTACAGCGTTTCCAGGAGAAAAAAACAGCTTTTACTGCCATCTAGTGGACTTAATACTAAAACGCATCATATTTCATATAATTTCAAATCATATTTCATCAACTTTTGTAACTGCAACTCAAGCCTGGTGGCTCCATAAAAGGGGGCATTCAAGGGTAGAATTACAATTACAAAATTACAGTGGAAGTATTTGGTGAATAAAAGTTGTTTTTAACAGAATTAGATACAATGATGAATTTGACAAGTTTTGAGCAAATGTGTTGTGATTACACAATAATACCAATATAATAGTAATAGTAATAATAATAAGAATCAACTGTGGCGGAGGCGCAATAAAACAGATGAAGCTGAAGTGGCACATTTTATACACCAACAGCTTCAGACATCAGGACGGCAGCACTGCTATCGTTGGATGCACCAGATGTTGGATGTCCGTATTTGTTAGACAGAGAAACTGTCCATCAGTTAATTACAAGAAAAAAGTCATAATTCTGAGATATAAACTCGCAACTGCGTGATATAAAGTCAGAATTCTGAGATAAAAACTCGCAACTGCGTGATATAAAGTCAGAATTCTGAGATAAAAACTCGCAATTCTGACTTTTTATCACGCAATTGCGAGTTTATATCTCAGAATTCTGACTTTATATCACGCAATTGCGACTTTATATCTCAGAATTCTGACTTTATATCACGCAATTGCGACTTTATATCTCAGAATTCTGACTTTATATCACGCAATTGCGACTTTATATCTCAGAATTCTGACTTTATAACTCGTAATTGCGAGTTTATATCTCAGAATTCTGACTTTATAACTCGCAATTGCGAGTTTATATCTCAGAATTCTGACTTTATAACTCGCAATTGCGAGAAAAAAAGTCAGAATTCTGAGATAAAAACTCGCAATTCTGACTTTTTATCACGCAATTGCGAGTTTATATCTCAGAATTCTGACTTTATATCACGCAATTGCGACTTTATATCTCAGAATTCTGACTTTATATCACGCAATTGCGACTTTATATCTCAGAATTGTGACTTTATATCTCAGAATTCTGACTTTATAACTCGCAATTGTGAGATATAAACTCGCAATTGCGAGATAAAAAGTCAGAATTCTGAGATAAAAAGTCGCAATTACTCTTTTTTTTTTTTATTATTTAGTGGCGGAAACGGGCTTCCATACTTACCTGAACACTGTAGTAAAACTGCTGAAAATTCAGCTTTGCCATCACAGGGATCAGTTACATTTAAAATAAAAAACAGTTATTTAGGGGCCAAGCAATAAAGATAGTCACCTATTGTAATCGTTAGTACAAAAAAAAAAAAAAAAAAATTGTACTTGTTACACTGTGTCTTCACCGGTCACTCACGTGGCAGCTAAAAGCCATCTACTCTGGAAACTACACTGGATACTTCAGAATGTAAAAGGTCTAACCCAGCACAAAAGGTGCCACCAGTGACGTAGGTGTACGCTGATGTCAAATGCACGCAAAACACCAGCACCCGCCATTTTTAAAAAGCCATCTACACAGCCTATGTATTTACTCCACGAACTAACTAACTCTACAATCATGAAAAACATTGATAAGACCTCTCAACCTTACGCTAAGGAGAAAATCCAGCGTGACATTGAGGAGACCAAGCAAAACATGATTAAGTATTTCTGCTAAGCTAGCAACATTGGGCATCAAACACACGGCAAAAGCTAATATACTTTCTTTGTATAACAGTTCTATCTAATAATGTATTAGACAGGACTGTTAAACAGATCGTAAACTAATGAGGACGTAGAATGCAAGCACTGTGTGCTCAGGATCTGTCAAAATAAAAGTCTGCCGCGCCGTCAAAATAAAAGTAACAACAACAAGCACAGTTTACATCACTTCAGGCCCTAGGGGAACATTAGTTCTTGGGCAACCACACTGGTGGCTAGCTCCTATTTCTAAGTTCCAAGAACAACCCGATGCAAAAGCCCCTATTATTATGCCATTCATATGTTGACTTTTTATTATTATTTAAAGAAGAAACCAAACCAATGTATAGTTGACATTTGAGGTTTAATGCTATAGAAAAACAATAAAACATTTCAGGAAGAGTGTTTTCAGCTTGTTTTTTATTTTTATACAAAAATATGGCATGCAGTTGCTTCAAACAATGGTGTAAAGCTATTCAATACATCATTCAATGTAAATTGTGATAATCGTAATTAATAGTTGCAATTACAATTTCAAGAGAATAATCGACAATTATGATTTTTGTCATAATCGTGCAGCCCTAGTGTCCGCTGCAAAACATTTGTTCTTCATGTCAGTACGTCATAAATAGAACGAGGCATCAGTTTACTGTCGGAGATTTGTCGCTCGCATCGCGCCGCATCCAGTGTAGACAGCATCACTGATTATAATGGGTTCTATTGTCTTTTGTCGTGTCACATCATCCCGCCCGGATCCGGTGTACACACGGTGTTAGTGTTCTTCTTCTTCCTCTCTTGAGTCTATGGCAGCCCATAGAACCGTATGGTAAAAAGTTGTGAAATTTGACACACAGATCTGAACAAGGACAGTTTGAACATTTCTGGACAATTTTGGAGTCTCTCAATCCCAACTCAATTCCTGTAGTGCTACCAACTGTCCAAATTTGCACTCATGTTTATGCTAATAACCTTTCAACCGTAAGGGCTAGAAACTAAATTTCTTTGATTCATTGGCTCAAGACGAATTGATTGCATGACGTCATTTTCCGTCATTACATTTTCTCCACCATTTTGAATTATACGTAAAAAAAAAATACTTTTTCGAACTCCTAAACTGTTTGTACAATTTTCATGAAAATCAAGCCAGATCATCTTCAGATCATGCCGACACAAAAACATGGAAATCAAGTTGCTTAGTCAAACTCTTTTCAAATAATTCTCGAATGAATTCTACAAAGAGCATGCCAAAACATACGTGAGGCTATATCTCCTCAACGCTTTAAAATATTCAGACCAAACTTGGTGTGTGTTATGACAACCATGACCTGAGGTTACCTGCTCAGTTTTGGCACAGTGCCACCTATTGATCAGGAGGTATGAAAAATTTATATATTTGCTTTTAACTATAACTGCATCCTTGGTGAACATAAGAGACTTCTTTCAAAAACAAATACATTTCAAAAATCTTACTGACCAATGGTACTGTAAGGTAAGATACACTTTTGAAAAGACAATTTTGCCCAAAAAGTAAGAGGGATGAGCATAGAAAGAAAAGAAAGAAAAAAGAAAAAAAAATGGCGAGACATGCAGTAGATAGCTTAGCATATAGTTAGCATTTGACTAGACTGGAACTAGGTGTGCATGCTTTTATTTCAAAAGAACAAGGAGAATTTTATTCCTCCCAATCTGTTCCCATTAACTGAAGCAAACAAGACCAAATACCACAGTACTGAATTAAACCCCAGTACGTTTTGGCAGAGCTAATGCAAAAGGAATAATGTACATTGGTTTTGATTCTGTCGTGGTGACACAGACCCTCTGCCACTCCCGAACGCCCCCCACCCTGATGTCTCGAGTCAGTCAGTCAGACTGCGAGTGTGACTTCATTTATCTTTGTTAGTCCACTGCTGCTCTGGAGGGCTAATTAGTCCTGTGTGGGTTAGAAGAACCAGCCAAGGAGAAACTGTGTGTGCATGTGTGTGGAGAGAGAGAGAGAGAGAGAGAGGAGACCCAGGTGTGTGAGCTTCAGTAAAACTACACAAAGCAAATCCTTTCAAAGGGATAGTGCTTTTAACCCTTCTGAGGTGGTGTCACATGAGACAAGATCCCTTAAGGAAAAGCAGACTCTAAAAAAGTGCTGCTTTCTCACCTTGTGGATTGTGTATACAGTATGTGTGAAAAAGAGAGGGGGAGTCGCTATATCTAATCATATGTTTGGGGAAAGTATGTTAGGTCCCCTGAGGCTCCTCTCACTATAGCTCTTTCTTTCTTTTTTCTTTTTTATCCCTCACACATTCATTCATTCAGTGGAAAAAAGAACAAAAGCACAGATTAGAACTGGATTTTTACGGTTTCTGAAGAAAATGTGATGCTTGCATAGAGATAGATAGATAGATCTATTAATGTTAATAAATGTTTTAAAATGTATATTAAAATTATAGAAATTAAAAAAAATTGTCTAAATATAAAACACTAAACTAAAATTTAATGTTGTTACTATTAATATAATTAAATTTAAGGTGTTTATAAATATTATAGGTTTTTATTATAGGTTTATTATAGGCTTTTAGCATGGTGCTATGCAGTTTCTAGGTTATTCTGCACTGTAAAAATGATATGATCAATAAGTCATGACAACATATGTTTTTACATTACTTTAACTCATCAAATTAAGTTAAGCAATTGTCAGCTTTTTTAAAATAAATTATACAAAATTCAGCTCATTTTTTAAAGTCAGTTTAATATAATTTAAGTTAAAATTACTTACACAGCCAAGTTGATTGTACTTTACCAGGGTGTTTCTATGCATTTGCTCTGTAAGACAATATTTTGTTTTATTAACTTATTTTCACTAATGTTGTTCAGATAACATACTATTTTGAGTTTCTGTTGATTAAACTTATCTCTTTCTTTGTATTAGCTAAACATTTTAATTTGAACTCAAAATTAAGGCAACGAATTTCCTTTTATTCCCAGTGTACTGTAGGTTTTCTGATGGATCTTTAAGCTTGTTGCTGCGAGCTGCTGCTAGACGGTTGCTTACGGTGTTGCCCAGTCCGCAGTTTTCCCGCGTAATTGTGCTACTTTTACACTGTTGCCGTGGGTTGAAGCGACCCCAAATAACATGATATTTAGCTTCTGGAATGTGAATTTTACCAGGGGAACCCCACCAAAAACATGGATTTTACCCCCCGGAATGCTCCCTTGAAACGTGCGGGTTTTGTTGTGAAAACCTGGCAACCCTGTGCTTACTGGTGCTTTGTGCAAAAGTCACTACCATGATGCTAGGTGGTTGCCAGGGTATTGCTATGCAGTTGCTAAGATAGCATGTTTCTATGTAGTTGCTAGGTTATTCTGGGTGGTTGCTAAGAGGTTGCTACCCTGATTTGAAGCACAAATGAAATGTGTTAAGGTAAACGCTGGTTAATGGTTTGTTCAAAACCTTTACATTATGTATAAACAATAGTAGTACAGTAGCAAGCACCACTTATTCTTCTTCTGCATTATTCATTTTTTTCTTTTCATTTAGGTAAAGTGATGCTAGTAACTGTTTACTGGCACTTACGAATCAATCCTTTTAGAGAAAGCGAAGGTGTGTGTGTGTGTTTGCTAGTATCCTAAGTGGCCTCATGGTACTTGATATGATTTCTGTGCTCATTGATGGGTGGGCACGCTTTCTCTCCCTCTCTTCCTCTCTCTCTCTCTCTCTCTCTCTCTCTCTCATTGCCGTGTTTGGTTGTATCAGTCGGATTTGTGAACGTGAGAGCGCGTGTGTGTCTGCAGTGCTGCTTGGTCACTTGAAACGGCAGTCTCTGCCTCCTCTCAGACCGTATGTGTGTGCGAATGTGTGCATGTGTGTGTCCGTCCTCAGGGAGGAGGGAGTCTAACAGGCTGTTGGAGATCAAAGAAGAGACATTTCATTTGGACCAAGGACGGAGCTTTGGGATTTCTGAACGGAGGGGAAGACGAGGAGAGAAGTAGGGAGCGTACGGGAACAGGAAACTATTGTACAGTGTCCTGCGAAAGAGTAGATGATACGTTTCTTGAGTGTTAACTAAACATTGCCTGGACAATTTTGGTGGTGTTGTAGAGCGTGACGATTGCCTTTAGGGTTTCGGCACGCTACTTGAACATTATTTAAACATTTGTTTGCAGTAAAGACATCATGGCTGTGCAACTGATGCCCGAATCTGCCGTCTGCCTTCTTATGGTGAGTACGGTGCTCTTTTAGCCAACTCTAAACACACGCACACACTTAAACACACCCCCTTGATTTAGTTTTATGAACTATCTGTCATATTTGACCTGACAGATTTGACTGGTGCTCAGCCTTTCTTTTTTTATTTTGCACACACACAAAAGCAGGAGCACGTGCACTCTGCAGCACCGCCACCAAACGCTGACCGAATTGCAGCACGCCACACTAACATTGCAGCGAAAAAATCCTGACAGGTGCCCTGACATCAGCATCTAGGAACAAACCCTCGCCGTATGTCGTCTCTAGTACTACTGCCTCTGCTTTGAGAGAAAGCCGAGAGAGTTCGGCGGACGCACATTTGCAGAGAGAGTGCTTTTCGAACACTGGGGTCTCATTACTGCATGATGGGCTTCTTTTTATTAGTGCTGATTTTTGTTTTGCTGACTTTGTATGTGTGCGCACTCAACCTGTTTGGCTGAATAAGGTGTTTGGCCTCTTTTTTTTTTCAATCTGTGAATTGTGTGAAATCAGATGGATGATGAGTATTGATTGTGTGCACCTGTTTTAACACCTTTGAGTTTGTCTATTGTGCTTTTGAAAGGTGTAGTGGAAGGTTGTGAAGCTGAAAGAGAGAGGTGGTATGGCATAGACTGGTGTAGGATCACCTCTGGAAAGACAAGGAGAAAGCATGTCACTGCCTCACCCCCTGCCCTACCTGTAACAGCTGTCTGTCTCCATGGTGATAGGCCACGGCTCTTTCTGACATGTTGAGAGGAAGGCGGTGAGACAGACAGGGAGAGAGAGAACGAGAGAGCAAAGTGCTCAGCAAATAAGCTTTCATCTTCTATTTCTCATTTTCTTTTATCCGTTTCTACCACCTCTGATACTGGAGTTCAGAATACCTTGGAATCAAACCCAATCCACAATTACTTTGGAAGATCCATCCAGTGATATTGGAATTTGGGCCATTACTGATATAAGATGCATTAATAGCTTAACAATTTTTTTTTTTTTTTTTTTTAAACGCTGTTTATACTAATAAAAATCCTATAATGTGCAGTAAAAAACAACAGCAACAACAAAGAGATAATTGTGGATAACTGTGCTATTTAATTTGAATTGAAAAATCTCAATGATATATTCATACCTATCAAGATCAATTATCAATTATTGCTAATATTAGAGTTTTTTATTATTATGATATTATTTATTATTTGTGAATTTAGATGTATAATTGTGCATGTTAATATCCTGGATTTTTCATTTAAATGACGTTTGCCGTCATCTAATGCTCACTTAAAGTTCTTTAAATATGCTAAATATTTAAAATAAAGCAAGTAATCCAATAAAATCAATAAATATTAATTTTCATACTGTACATTCTAATTTTGTTATGCCTAAATTCAGTTGTAGCATTTAAAATGATTGGTTTTAGTTTTTAGTGTTTATATTTCATTTATTTTTACAAAATAGTATAGAGTTTTAATATTTTTAAATTTATAATTAATTATTTTATTTAATTTCTATTTAAATTTTGCTCCTTCCTTCCTTCCTTCCTTCCTTCCTTCCATCCATCCATCCATCGTTCCTTCCTTCCTGCCTGCCTGCCTGCCTTCCATCCATTCATCTATCCATCCATCTGTCCATCCATCCTTCCTTCCTTCCTTCCTTCCTTCCTGCCTGCCTGCCTGCCATCCATCCATATTTCCTTTCTTCCTTCCTTCCTTGCTTCCTTCCTTCATCCATCCATCCTTCCTTCCGTCATTCCTTCCATCCATCCTTTCTTCCTTCATTCCTGCCATCCATCCATTCATCCATCCATCCATCCATCCTTCCTCCGCTAGAGTTGTCAAAAGTATCGACTTCAGTACCTAGTCGGTACTGAAATTTTAACAATGTGACACTTTGAGCGCTGTTGAGCGGATTCGTAAACACCTCTGATTGGCCATTGCTTTCACGGATCATCGGATATGTCTGTGATTGGCTTCAATGATCAACACTGTAAAACGTTGTAAATAGTCATCAATGACACTCTTCACCAAGCGCTTACACAGATACACACGGGAGCGTTTGAAAGCAGGCGTCAATCGTGGACCAGTCTGCTGATAGACACCTGCTTTCAAATGCTCCCGCTCCCGCTTTCAAAATGCTTTCTGATTCAAACACTTCCGTGTGCATTCAAACCGATAGGTACCGAAGTCGGTACTTTTGACAACTCTACTTCCTGCCTTCCTTCATCCATCCATTGTTTGTTTGTTCGTTCCTTCCTCCCTGCCTGCCTGCCTTCCAGCCATCCATCCATCCAGAGAGATGGACATGCTTATGCAGTATAAATGTATGTACATCATCAGTTCTCCTTGTTCTTGTGATGTTCTCTCTCTCTGTTTCTGATTCAGAAATGTTGCCAGGATGGTCAGATGATTCACACATACACATTCACACATGCATTCACATATAAACCCCATTCCAAATATAAACAGCTGAATGTGTTGAGTATTCCTAAAGGCTGTTCATCGTTCCTTGTTTTTAGGCAGAGATGATTGCATTTCCTTCATATTATTTATTCATTATACTGCCTCAGTGGCTGTATGTTTTTATAAAACCAGAGTGCACATTCAAGTACACACTTTATCATGTTAAATCTTTGGTAACACGTGAAATATTAACACGAGTTTGGGCTGCCTTTGGATGAATATTAATGATGTATCTGCAGTGAGCATTAATATTTCAGTCAGAACGTTAATTAAGATGCTTGACATTTGTAAGAGGCAACAAACCACAATAAAACACAAGCATGAATCCATGGGAAACGCTGTGGCTGTGTCAATCCTATTCTTTCTCTCTCTGAGGGAGACATCTGAGGGTAAATGCCTGCCAGCCTGGCTGATGAAGGACCCTCGTTCCTCTCGCTCTCATTAGTCTTCCAGTAAGAGCAGCAAACACTTCATACTTTCATTCATCTCCTGCATTTCTCTGAGATGCTCAGACATGATTCAGTGTCACGGTGACATCACAGCACACATCGTTATCCTTTGAAGCACAAAAACCTAGACGGTAAAATATGATCAAAGTTATCAGTCGATCTGGGGGGATGCTGCAAATTATGCACACGGTATGAACAGAAAACTGCCTCTTTTTTCGCTGTTTACGATTTCCAAGTATCAGGGGACTATAGCACTGTAGAATACTGTAGTATTCATGAATTTAAAAAGTCAAACTGTATCTCTTTAGCAATTCTTTTTTTCAGTAAATCTGCTGGGACGTTGCATTCGATCTGAGCAATAAACAGGATTCTTTTGTTTGTCACTTATAATTGGAACACATCATGGGATTCTACACACACACACACACACACACACACACACACATATATTTATATATATATATATATATATATATATATATATATATATATATATAATGTGTGTGTGTGTGTATATATATATATATAATGTGTGTGTGTGTGTGTGTATATATATATATATATATATATAATGTGTGTGTGTGTGTGTGTGTGTGTGTATGTATGTAAATAAAATGTATGTGTGTATGTATGTAAATAAATTTTTGTGAAATCTTATAACAAATTAAAATAACTGTTTTCTTTTTTAATG
The DNA here is from genome assembly GCA_037950675.1 of Hypophthalmichthys molitrix. NCBI lineage: Eukaryota > Metazoa > Chordata > Actinopteri > Cypriniformes > Xenocyprididae > Hypophthalmichthys > Hypophthalmichthys molitrix. Next base: position 14,852,563 of record CM075509.1, read on the forward strand.
TTTTTTAAAATGTAATTTTTTCCTGTGATGGTAAAGTTAAATTTTCAGTATCATTACTCCAGTCTTGTGTCACATGATCCTTCAGAAATTATTCTAATATGCTGATTTGTTGCTCAAGAAACATTTCTTATTGTTGACGACATTTTTGTGGAAACTGTGATACATTTTTTCATTATTCTTTGATGAATAGAGAGAACAGCATGCATTTAAAATGGAAATCTTTTGTAACGTTATAAACATCTTTACTGTCAATTTTGATAAACTTTAATGCATTTTTACTAAATAAAAGTATTAATTTCTGTAATACTGTGAATACATGTTTTGGGCATTAATTAACATCTAGGCCTACTTAGCATCTGTCTTATACAATTGAATATCAATTTTAATAGCAATTAGCACTTTACCTGCATGTGATTATGCAGAATTAATGGATTTATGACACAATGTCTGATGATTCTCAGATGGTGACACACCCTGATGCCCCTCACAGCATGTGATTCCTGTACTGACCCATCTGTTCAATCGCCATGGTAACAAAATGGTATATGACCCCACCTATCAGCTCCTCCTTAGCCATCTTGCCAACATCAAACTAAATCAATTTACAGAAACTGTCTGTGACTGAAGATGTTCACTCAATAGAATCAATCTTCTGCTTTGTCAAAATATTTTATTTATTGTTTACACACTTTTACAGTGGCTCTGATAATTACTCATCACACGCCCCTCTCTTTTCTGATGAATACTTTATTAGTTTCAGTATCCTGCTGTCATATCATGTTATTACCAGTGCAGTGTATTCAGCCTAACAATGCAAGCTTTCATTCTGGGAAAATCTGGTCCTTATGGGAACTGCATGTGCACATAAGCGGCATCTGCGTGCACTGTGCTCCATCATCAACCCGTATCTCTAGCTCCGTACTATTTGCGTCTGGATCAATAGCCTTATCTGTCTGAGATCCTCTGGGATGTTTAGTACAGCTCTGCGACCATCAGAATCTCATTACGACTGCAGATAGTGGCTTTAAATGCATTCTGGTATTGGGCTGGCATTTTTGTTTGTGTTGTGTGACTAGCGTTCCTGTAGCTTAAACAGTAGCGTATGGCGCTAGCAACTCCAAGGTCATGTGTTTGAGTCTGATGCATGGATGAACTGAAAAAAATAATAGCTTGAGTTTTGAGTCATTTAATAAAAGCATCTGCCTGTAGCAGCATGTAAATGTAAGTGAATTGTTCAAAGTAGCAGTGAATTATCATAAATGATAAGTGTAAGCTGGTAAAATAATTGAATACTTTTATCAGAATGTCTAAAACAACTTCATTTTGTCTGTGGCTTAAAATGTCTGATGATCTTTTGTCTGAAACTAGCGTTTCATTTTTTTTTTAGCGTTTATAAATTATTCTTAAGTGAATTATTCTTAAAGGAATAGTTGTAGCTGCCTAACTATGGATTTTGGACATTTAAAGGATTAGTTCACCTTAAAATGAAAATTACCCCAAGATTTACTCACCCTCAAGCCATACTATATATGATTTTCTTATGATATTTATGACACAATCGGAATTATATTAATAAATATCCTGACACATTCCAAGCTTTATAATGGCAATAAATGGGACCAACAAGTATGAAGCTCAAGAAAGCACATCCATCCATCTCGTTGCGTCAGTTTTTTTTCTTCCGTAAGTTGAATACGGAAGGCACAGGATGTAGCGTAAGCATTTTGAACTGCGAGAGACGTTACACTTTCTTCGTAAGTTGAATACGGAAGGAGGTCTGGCGGAAGCTAGATCTTTTACTTTATAACTTGTTAAATATGGATGAACTTTCTTGAGCTTCATACTCGTTGGTCCCGTTCACTGCTATTATAAAGCTTGGATGCATCAGGATATTGATTAATATAACTCTGATTGTGTTCATCAGAAAGAAGAAAGTCATATACACCTAGGATGGCTTGAGGGTGGGTAAATCTTGGGGTAATTTTCATTTTAAAGTAAACTAATCCTTTAAAAATGGTCTACATTGGTCACCTTTCTCTTGCATTACATGGAGAAAAATCCTGGAATGTTTTCCTCAAAAACCTAAATTTCTCTTCAGCTGAGGAAAGAAAGTCATATACATCTTCTTAGATGGCTTGGGTTGAGTAAATATTCAGGACATTTTAATTTTTGGGTGAACTATTCCTTTAAGTTTAAATTAAATCTTGCATAATACATTATAGTAATGTTGCAAATGTTTCATGGCGAACATGGTAATTCTTAGCGCAGTTGTATATTGGGATTGTTGTATTTGCTCTGACAGTCACTGCAGAACAATGCGCAAATGTTAAGGAGATTAGACTCAAATGTAGTAGGGAGCCTCTCAGAATATAAAAAAATCACTCTTTTTCTCATTTCCATTCTTTTGTGTCCTCTCTCTAGCCTTCTGTCATTAAAGATCAGCTGCATACATTACAGCAAAGAGTTTGTTGCTGCCCAACTGCTGGGTGTATTTCACCCTTTAAAAGGACTTTTTTTTTTTTTTTTACTAGACAGTTTCTTGGCCCTGAGTAGAATTTTGCATATTTGGTCCAGAAGTGCAGTGGCAAAGGTGATGAGATAAGCAAATTCTGCCAAGGAAAACATTTCATATGCATAGTGAAAAAAACACCAGTGTTAAACATAATGACAATGAATTTAGATTCCCATTAAATCTTAATTATTTAAACATGGTTGAAAATTTGCAAATTCATCTGTTAATTTTATTGTTTAATTAATTTAATTAATTATTTTGTATTAAAATATAATTTTATAAATTATAACCGTTTCCTCTGTCATGTTCTTAACTCTTTTTCTTAATTTCAGTTTAAAAACATCAAGTTCACTCATTTTTAATTGGGTATAGATATATAACTGTAATAACAGTAATTGTTTAGGCAGAAACTACAGTGTCCATTGTAAGTGTTTGTAAAAGGTAGCAGTGAACACACACATGCTCTTCCTGCTCAGGTGTTTGGACACTGTGGACTTGAGCTCTGTCTGTTGAGACTCTTCTGAGAGAAGCAATTATATAGTCCGCAGGGAGCTGTTAGGATGAGCGAGCATTTACTTTTATCTCCCGTGTTTATCATTTAATAACCTCTTTTCTGTCTTGTCGGCTTTAGTGCAGCTTTGGAGAGACACCATCCTTCACTGAAACATTTCTACAAGTGGTTCACTTATAAAAGAGGTTTACTTGTTATAAAGTAACCGCGGATGCTGGGGAAAGTGTGTCAGGTGCTCTATAACACACTTCCTCAAAGTGGCTCAGTGAGTATAAAGAATGCCCTTGCTTTGGAGATGTTCTAAGTTCATCATTTTCAGAAGGTGTAAAGCTAGTCTCAGCCTCAGACAGCACGCCCACAGACTGCCTACAGTCTGTTCACAGAACACAACAATGCCCAGAGCTGGATGAACTCACAGCTCTGATTCTGATTGGTTGACTAACCAAAGGTTTTGTATTAGTCTATCTGGAAACAAAGTTGTTTTAAGGTACCCGGCTGCAAAAACGAGCACTTTGAGGAAGATATAGTCATTAATTAAGACACTTGGTAGCAAGTAAATGATATATGCTCAAGCAAAACCTATTCTAATTTGTTTGGAGTTTTGGACTTGGCCAGTCATTGGCTTCAAGTTTGCTCCACTTTGGATATGCGAAACTATTGCGTTGCAATTTTTATGACTGAGAGATACGTGTTCATGCCATTTATCTACATTTAATCATTCGTTATTTTGGCAATCATTACGAAGTCAACATGAAATCAAAATTAGGGTTGTACAATATATTGAAATAAAATCTTATGGCATAATGCGACAGTCAGATCATGAAGGATGCAATTAATATAAATATATAAACAGTGCATTTATTTACTTGCCGACAGTCCGACAAAATAAAAGTTTGATGGTTTGAAAATGAGGAAATTAAGGCATAAAGTTATTTAGTTATTTTAGTTCAATTGAATGAGTCAAAAACAGTGGGAATTATGAAAACTTAAGAAGATAAGTGTCACTGTTCTGTTATGTTTGGACTTTGTTTGCTGTTTTTCACCATTCAATTCAATTCAATTCACATTTATTTGTATAGCGCTTTTCACAATACATATAGTTTCAAAGCAGCTTTACAGAGAATGCATGTCAACATTACAATTTATAGTAATCTGTTATTGGAGGTGACTGTCCAATGTATGTAATTTCAGAAATGTTTATATATAATCATGCAGTTAGCTAACAATGTAATTTTTTAATAAGTGTTCACTTTATAGTTACTGAAAGAGGTTTGAGTACTTATAAGAGTAAATTTTTCCCAAATCGTTCATCCACAAAATTATGGTTTGAACTATAAAAGCTGTCAGATTACTTTTTTTTTTTATGCTTTCTGCAACAGAATTCCCCTGATCATTATGGAATGATTAAATCTTTCCAAGTAGAGCTATTAAAGGATTAGTTCACTTTAGAATTAAAATTTCCTCACCCTCATGTCATCCAAGATGTTCATGTCTTTCTTTCTTCAGTCGAAAAGAAATTAAGGTTTTGGAAGTAAACATTCCAGCAATTTTCTCCATATAGCGGACTTCAGCAGTTACCAACGGGTTAAAGGTCCAAATTGCAGTTTTAGTGCAGCTTCAAAGGGCTCTACTCGATCCCAGCAGAGGAATAAGGGTCTTATCTAGCAAAACGATTGGTCATTTTCTAAAAAAAAATAAAAATGTATATACTTTTTACCACAAATGCTCGTCTTACACTGCTCTGCGATGCGCCATGCATTACGTAATCACGTTGGAAAGGTCATGGGTGACGTAGGTGGAAGTACCCACCCAGTGTTTCAAAAGATTTAAACATCCAGGATATGCACACGAAAGAAATACATTTGATTAAGGAACTTAAATGGGTTGTGAACATTTTCATGTTGACTACAATATTATATGTAAACAATTTTACCATAACACTTTAACTATCTGTGTGATGATGTCACCTGTACATTAGGTCTGTTGTACATTACGCACAGTACATTAAATGTAACCTGCTGTTGATTAAAGCGGCACAGAGTGCTGCCTACTGCTTCATTTTAGCAGTAGGCAGTCTGTTCACACACTGAGCTAATGGAGAGGAATGGATCATCTCTCTCACTCTCACTCTTACAGAACAGCCCTTGAATCTGCACTAACCTCATTAGATTGCCTGCATACGGGACATGAATGGAAAAATTAGGTTTGAGATGCACACATGTGAGATCAGAGCTGCACATACACACCAGATGTCTCTGCCACGTTCACTTTTAATCATGTTAGAGCTTATTACTGAGCTTATTACCTTCCGTTGTTTGGCTTTATCGATGATGTCACCCCTGTGTGTATGTGAGTTTGTGTGTGTGTGTGTGTGTGTGTGTGTGTGTGTGTGTGTATGTGTGTATGTGTGTTCACACATATCTGATATATTGAGGTCAGTGGAGCACAACACCTCTCAAACAGGACATCCATCACTGTGTACTTCACCAAGAGAGTAGAGAGAGTAGTATGTATGTACAATCCTGTTGGTCCAATGGCAGCTGGTCTGGTCTAAAATGTGAAATGTTTTGTCTGTCAACCTAACAAAAAATATTTTATATGGTAACATCTAAGTAATTGCTTTTATTCAGGCTGATGAAATTATTTAAATGTATAGTTTACCTCAAAAACTTTGTATTCTGATCTATATGATTCATGCTTTGTATTCCCAGTCATACAAACAGTTTGTGATGAACAAATCTGAAGCTCTTGCATTACTGTTGTTCTCAAATCTTATTCATGTACATTTAAAAATGGCATTAAATGTTAATGTACGCTAAATTTCTACGTACAGATGACACCATTGTCTAAACCAGGGGTGTCCAATCCTAATTTTGGAGGGCCATTGTCCTGTAGAGTTTAGCTCCAACCCCAAATAAACACACATGAATCACCTAATCAAGGTCTTACTAGGCATACTAGAAACTTCCAGGCAGGTGTGTTGAGGCAAGTTGGAGCTAAACTCTGCAGGACAGTGGCCCTCCAGGACCGCTTTGGACACCCCTGGTCTAAACGATCCCCGTTCACATAGATCTGCGAAAATGACTAAAAACACCGTATTCTGCTGCCAGGCCATCAAATGGCGATAAAAAAACCATAGACTGAACATGTTTCAGGCACCCAAAACGCTGTTGTCATGTAAATGAACAGCCAAAACGCATTAAAAGTTTGACGTTTTTAGTTGAAAATGGTGTCGTGTAAACTGCCCATTAGACAAACTCACAAGTCACAAGTGTTGTTATTGTTAAGTAAAGCAAAAACTAATAAAAACCATTTTCAGATATCAAAATGAAGATAAAGTAAAATAAAAAATAAATATTAGATGAAAAATGTACTTAAATGAAAATGAGACATTTTGCCTTGACTACTAACTGACATTGTTTAATTTTAAGTCGAAAAAATGACTAAAATAAATGAATAAAAATGACTAAAAATAAAAATAAAGATATACAGAAATATTTAAAAATGTACTAAAATTAAATCAAAAACTGAAGATATTAAAATAAAAGCTAATTCAAAATATAAAAAAAAAATACTATAATAGTATATAACACTGCTAGTCATATGAGCCGATTTTATGGTACTTTCTTTGTAGATGTTTTCTTAACATCCTCTGTTGCTGTTCACATTAATTGTAAAGTTGAAGGTCCATGAAATTCTACAAAATAACATGAGGGTGAGTAAATATTGATTTTCCTCATTTTTGGGTGAACTATCCCTTTAAATATGACTGAATCAATGTGACAACATTAGGTTACCAGTGACATTTCATCTGATCTTTAGAGTAGATTGTAGCTCTGAATGATTTTAAGTGTGACAAAAAATGATGACCTGACATGTTGGGCTTTTAAGAAAAAAACATTGGAAGCACAAATAACTTTAAAGTAATTTTTTAGTGATCAGATCAAGTAGAAATAGCTCCTTAAGCTAACAAATGCTTCTGGTGTATTCTGAGAGTCCTGGTCCTGACGTGGGTGTGTGTGTAGTACTTGATATTCTGCAGAATGACATCATGCAGAGGGTCTAAGTGGAAAGAAGGAGAGAGAGAGAGAGGGAGAGGGAGGATAATTTATAACAGTATTGGGAAGTATACCCCCCTTCTACACACACACACACACACACACACAGCTACAAGACTGCTGAGAGACCCCATGCTGCTGTGAACCAAATAAAACTTCCTCCTTATTAAAATGTATAAAGTGTGCATATAATTAATGATTTCATCCTGTAATAAAACTGCCGGTCTCTGTATTTAGTCGTCAGCTCATATCCCACAAGCAAATCCATCCAGGATGTGCCACTTTTCAAAAAAGACCAAGGTTATGATATTGCTGCTGGATCACTAGAGGCTGTTGATCTCTGAGCAATGATCAATATTAATCTGTGTGCATAAAGCAGCAGAGACTGTGGATTAAATATCACTGCCCGTAATTGAGATGATCAATGGGATGCTGTTTCCTGCGAATCTCTATTTATATACCTTATAGATTTCCTCCCTGCTCTGCGGAGCTCAACCTCTCACCTCATGCGGCGGTTTGTCCTGTCCTACTGTGTTTGTGTGTTGGAGGGAATATGGTGAGTTAATGTGGCAAAGAAAGGAAGAGGAATACATAGTGTATGTGTATTGTTGGAAATGTTAGAGTTTGATACTGATTTGGGAATATACAGATGTTACTTGTCAAATGCACAGTACTTGTGAAATAAAATGCGTTATTCTACAGTTGTTTTTTAATAATTGATTTTTGTAAAAGTTAAATTATTAAAGGGTTAGTTCATTAATTACTCACCCTCATAGCGTCCCAAACCCGTAAGACCTTCGTTCATCTTTGGAATGCAAATTAAGACATTTTTGATAAAATCCGATGGCTCAGTGAGGCCTCCATTGCAAGCAAGATAATTAGCACTTTCAGATGCCCAGAAAGCTACTAAAGACATATTTAAAGCAGTTCATGTGACTACAGTGGTTCAACCTTAATGTTATGAAGCAACGAGAATACTTTTTGTGCGTATAGTATTAAGGTTGAACCACTGTAGTCACATGAACTGTTTTAAATATGTCTTTAGTTGCTTTCTGGGCATCTGAAAGTGTTAATTGTCTTGCTGGCAATGGAGGCCTCACTGAGCCATCGGATTTTATCAAAAATATCTTTATTTGTGTTCTGAAGTTGAACGAAGCTCTTACGAGTTTGGAGCGACATGAGAGTGAGTAATAAATGACAGAAATTTCATTTTTGGGTGAATTCTTTAACTCATTGCCACAATGGGGTATTGTTCTGTGGCTGCTAAGGCGTTACTGTGGGTTTTCAGTGTTTGCTAGGTGTTTGCATTTACATTTAATCTATTAATGTAGCAGACGGTATTGTCCAAAGTGGCTTACAAATGAGGAATAGACCTTAGTCTATTGGTTAGATGCCATATTAAATTTAACACGGATAAAAACAAGGCTGTGAGGGATAGACTTACTGTCTTTACAATGGCACGCGCTATATAAGGGTCCTAGATCATGTCATTTTCACAACTGTCTCATTGAGTTTTTGTCTACTGAAAGTTTTCCCCTGGAAAGACGTTTCGTGAACAATCGGTATGTTGTTAAACAACAGTACAATCCATTGAATACACTGTATTCTATCCTATTTTCATTCCTGTCAAAAATTAAATATGAGAAGGATTATTTTATTTATTTATTTATGTATTTTTACATTTTTAGTATTTATTTGTTATTTTGTATTATTTTTATGTATTCTTTTTTATTTTATTTATTTTTTTATTTTTTTATTTGGAGTTATAATTCAGTCAAACGCTCACTGGAAAGCTATGGCTTTAGATGGTTCCAGCCCAATTCTCAATTGCTAAATTTCCATCTAAATAAAGGGAATGCCAAACACCTTTGTGTCACTGGAGCAGATGAATGTCTTCTTTCATTCAGAGAGAGCTGAATTTGCCATACTGAAGCATTTATTCGTAGTGTTTTTAAATGCACAGAATGAGTGCAGTAGCTCACACAATGAATGCTACCAGTAGTTTTCGACAATTTTACTCATTGCAAAATGCCAGAAAATCCACCTCAGCCTAATGCACAAACTTTTTGCATATTATTTTGAGAGTTAATGCGCACATCAAGCATTTCCATTCACATTTTCCTAAGCACAAATTCAATTCAAATAGTTGGATGGAAACCAAGTATACAGTATGTATTTTTTAGTCTCTAGATATGGCTCAGTTCCCCTCTTCAGTGAAAGTCTATGGGATTTTTTCATGCACCAGGTGAAAATCCTAAATCCAGCCCCTTAGAAAAGCAACAGCACATCTCTCTAACTTTGTAAATGTGGATTAGGTTGTGTTTAGCGTTCTTATTGCTTGTGGATATAGAAGCTATTGCCAGTTGGTTTTTGCCTGGATTCAATACAACACATCTTTTTTTTTTTTTTTTTTTTTTACATGTGTGTGTATATTTACATGTGCCAGTGTGTATCTACAACCATGAGTGTGTGCAAAAATCCTGGACCCCCAAACGTTTAAGCGCCACAGATAATTATAAATCCCATCTGCCAGCGAGCTCTTTGAGCATTCACACCAACTGTGCAAAAAGCAACAACACAACACACTGTTTTTGTTTTATGCTGTAGATCCATCTCACCTCATCTTCCCACTGATCAGAGCCCTAAACTGGGGAATTTCTTTTGATTATGGAGAAGTGCAGGAGCAGACTGTGTGTGTTTATGCATATTTGTGTAGCAGATTGTGTGTGTCTTTCAAAGCAGATGCATATTTAACACATGGTTAAGCTTGGAAGCAGTTCAGATTAAAGTTTAGTGCTCTGCAGTAGAAACAGACCATTAGACTCTTTCTGGGTTGTGTATTACCTTTTTCCTTACATTATGAAAGAGATTTCAGCACTTGGTGCAAAGGCGCATAGGTTAGTAGGGCATTCAGAAAGACTCTTTTCAACACCAGACAGCTCTGAATAGATGCAGCAGAAGGAAAACATCAGTGGAAGTGTGTGTGGTGGACTTTTGAAATGGTGAAGCAAAGTCCCCTCTCTGTGGATTTTTAGTCCAATGTAAATTTATGTTCCAGTTCCATTTGATGTTTACAAGCCAAAGGCTTGTGGAACAGCATTTAATCTACACTATCAAAAAGCTACCAATAATGTTACCAATATTATAGTCTCAGCCTTAGACGTCACGGCTATGGACCGTTGGCTGAATGTCTGATGCACATGGCACACAAAATTGGATAAACTTCAGTCGTCATCTGATTAGGTGAATTCTAAACAAAGCCACCATGATGCCAAAACGCCCTCATGAAAAAAAGCCGTGGTGTTTACTACTGTGACAATGAGCGCTTATCAAGATCAACTAAATGCTGGATTTTCAAAAGAATGTGAAGTATATGTAGTTCACAGCATAGACTCTTTAAAATACGTCCGCGAGACTACCAATATTAATACAAATACTATATATAATATTTTTGTATGTTTATAATTTGTATGTTTATATTATTAACTTATTATTTATTTAAATCCACTTTCATCAGATATAAATGTTTTTAAATATTTAATTTATAACATTGCTTCAAAAATAACTAATGATACAGTAAAAGACATTTTGTGTCAGGTTTTTTGTTACTGTTGATCTTTTTTGCTTGTTTACTAATAGCCACATTGTTTTTGAACCATTAATCATCAACTCCTCATTAAACAGTGTCATCATTAAAGAAGGTGCAGCTTTATTTTAACCGAGCTGAGAGGTCGCAAAATCCGTTTCACTCACAAATCATAATTTTAAGTAATTTTTAAGTTAATTTTGATTCGACCTAAAGACTTAGGGTACCAAACAATGTACCAAAAATGGAAAAAAAAATTCTTTGCTTGTTTTGAGGACAGACGCAAGTGTCAAAACGATCCCTGTTCACAAGGATCTGCGAAAACGACTAAAAACGCTGTATAATGCATGTCAGGCCAGTAGTTGGCGATGTTACTTTGTAAAGAAACACTACACGCCTATGGACTGAACACATAGTATGTATGCGCATGACGTCACCGTTTTCACAAATTCGCATTTTTGTAGTTAACACGCAGATATTAATAGTATAGCTTTCAAAAACTTTCACTTTGAATCCCATTTTCAAAAGTTTGCATTTTCAGGCCCCCAAAACGCTGTTGTCGTGTAAATGAACAACCAAAACGCATAATTTTTTTCTATTTTTAGTTTAAAACAGTGTCATGTAAACGGCCCCTTATGGAGGCAAAAAAGGTGCCTTATATTGCTGTTGTTATTTAGTGATTTAGCATTTAGTAAATAGTGGTGTATCTCATAAATTAAAAAAAAAAAAAACCTTTAAATTGCGATTTATTTTATATTTCATATATTTGTTTTGTTGCCTCCTCTGTCTTCTCTGAGAAAACATCCTTGGATGTGTATACACATGAGAAAGAGCAAGAGAGAAAATAAAGAAAGAGGAGAAATTGCATTCGAGATAGAAAGGAAGAGAAAGGTTAATGTCCATGACTCACAGCGCTGACCGAGAGAAAGATCAGATCAGATCAGCCGAATGGGACAGAGTTTATTTATAGGGTTTATTATTATGGACAAGGTGTTAGTACTAGAATAATGCATTCTGATCAGACAGCCTTGAACTTTTCCTGTGTATCCAATATTCATCCAGAGTCTCAATTTCAGCACAGTCAGGAAGAAATAAAAGCAAACATGTTTTATAAAATGGATGGTTCTGACTCTACATTCTGACTTAAAGATAAAATAAAGCAAAAACAACCAACTCTCTCTCTCTCTCTCTCTCACCCACCCACACACACACACACACACGCACACACACACACAGCACAGCTGAAGTATGTAATAAGTCTATAAATCTACAGTGTCATCTACATTTAGGCTAAAGAACCATATTACTTGTTGGAAGAAATGTCTACTGATTATTGTTTAACATATGTAATAATTTATTGTAAATGTGTGCTTTTTATTATACTGATATATATATATATATATATATATATATATATATACTGATATATATATATACTGAGATATATATATATATATATATATAAGTGTGAATATTTTTGAATGATATGTTGATGAATAATTAAATTATACTGAATTGTGGGTGAACTATCCCTTTAAGAGGAGCCATCATCAGGACAGTACAAAGAGGATGTGATTAGGACACTAGTTATTAGTTATAATGGCAGTTTCTGCCATTGTAAGAGGTCTGCAGTAAGGGCTTGTCCCTATAGATGACATGTGGAAAGGAAACAGTCTGACTGTAGCCTGTTAGTTAAATCCTGTGGGAGTACCGTTGACGTTTTTTGACGTACACTGAATGATTCCAGCCTCATGAATTAATGGAGTACTTCTGGTGTTTGTGTGCATGTGTTTCTGTGGTTAATCCTATACATATTAATATCGTTATGGTATTTCTGTGCCTCGTGTGTTTGTGAGAGTGTGTAATTTCTTTGTGGGGTGTTTTATGCTTGACTAATGGCGGGGCCCAAGGTTATCACTTTAGCCTGGCACACAAAGATGGTCTGATCATGAGGGGCCAATTAAAACCTGTATAATGAGATATGATCTTCACAAAGACATGCGAGACACAAAACACACAGATGCACTGATACAATGTGGCACTGAAGGTCTTTTGGGATTTTTTTCTATGTTCGTCTGGTCTCCTTTCAGACTCTGACAACCCATAATCAACCCTGACAGACAAATGCACAGACAGTAGAGAGAAAATGTAATGTGTGTGTGCGTGATAGTAAAGTGTGCTCTGTTAAATGCAAATAAGCAAGTGTGAGTGAATGTGAATGTGAAAGTGAAAGGAAAGAAACAGAGAAAGGAAAATTCATTTTAATCAGTAAACAGCCTCAATCCATTTCAGACACCCACTAGACTGCCTACACATGAAAACACACATCGCGCCAAACCCAGGGGGGATTCAAAGTGGGCGATTGACTTGGATTTTTTCAGACAACTTTTGAAACTCCCACACTGAAAAAATATATCCGACACGTTTTGCCCGAGCCCTCCGACATGAGAAATAATCAATTTTGGACCACAAGCGTTCACATAACAATCAAACATATGTTGCATGTAGTTGTATAATATGCTTGGTTTCTTTAAAACCAAGCATATTAGCAGAGGGTAAGCTACAATTTTTTTAATTTTTTTTTTGTGTTGTTGCTGTAAAAAGTGCATAAATTTATCAGAATTCAGATTGATTAAGACAGGAAATTTCCTCCATTTGTCACAGACCCGCCAGGCTCCACCATCATCCAATCACAGCGCACTCCCTCACCAGAGTTCTGAACACATGCACCTGCCACCCATTAGCACCCAATCATCACCACTACTTAAACTCTTCACTCACCTCAGTTTGTTGTCCAGTCTCGTTAACACAAGGACTCTCTATATGCTTACCTCGAAAACCTGCTTTAGTATTTTATATATTTAATGGCTAAACAAAATATATAAATTAAAAAAATAATATGCAATACAAGAGATGTAACAAAATACCAAATACAATTCTATTTTGTATTTTTGAACTTTATAAAACCAAGTATAAATTTCATTAAGTTAGTGTTTTTATGCATTTTTACATTTATTTCAAAATCATAACTGAAGTCAGTAACAATTTAAACTATATATATATATATATATATATATATATATATATATATAATTTGTTATAATAATAAATTATATTATTAATAATAATATATTATATATAATAATAATTTGTTACATTTATATAGTGCTTTTCTCTGCACTCAAAGCGCTTCGCATGGAAGGGGGAATCTCCTCAACCACCACAAATGTGCTGCATCCACCTGGATGATGTGACGGCAGCCATATTGTGCCAGAACGCCCACCACACACCAGCTTAGTGATGAAGAGAAGATAGAGTGATAATGAAGCCAATCGGTATTAATGGGGATGATTAGGAGGCCATGATGATGGACAGAAGCCAGTGGGCAAATTTGGCCAGGATAAACCCCAACTCTTTTTTTGAAAGACATCCTGGGATTTTTAACGACAACACAGAGTCAGGACCTGGGTTTAATGTCTCATATGAAGGGCGGTGCTTTTTGACAGTATAGTGACCCCATCACTATACTGGGGCTTTAGGACCCACACAGACCACAGGGTGAGCACCCCCTGCTGGCCTCACTTACACCTCTTCCAGCAGCAACCTAGTTTTCCCAGGACGTCTCCCATCCAGGTACTAACCAGGCTCAGCCCTGCTTAGCTTCAGTGGGCAACCAGTCTTGGGCTACAGGGCGATATTTGTGAACTAATGTTCAGTTTTTCAGTAATGTTCAAGTTCAAGCTGAACTAATGTTCAGCTTTTCTTTTTAATAGTCAACTTAATTTCAGCAGTCATCAAGCTTGTACACACTGGTCACAGACACAGACAGGAAGATGTACCTTTAATTTCCCCAAGCTGATTGCTCACTAAAACTCCCCACAGTGATCATGTTCTCAGGCCATTTTAAGTTTTGACTTGACATAAAGCAGTGAAATGGTTTTGGAGTTGTTTACTTACTTTTTAATTAGTCTTCCTATTAATGGCATCATGATCTTCATTCAAGCAGATGAGAACGCGCACAAAAACAAGAGCCGGGATTTAATGCGTGAACCAATCATAACCAATCATATCCAATCAAAGCGCGATGGAGGCACTGCCTCCTCTTATGTGACTTTCCCCCATTCATTCTCACTTACCCTCCACTAAACCCACCACATGCATTAGGGTGTCTGTTTCAAGTCAATGGGGACAGAGGAGGCAAGCCTCTTGCAGTAGCTTCACCTGCGGGTGTCGCTGTTCGACACTTACTTTATAAAACAAGTGACCTTAATCGTGATTAATCGCGCACTTATCGTGAAATTAAGCATACACCATTTATCTTGTTTAACACGTCCATTTTGCCATCATTGCCTATATCCAGGAAAGTAAACCATCAGATTGAAGTGTGATTTTCACAAAACTGTATTTTTCAGCTTTTTTCAAGGTAAATTTAGATGTCTTTCCAAAAAAGGACACCAAATAACCAAATTATATGATTAATATAATTCATACATTTATGTACACCAAAATACCCATAAAAAAAAAAAAAAAAAAAAAAAACAACAACAATGCTTTACAGGTTTTTCAACTATCTAACAATAGTTTTCAGGTACAGAAATTCAACAAAGTAATCAAATATAAAATAACTGCATATAAACTTCTTTGAATAATTAAATAAAGGTGAAACATTAAGTTACAAGAGTTCAGTCAAGAGTGATTTCTTCGTCTTTTGTCTTTTGATTAACATTAAAAGCAGGAACATTAGACTGCTGTCCCTTTAAGATATAATTCAAAGATCCAGTACACTGATACTGATACACATGCGCTTTCTGTCTCGTTTTTCTCCTAAGACATAACCTACTATGTTTGTTAGGATACTCGCTAAGATGGGCATGTTGACATAATTTTTGTGTGAATTTGTCCGTTTAGGTGCAAGACTTGAAAGAGAATTTGCGCGCTGTGACGCGGCTCTCCGTGTACGCGCTTCGGATGAGTACACACACACATTTCTCCTCACAGAGCGCGCGAGTTCTCTTTC
Source organism: Hypophthalmichthys molitrix (assembly GCA_037950675.1). Lineage (NCBI taxonomy): Eukaryota > Metazoa > Chordata > Actinopteri > Cypriniformes > Xenocyprididae > Hypophthalmichthys > Hypophthalmichthys molitrix. The sequence goes on from CM075509.1 coordinate 14,868,247, forward strand.
GCATCTTACGGATGAATGTTTAAATTGGCAGGGTTTAAATGAGTTTAGTTTAAACACAGATAGCAACGTGAGATGTTCAGGTCTCACCTGTGCTCGCGCGCTATCAACACCAGGTGATGACGGCGTAAATGACTGGGCATAGAGCATTTGGCAAACAAACTGTATATTCTGGCCAAGAACCATCCACTTAGACAGGTAATCAATGTCTTGATGCAATCAATTACAGTTTGTTTTGTTGATGTTTAGTAGTGGGTAAAAGATATTAGCAAGTACAAGGCTCTTACAGTATAGCTATGCCGTGGTCTGGTGAGTGTTGTAGCAGAAGGGTTGTTCGGGTAGGTTCTGCTCCAGTAGCAGGGGAGTTGCATTAGTGGAGAGAGTGCCATGCCACTGTGTGTGTGCATGAATCCATCTGCCTCACAGACCCAACAGATGTCAGTAACTAAAAACCCATGCTGCGGTACCAAGGGAAGGCGCTAGGCGCACCAAATTATGTTATGTTTATATTGGATGTCTATGTGGAGAACACATCTTAATACCTTTAATTAAATGCTACAAATTGAATTATTCACCTGCATGTCATATTCTAGATTATATATGTTTCACTTTTTATCTGATTTTCTTGTGTATCTGTGTGTAACACAGCAAATACAGTGCAGCAGAGCTGATTGCAAAGAATAAATTAGTTAAACTAGATGTCTAGCATTTCTGCTTGTTTATGTGTCAGTGTTTAAATATTAAGTTTGGGGTAATCTGATGGAATTTGACATTTCAAGATATGGGCAGGGTGAATTGTCATGGAGTGTTTGCATGGAGTGGGAGGTATTTACGTAATGATACACACTGCTGGGACTATTTATGTCAGTCAAAGTGAGCTGTGTCTGACACCATCCTAATGAAGCAGCACTGAGAGTGAATGTAAAATACAGTTTCAACAGCAGGTCGGTCTATGATTCACTCAGAAAACCTGATTGACAGTCCAGTTTCTGACAGGGAACTGACAGTCAGAACATGTTGGGAGAAATACAGATTTTCTGACAGACAGAAGATCCATTTACAGAATATAAAATGTGATGGCAGTACTATGGCTCATGTTGTCAGATGTTGTTGGCTCGTGTTAGCAGTTTGAGTGATGAGTTATACTGAATAATTAATATGGATTTCCAAATGTGCTAGTATTTACTATCTCCCTTTTTTGCTTGAAAATGAACATGAACATGAACTACACTTCACAAGTTTGTGTAAAACCTGATGATCCATATTATCCAGCATGACTTGAGGATGATCCAGAGAGCATCTTGTGAGCTTTCAAAGGATAATACACACAATAATGAAAATCCTCTTTTTCACCCTCATGTTATTCCACACCTCTATGACTTTCTTTCTTCTGTAGAATTGTAGGACAAGAGGGCTTCACCTTTGTCTCTATAGAAGATTTATGTGGCATCTTATGGTCCCATAATCTCAAAAGGATTTGAATCAGAAAAGCAAGAAAATATGGCAAATAATTCTCCTCAACACTGAAAATATGCTGTCCTTAGAGAAGATCTTAAAATTCAACAAGTTTGCCTGTAGATTGAGCTGTCAGCTTTATGAGAGTATGATTTTGATAAAAATAAGAATGATGCATATGTAACACATATGGTCCATGGAATGTGTTTCTCCACTAGAGGGAGCTAGAGTATAAGAAATGCATACCATGTGCTTGAAAAGATGAAATGCTGCATTCAATTGACTTTGCCCACTATCCATTATACCTGGAATAAATAGAATGGATTTGGATTATTAGTATGCCCTGAAATCATAGTATGCTGAAAATAGGGTGAAAAAGCTGCTTAGCTGCTATACCTTTCATGCGTTATATGATGGAATATGAGTGTCTGGACACTATCGTAGCTTTCATTGGCCAAGGACTGCCCAAGAGGATGTTTGACTGACATGTAACGCAACCAATCACATTTCGTTTTGTTCCGCGTGAACGTAAAGTCGATGTCCCTACAATAGAGTACCTCAGGGATGACGTATTTTTGTAGGCAAAACCCAGAAGCGAGTTAGCATTTTAAGATTTCCGGTTCAATCGCCCCGAAGTCAATGGGTTTTTTACTTAATTGCCTGAAATAAGGTCTGTGGTTAACAAAGTCTCTAAATATTTTCACGTTTTGATCTATGACATAAAACACACCAGTTATAACCCCCTTGTGATTTTTTTTAAACCTTTATTGTGTCTTAAAAACGGCGGTTGCTAACAAATTTTTGAAAAAAATGGACTGCTTCCTTTGGCGGGGACTTTAGATGTCATCATGACAAACAGGACATTTGGACAGCATTTCTCATGAAAAAGTGGATAAGTATTCATACACAGCGCAGATCATAATCAGCGAGCATGTTTTTAAATAAATTTGTTTTTTAAATAAAGTTTGAGGAAGCTTGGTGGTGACGTTGATCCGTGACCATGGTGTGCTGTAGTCCGTTTATAGCCTACTGTTAGCTTTTTATATCTGACGACTTTATTTAGGCTTCAAAATGTATAAATGTTGCGTTAACTTGTAAAGATTATCTTGATAGACAAAACGTGTAAGTGTCATAACCCTTTGTTAAACACAGAGCTTATTTTTTACGATTTTCCAAAAGTCTATGGGAAAAATGCATAGGCTTTCAAATGAGGGAACTTGTGTGCTTCTAACTTCTGGGTTGGCCTACAAAAACACGTCATCTCTGAGGTACTCTATAACAGACCGGTGTGTATCTAATAAATTATTCATTCAATAACGTTGTGCAAGTTTACTGCAACAATGGAGCCCGAACTTCACATATTTATGAAAATCCAGCGTTTAGTTGATCCTGGTAAGCGCTCATCTTCACAGTTGTGAACACGACGACATTCTTCTTCCACGAGGTGGTTTGACTTCACGGTATTTGTTTCCAGCCGGACTGTTAAAGAACCCGACACACACGCCTCCCGGACATCCTGTAGAATTCATCCAACGAGATGAGGACTTCGAAACTCCTGAAGTGTTTCTGATGCATAAGTGTGCCATATGCATCAGACGTTCAGTCAACGGTCCGTGTGCCAAGAAAATATCCCCCACATCTTTACAGCACCAAAAGCCTGGAGCATTGATACAAGGAAGGATGGATCCATTCTTTAATGTTGTTTACACCAAATTCTGACCCTACCATCTGAGATCACGTCCACATGGAGACGAGTTTAGCTGTATACGCAAAAATTTTGTATAGTATAGGCGTTTTGTCCAAACGGATCTGGCGTTTTCAGAAGGTGAAATCGCTATTTTTTTTAAACCGGGTCCCAGAGTGGATAAATCTGAAAACACCGTGTGTACAGCCAATCTGTATATTTTGTGAAATGATGATGTCATCACCCCACATGTAGGCCCTAGTCAGACAGCGCTAACAGCACAAAGCAGCAACAACAACAACAATACAATTTCTTGAGACGAGGAAAAAAAAGATTGGATAGGGAAAGCTCTGGCTTTGTGTGGATGTAGCCTGAATGTCGCATTGATTAAACAAATATTAATATAATTATATAATTATTATTTTAAAAAATAATTATTATTTTGTAGTATGTACTTTTAGTGTGCAGTAGATATTTGCAAATTGAGATGCAGCTGGATATGTTTATGGTTAGTGATCATGAGCTGATTGAATCCATTTGTCTCAATCTAGAACCAGGACAATATAATTTAGGACAGCACCAATTACTTATGCAAATGAATTGAGTCAGAAAAAAAAACCCAACAGAATGAGCCAAATTAATTACTCAAGTCCCACTAGATGGCTCCCCATTCTTGACAGATGATGTGATCTCTGTTGTCTTCGATTCCCTCTATGCAGCAGCATGTCTTTTCCTGCTCAGCTAAAATGAGAAATCGACCTCAGGAGTGTGAGCCATGCATTTGTCTCTTGGTGATTGTACCGATTGTGTGACCAGATGCTTGTTTGACAACTTATTGTTGGTTATCTATGGGAGTTTGTGTGTAGACCCCTGCACATGTGTGTTAGATGAGATCTGCTTATTATAAACAGAGCGGTGAGGCTAATTATGTTTGTTTTTGTGTCATGTCACATTTCCAACCGTGCAACATTTATCATTTTTTCTTAATGATGCGTGTTTGTTGTGTGATTTTAGCATGTAAGTGTGTGCAAACTCTAAAATGAATATATTTGGCCGTCACAGATCATTAAGCCTGGCACTTAAACCATTCAAGTTCCAAGTTTGTGTGTGGTTTTGTTTTGGGAGTGTGTGTTTCCATCTGTCTGCTTGATTTAAATCATTCCAAATCCCTCTGCCCAAGCTCAAAGGTGGAAGGTCAAAAGGGCCAAATGAATTGTTTTTCTGCTCGTGTTTTAAGGTCACTTCATCTCTAAATGCGCCCTGGGGGAGAGGTGTAAAAGAACATGGAAACAAAACTCATTTTTCTTTCAACACAGGCTTTATTTTTTAAGTACAGTATACAACTAAGACAGTCCCCAAAAAATGTTGGTAATAAGTAATATTATTCTGTGTCACTATGAAATATGAAATGATACAGATGTACAATGTATTTAATACATATTAAACTGATGAATAATTCATTTGCATACCTGTAATGTATATTATATACTTTTATATTTCTAGTTTTATTTTTAATTTTATTTTTAAAAATTTAGTAATTTTGTTATGTGCGTTTTTAGTATTAGTTTTTGTTAGTTTTTTTAATTCTATTTAGCTTTAATTTATTTTTTATTCAGTTTTAGTAAGTTTAGTACTTCATCTTAAACTTATTTTATTTCAGTCATTTGCCAAGACAACATTTTTTCATTTTTTTAAGTTTAAAGTGTTTGAGGTTAAAGTTTACATCTAATGTTTATACTTTCATTTATTCCAGATTTTTCATAATTTTTTTTATTGTTTTAGTTACTTGCTATAAAATTAGATAATTTAGTTTCTGACAAAGTTGATAAGAAATATCATAAGTTCGTAATATTGCAATATCTGATTTTTGATTGCAGATATTGGCCAGTCTGCGCCCAGTTTGAGACATTGAGATTTCTTCTGAAACTAGAGAAGACACATATGAGATTATTAAGATCTTTTTAGGGCAATAGTTTGAGAGGCATGAGACTTAGCAAAAGTCTCCATTTGATTTCCATTTACTGTTGTTGATATCTAGTATAAACAATTGAGATATGAAAGATATTTTATCTGTGGATGTTTTCACAAAGTTCAGATAGGCCTATATGTCAGGCAGTGTTCACCATATTTATTTAAATATTTATTTTAATATATATGGAGATTTTTTTTTATTTATATTTATTCACAGATATTTGAATTCAGCATCTGTATTCTGATGTCTTATTCCCAATATTTAGTGTGTGTGGCACTGACTGCTGCATTTCTCTGGAAAAATCCCCCTCTGTCTGAAACAATACATCATGACATACCTACCTACCTACACACACACACACACGTATGGTATCTAGGAAGTTGTCTAAAAGTGTGTATAAATTTCATGTCAGTGTTGTGTAAGGTGGGTGTGTAATGCCGTCTCCTGGTCTGAGATGCTTTTGTGACCCGTGCAGTGCTAAATGACATCGTAATGCTGGACTGACTTACGATGGCAGTGCAGATGTGAAGGAAAGTGTTACTGCTTTAAATTATGGCAACAGATCTCTCTTCGAAAGGACAAGAAATGGCTCCATAAAAATGATGAGTTTGGTCTGGCTTTTGAGCTCAGTCCCAGACACATATATCATATTTGTTATGCTTGAGTTTTTCATTCACATCACAGGCCAGTACTACCAGTACTACTACTACTACTACTACTACTATCATCCATCCATCCATCCATCCATTAAGGGGGTGAGATTTCATTATTTTTTCTTTTATCTCATTTAATGTATTGCAATACTCACTCTGTGGGATAACAGTAATCTCTCTGTTATATATAATTAAATCCTCTGTTAACTCAGAGAGATGAGAAGATGACCTGTGGAAGCTCTGTCTTTTCATTCATGCAAAGACTGTCTGTGTGTCAGTACTACAGGGGACGGAAATGTCTTGCCCCCCATGAGTCACACGCTTTAAGGTTTGTTCTTGTGTTTTAGCACTGTGGTTCTCAACTGGTTTTGCTTCAGGACTCACATTTTACATTGGACGCAGTACTGAAGTTACTATTCCAAAATTGTTATTGAAGTACTATTCCAATATTGTCCAAAAGTAAACAGATGTTCTTAAAATGAAACATTGAATTGCATTAATATTATCATAAGTTGCAGAAGCCCAAAGTATATGGTACATTATTGACATGACAAAAGCTGAATAGGAAAGTTGACAATTTTGTAAATGCAGAATAGCAAACATTTTAATCTAGAATTTGTGGAAAAAAAAAATTTATTTGGATGCACAGCCTTTGATGTCAAAGGTAAAAGTTGATAAAACAATTATTTTATCATCCTAATGACACAATTATATATTTGAATTTCATTATTTGCATTCAGCTGTTTTTTTGCAAATCAGTTTTTGGGTTGCAACCCACCAGTTGAAAATTACTGGTTACTCATATTTAGTTATGAAAATTACCCCATCATTTACTCACCCTCAAGCCATCCTAGGTGTATATGACTTTCAGCCAAACACAATCAGTTATATTAAAAATATCCTGGCTCTTCTGAGCTTTATAATGGTAGCGATTGGAGGATGAGATTTTGAAGCCCAAAAAAGTGCATCCATCGATCATAAAACGTACCCCACGTGATGTGTTTGTGTAAGACAAATATCCTTTTAAACTTTTTAAACAAATGAACTTTATAAAGTAAAGTAATGAGCTTCCGCGACCGTGACAGCCATATGCATTGAATTTGCATCTAAAAAGTGTTAACTTCTGTGACGTACACAATGACATGACGTAAAATGCAAGTCAAATGCATATGTCTGTCGCGCAGGAAGCTCATTATTTTACTTTCTAAAGTTTTAAATAAGAATATTTGTCTTGCACAAACGCATTGATTTGCTTCAAGAAGGCCTATATTAACCCCCCGGAGCCGCGTGGAGTACGTTTTATGATCGATGGATGCACTTTTTTGGGCTTCAAAATCTCATCCTTCAATCACTCCCATTATAAAGCTTGGAAGAGCCAGGATATTTTCTAAAATAACTCTTGATTGTGTTTGGCTGAAAGAAGAAAGTCCATGTACACCTAGGATGGCTTGAGGGTGAGTAAATTATGTGGGAATTTTAATTTTTGGGTGAACTATCCCTTTAAGAACACTTCTTTCGTGTACAACGTGTGTAAAAAATGATTGCATCTGATAATGTTGTGAATATAGTAATCTGCATGCAGCAGAGATGGATTGCGAGCCTTTGAAAGGAAAGAATAGTCTGAAAAATAATGTTTTGCCATTAGCCCAATGAATTACCATCACACAGAGCAGACACTGGCTGGCTGTCCTTCTTTTGTTTGTGCGTGTGTATTTGTGTGTGTGTGTGTGTGTTTGCCCTGGCACTGGAGGCGGGAGAGAGATGGAGATCAGAGATGACGGACAGACCTCGCTGTCCCGCTTCCCCCTTGTTTCCTGCTGTCTCCCACCCCCACCTAAAAAAAAAAAAAAAAAAAAACAGAGAGAGAAGCAAAGAAGCAGCGCAGATGCAGCCATCACTGCTTGCCGTCTGGAAAGCTAGGCAGGGGTTGCCCCTGACGACAGTTGCTAGGAGACTGCAGAGCGAGTGACTTCATACTTCAGTGTTTGCAGGGTCTCCGCACACACAGGGAGAGAAAGAGAGAGCACAGCACAGCATGTAGGAACTGCTTTACCGTGTCTTTTCGTCACCTTTAATGATATATGAAAGCATAGCCTGCAGTAACACACTGTGATATTGCTTGAACGAGTATTGCAGTTGCATAAATTTGTAAAAGTGCCACAAAAACACACATACACTGTTGTTGACATGGCATTCACATTCCAGAGCCATGCAGTGATTTATTCTCATGTATCTCATTTTAGTGAAATTACAAAATTAAATACAACCAAATCCAAATATGACATTGTTTCTGATGGCTGATAATAAATGTAATTGTAATTTGTGTCTGCTTGAGGTAAAGATAAGAAATATTTCACTATTCTGCTACAGGTCATACTTAGGAAAGGTGCCTCTACTTTTACATACAGTCATCTAACGCTAACTTAAAGATCATTTGTTTTTATTTATTTGTTTTATTTATTAAATCATTTATTTGTATTTATTTATTTCTACATACATAGTATAGAATTTTGATATCGCCCTTATCGGTTATACACCATAACACGAAAATATTTTTTTGTTAACAACCAGAATTTTAATATTGCGGCGTCCTTAATTTTTCAGTAATTTTTCTGTGCATATAGTGTTTTTTTTGTTTTGTTTTGTTATTTCAGTAATAATAAAAGTTAGATTAGAAATTACATATTTTCAGCTGTCGCTAAAGTCAATCCACCTGAAAATCTTTGTATGATTCACACACTAGGCTCAGCCCCACTAATGCTGTCCAAAGTCCAATTTTTCTTAATTCTATGAACACAAAGAACAGACTTGTTCTTGTGGAGACCGGTCTTGCCAGGCTACCTTGAAAGAATGAACTCAGAAGGAAACGAGGACACAGAACGCATTCTTTGTGAGAATTGAGATGTGCTGTGTGGTGGTAATTACTCACCCTCATGTCGTTCCACACCTGTAAGACCTTCGTTCATCTTCAGAACACAAATTAAGATATTTTTGATGAAATCTGAGAGCTGTCTGACTCCTCGATAGACAGCAATTTAACCAACATTTTCAAGGTCCAGAAAGGTACTAAAGACATTGTTAAAGTAGTCGACGTGACTGCAGTGGTTATGAAGCGACGACAATACTTCCTGTGCTCAAAAACAAAACAATAAAGACTTTATTCAATAATATCTTCTCTTCTGTCATTATCATATGCTGTTTACATTACTTGCTGTTTTAGCAATGTCTTCAGTACCTTTCTGGACCTTGAAAGTTTTGGTTAAATTGCTGTCTATGGACGAGTCAGATAGCTCTCTGATTTCATCAAAAATATTTTAATTTGTGTTCTGAACATGAACACATGAAGGTCTGAACATGAAGGTCTTACAGGTGTGGAACGACATGAGGGTGAGTAATTAATGACAGAATTTTCATTTTCTTTAACAATTTGATTCTCTCAAGTCTGCATTTGATGCATCCTCTATATCAAGAACACATCCGGATACTTTCATGCATCCTCTGTACTTGCGTTCTTGAGTGTTGAAAATAAACTTTGATGGTTGATGATGACGTAGTACAAGATGGAAGCGAGATCGCTGAAGAACACATATTGAGAAACAAACCTAGATTCGCCCGTGCTCAGATTAAAACAATGAGAGATGGAGACAGCGAGAGACAGAGAGAGAGAGAGAGAGCAAACAAGTATCTCTATTGTGTATTTACTCAGCCATCAGGGATACGAGTGAATGACCAAAGTTGTACAGGGATTTCATCATGAACTTTAGATTGATTTGTTAGTTCATACATGTGGCTTCCACAGTATCCACACGTGTGTTGGAGCAGGAACAACATGTTAATGCTCTTCAAACAAGCCTGAAGCCCAAATATCAGCATCAGCATCCAATCAATCCAGCAGTGCAGTTATCATTAACACACACACACACACACACATATGCGGCCCTGAGGGTTGGTGACTGGTGAGAGATAATATGACAGGTCTGCTGTTGGGTGCACAGGGACGTGTGCTTGTCATTGATCATCACTTTAACGCATTGATTCTGCCACAGCTCATTGTTGTCTTTGGTTACTATGGTGACTGAGTTGCTCATGTAGATTGTGCTGTTTGTGCCTCTGGGAGTGTGTCCTTTAAATCTTAGCACCATGGTGAAGTGTCGAATGGCAATACCATGGTAATAAATGCTTACCATTTTTATTGTATTTACATGATTTTCAAAGGTACCATGTCCAAAATACTATGGTACTTAAAAGTAATTGAGCTAAGTATCATTATCTAAAAAACTATATTGTTGTTAACTAAAATTAAGCTGAAATAAATTATAAATATTAGATGAAAAACTTAAAAATTACAAATTTTGTCTTGAAATATGTTTTAAGTTAGAGCACTAAAATACTAAATAATAATAAATAAACTTAAACTAAAAACAAAACATACATTGTAATTGTTATGTGCTTTTATCATTTTTATATTACCATTATATATATATATATATATATATATATATATATATATATATATATTTTTTTTTTTTTTTTTTTTTTTTTTTTTTTTTTTTAGGGTTCAGGTCAGGGGACTGGGATGGTCATGGTAGAAGCTTCATTTTGTGCTCAGAGACACATTTTTGTGTTGGTTTTGATGTTTGTTTTTGGATCATTGTCCTGATGGAAGATCCAACCACGGCCCATTATTGGATTTCTAGCAGAAGTGGTCAGGTTTTGATTTTTATCTGTTAGTATTTGATAGAATCCATGATGCCATGTATCTGATCAAGATGTCCAGGACCTCCGGCAGAAAAATAGGCCCACAACATTAAAGATTCAGCAGTATATTTAACCGTGGACATTGGGTACTTTTTATCCATGTGTGCACCAAATTCATCTGGTAAGTTTGCTGCCAAAAAGCTCTTTTTTTAGTTTCATCTGACCATAGAAGCCGGTCCCGTTTGAAGTTCCAGTCTTGTCTGACAACTGAATATGCTGGAGATTGTTTCTGGATGAGAGCAGAGGATTTTTCTTGAAACCCTCCCGAACAACTTGTGGGGATGTAGGTGCTGTTTGATCAATTTTTTTAGGCTTTCTGAGACTCAAGACTCAACTAATCTCTGCAATTCTCCTCTTCCAGGCAGATTTGTATCATCTTTAGTTGATTGGAACTGCTTAATTATTGCCCTGATAGTGGAAATGGGGATTTTCAATGCTTTAGCTATTTTCTTACAGCCACTTTCTATTTTGTGAAGCTCATCAATCTTTTGCTGTACATCAGAACTATATTCTTTGGTTTTTCTCATTGTGATGAATGATTAAGGGAATTTGGTCTTTGTGTTTCCTCATGTTTATACTTCTGTGGAACAGGAAGTCATGGCTGGATAATTTCATGTTCATGATCACCCTGGTGTGCTACAAAATGTAAATATGAATGGGAATATACTTCAGAGATATTTTACTCATAAAAAAATTTAGGGGTGCCAATAATTGTGGCCAATGTGTTTTGGAGAAAAACATTTATTTCATAATGTGATTTTCCCCCCACTTTCAATTCTTTTCCTTCAATGAAAGGTTAGACTTTTGCTAATTTTATGAATTAAAGATCAAAAGGATAAACAATGCAGATTTATTTTTACAGTCATCTTTGATCATATTTACCAAGGGTGCCAATAATTCTGACCACAACTATATATATATATATATATGGTAATATAAAAATGATAAAAGCACATAACAATTACAAAAAAAATATTAAAATAAAAGCTTTTTTTAAAAACTGTATATAAATAATACTAAAATAACACTGTATTTGTGATGCGATCTGGGAAAACCCGTTGGATGTCGTGATGGAACGTTTTCAAAAAATAGGTCATGTCATTTTTTTTTTTTTTTGTCAAAATTGGGTTTTCATTAAATTATTATTCTATAACATCTTGTCTATCATCTCTGAAAATATCTTGCCTGTTAAATTCGCCTGTTAACTGCAGAAAAATAGCGATTTATAGTGGCAAGGCTGTCTTTCTCTAACGCTACTGTTTAAGAACACACTCAGCGGAGGTAAAAAACAAAAAACAAAAAAACAGCCATAGCTTTCCCTCTCTTAATACTACAAAGACAGTTGACCTGTCAAAATAAACCACATAACATGTAGAATGAAGGTGTTTTAATGCAAATTTCCCACCAGTCCTGTATAAACTATGGCACGCAAAGATTTTTTTTTTCTAATACAACGTTATTGTGAGAAGGCGGAGCACAAGAGAACAACGGAGCTATAATGAACACACATGTTCTAATTATGTGTTTATTAGAGGTTGAATTCAAATCAAATACTGCCAGACTGCCCATACTACTTCTGAATAGGATGTCTACTTCATAAAATATATGAAAATATGGAAATATATGGTTCAGATTACTCAAATAAAGGAGGCGCCCTTAAATGGTCAGATGTGGAGCTTGGGTGTCATCTAGTGAAAAAGTTTGGTACTGTGCCCAAACAAAATCTTACTGAAAGCTCATTTTTGAAATATTTCAACCTAAAATTTGGAATGTTGACATTTTTGGCTTTTATTTTCTTGCAGTTTAAGAGTAAAATATGCTTTGTATTATAAAATATAAAGAATTTTTACTTTTTCATAAACTTAAACTTATACAACTTTTTCTACAATTTATTTCTCTTCTACAATAATCTGATAAGTGTCTTCTTTAAAACAAGACCAATCTTAGGTCTATATTCCAAAGCATTCTAGAATTACAACCATTTATGTTTGGGTAGTGCATTTTCATATGCGAAAAAAGGGTTGACAGTTATTTAAACCTGTTTTTCTCAAAATTCCGTTCCTGAAAATCAGAGCGATCAGCCATAACTTTTGTTACAGACAAGCTATCTGTTCTAAAAACAGATTTAGAAAGGGCTCAAATCCAGCTTTCATATGGTATTGTGATAGATAAAATTTCACCTTGTGATGGGTTTTCGCGGATCACATCACATTTAAACATTTTTTCTGCTTTGGAAAAATATACAGGTTTCCAGTTTTTAATAATCTTCCAATTTTTGTAGGAATACTCTCTCAGTGGGAGCAAATTAATTAAGTATTCTCCACATAAAAAAAATACCTAACCCGGCAATGAATTAATAAAGAAGTGTAATTCCTGTCAAAACCTTTAGCCAAGATGGAAACACTCTTAAAAGCGATTGGCCTGATGAATTCTTAATTGGTTCATTTTAGCTTGTTATGTTAATGGCGACTAATTGATGATTACAGCCATTAGTCCAGAACTGTCCCACTGTTAAGCCTGTTTCTCTGTTGTTTCCAGGGGCGCAGAGCCATTAGCAGGATCCTAACACTCTATAGATCCTAATGAAAGCCTTCAGCAGACGTACTTAGAGAAAATTATACTCTTCTGTGTTCTCCAGCCTGGATCTGTCTGGATATCAGAGTCAATATTTACCCAGAGACACAATGTTCCACCCTCTATTGCCATGTCAACCACTGATGATGTAATGGTTCATCTTTTTTGTCTTTTATTGGGGGCTTGGTCTTAAGTGTTTTAAGCAAATGTGTCATCCGTCACAACAGGGTCTATGTGAACTGCTTCATCTCTATGCAGGGTCCAGGGTGAACACTTGCCAAACATAAGTAAAAAATATATGCTTTAAATCAAATTGGGAGAATGCTAATCAGACCCTTGCTAATGTAAGTAATGGGGTTTAAATCAAAGAGATTTACCTACCTTGTTTATCAAAGAATACCTAGGGGCAGTTTCCCGGACAGGGTTTAAATTAAGACAGGGGTAGGCCTTAAACTGGAATAGTTAATCATGACTTAAAAATGGCTTTCTGAAACAAAGATTAAGTACAGTTTACTAACACCTGGACTATGAAGACCTGAACTAAAACAAAGTTCCTTTAAGACAAGTCATTTCACTCAGCGGCCATCTTTGAAACGCCTCTCGGGTATGCAAGTGCAGCTCCTATCTCTTTGAATGGGGAAACATCAAATTCTCCAAAGCTGTTTGCAAAGCTTTCGATTAAATTTCATATTTGAAATCACCAATGAAATCTGACAATAACTGTCTCATAAATTTTGTTTCTAAACGCTCAAATCATGACAAAAAATTTTATTTTTCAGGCTGGATCAAGCTAATGCTCATGCGCAGTCCTAAGTGCGCGTCGATATAGGAAGCGCGTCCGCATCTGACTGTTTCTATAGGAACTGGAGCTTCTAAAAGCCGCTGCAGTTACGCGATGACTTTACCAATCACCGATTGGCTGTTATTTAGAAGGCGGGACTTATTACGCCATATTGCATGTTGCACTTTCTACCATTCAAAACAATATGAGTGAAGCGTCTTTGACTAAAATAAACAAGATTCATTTAAAACCAACTGTGCTAATTAACACGCCTGAGGTAAAACAAGGAATGAACCAAGAAAAGCTTAAAATTGTATGGAACTAAGAAGCAAATTCAAGAAAACAATGGCATCAGGAAAAAAGACTGCAATCAAAAAAAAACGTACCTGAACAAGAAGAAAGCAAAGAAAAACTGCACACATCAGCTGGAATCAAAGAAAAGGAATGCCTGGAAATCTATTTGTAATTAATTCAATGCATATGAACACACATCTACAAGAACAATACAACAACTTCAGGGAAGATTGAATCATTGGCTTTATTACCTTGCTGTTTTGTGAAATCTGTGGGTGGACATTATAGTAGTTATTCAATACAGGTGTTATGGAAGAACATAAAAATAAACCACAAAAAAACTGCTGCTAACACCCGAAGAGAGAGGTTTAAGACTGGCAGAAGACCTGCAAATAAAGATACTGACCAGTTGGATGAATTACTGTCAGGAATATTTTTGAACCAGCAACGTTTGGAGAACATACCAGATGATGATTATGATTTCCTGGAGGAAGACTAGAGCTACTCCAGGACTAAACTGAGGCTTAAAGGGTTAGTTCACCACAAAATGAAAATTCTGTCATTAATTACTCACCCTCATGTCGTTCCAAACCCGTAAGACCTTTCTTCATCTTCGGAACACAAATTAAGATATTTTTTTTTTATCCCCCATAGAAAGCAACATAATTACAATTACATAATACATAATTGTTAAAATAGTCAATGTGACTACAGTGGTTCAAACTTAATGTTATAAAGCGACGAGAATACTTTTGGTGTGCTAAAAACAAAACAAAAATAACGACTTTATTCAACAATTTTGTCTCTCCCCTGTCAGTCTCCTATGCTGTTTACATTGTATAGACAGTGTAGGCTTCCGTGTACTACGTCAGAACGCCAATTCAGTATTGGCCGATGCTGTTCAAGTGAGCAGCACGACGCATGCATGTGATGCTGACGCAGGAGCCGGCCAATTATAAAATTTTAAATATTGTTCTTTCCTATTTAATAAATGGCTGGTAATAAATATTTATTAGCTGAATTTTCTCATTCCACGCTTATGTACAGTATTTGTGGAGGCTGAGCCAGTGTGTGTTTGTGTATGTGTGTTTTGTTTAAGGTGGGATGTACACTACCAGTCAATAGTTTGGAATCGGTAAGATTTTTAATGTTTTTAAAAGAAGTTTAGTCTGCTCACCAAGGCTGCATTTATTTAATTAAAAATACAGTAAAAACAGTAATATTGTGAAATATTATTACAATTTAAAATAACTGTTTTCTATTTGAATATATTTTATAAAGTAACTTATTCCTGTGATGGGAAAGCTGAATTTTCAGCATCATTACTCCAGTCTTCAGTGTCACATGATCCTTCAGAAATCATTCTAATATGATGATTTGCTCTTTAAGAAACATTTATGATTATTATCAATGTTGAAAACAGTTATATACTTTTTGTATACTACTTCATCCTTGATGAATAGAAAGTTCAAAAGAATAGCATTTATCTGAAATACAAAGCTTTTGTAACATTATACACCTTTCAAAAGTTTGGGGTCAGTAAGAATTTTTATTTTTATTTTTTTGAAAAGAAATTAAAGAAATTCATTATTTTTTTTCAGCAAGGATGCATTAAATCGATCAAAAGTGACAGTAAAGACATTTATAATGTTACAAAAGATTATATTTCAAATAAACGTTATTTTGAACTTTCTGTTCATCAAAGAATCCTGAAAAACACAAATATTTTGTACAATTGTACACAATAAATGTTTCTTGAGCAGCAGATCCGCATATTAGAATGATTTCTGAAGGATCATGTGACACTGAAGACTGGAGTAATGATGCTGAAAATTCAGCTTTGCCAACACAAGAACAAATTACATTTTAAAATATATTCAAATAGAACACAGTTATTTTAAATTGTAATAATATTTCACAATATTACTGTTTTTACTGTATTTTTAATTAAATAAACGCAGCCTTGGTGAGCAGACGAAACTTCTTTTTAAAACATTAAAAATCTTACCGTGTCCAAACTTTTGACTGGTAGTGTATATCCACTGTGACTATAGGCTATTGCATATTTATTGTACTTAACATGTGCTTCAATACTGAATAAAACCGTTTTATGACGGCCACCATTTAAATGTTTAGGCTGATATTAAAAATGAGTGGTAACATAGTATGTCATTTAAAATGTATTGTAACATTATTATAAAAACTTCTTTATGTGCAATTTATATGTAAGTAGCTTACAAATAAATTAATTTTAACCTTTAATAATATAATGATGTACCAGCTGTGGTTCCCTGTATAGTTTACAGCATTAGTTGAGAGATATTTTTTCTTTGAGGAAATTTGCCTTGTACTGTACTTGATAGGCCCCAAATGAATCAATATTGAATTGAAGGTAATCAAATTAAAATCAAATCGCAAGCTTCTGAATCAAAATCAAATCCAATTGCGAAATTTGTGTCAATGGCCAGCCCTAGTGTCAATGAATGTTATTTATTTATTTATTTATTTTTACTTGAAGCAAATGTCGTTGTTTTTTCACTTATTTTCTTGTCAGAGTGCACCAGAATGCTTAGTTTATATGTTAAAATCACAAAAATTGCCCGCAATGGCTATTTACTTTGTAAACATGTCACCTTTTTCACCACTTTGGAGTTTGCAGGTATGATGTGTATGCTGGGCAGTTCTCATTTTAACAGCTTTATGAACTGTATATGGACAACACACAGACATAAAAGCTGCACTGGTCGGTCCTGAGGTCATATGTCATGTAAACAGAGTGATGACAGGTGGTTTGACTGCTGCAGAACAGAGATTAGTTTGATCTCTGGAGATCTCATTGATTTCTACGTGGGCTTTTGAAAGGTCATCATGGAGAAAAGCCTCTAAATTGACAGAAAGCATTACAGGAAGGATTAAACTCCAGTTCCAGAGCCACCAGATAGAAAACAAGTGGCTCTTTATTGTTTCTTAATAGAGTGGAAACCATTGCATATTGTGAGCTTTTTTGAGTATCTAGAGAGGAAGTGGAATTTGGACGTGTAAATGCAAGGTGGAGACAGTTGCTATGGTGACCGTGATGCATGATTCTGAAATGACGAGAGATAAAGTTGTATGTGTGTATATCCATGAGAGAAGCCTGCAAAGAAATTGAAAACTCATTAACGCTTCTTTGACTTTTGAATGAAGTCAGTGATACACTAAAAGTCCCAAATGTGTGTAACTGAGAGAGATGTGCTGTATCTGTCAGTATGTAAAGCTATGAATGTTTCTGTTCATGTTTTAATTGATTCTGAGAGATCAGACTTGTGACAGCGAGGAAATCTCTTGGATATCTGAGAATCGGGGTTGAGACTCCAAGGACAGGAGATGAGAGGAATTGAGTAAGTGTGTGTGTTAGGATGTGAGAATGATTGCATTAATAAGAGACAGAATTTGTGTGCTAAAACCTAGTGAGCTGACTTACTGCCCTACATAGTGAGCATCCTAAGTTAAATGTAATCTCATATGACTGGTTTGAAACTGTCTGTGTAGCAAATAATGCTCTACATATGAAGCCTACGAGACTCATGAAACAAAATTGATTCTGAGTCTGTTTTTTGCAAGTCGCTAAGCTGACAACTCAACACACAAGAGTAAATGCTGTTTTCCACTATTTAATGAAACAAGTATATTTATTATTATCAGTATTTCTTTTACTTTGTCTGCAGTCTTGAATACATTTTTGTTGGTCTCCATTTTGCTGCCAAAACAGCCCTGACCCATTGAGGCATGGACTCCACTAGACCCCTGAAGGTGTGCTGTGGTATCTGGCACCAAGTTGTTAGCAGTAGATCCTTTAAGTCCTGTAAGTTGCCTCCATGGATCGGACTTGTTTGTTCAGCACATCCCACAGATGCTCGATTGGATTGAGATCTGGATTGGATTGAGATCTGGATTGGATTGGATTGAGATCTCAGCCAAGTCAACACATCAAACTTGTTGTTGTGCTCCTCAAACCATTCCTGAATCATTTTTTGCTTTGTGGCAGGGCACATTATCCTGCTGAAAGAGGCCACAGCCAGCAGTGAATACCGTTTCCATGAAAGAGTGTACATGGTCTGTAACAATGCTTAGGTAGGTGGTATGTGTCAAAGTAACATCCACATGGATGGCAGGATCCACGATTTCCCAGCAGAACATTGCCCAAAGCATCACAATGCCTCTGCCGGCCTACCTTCTTCCCATCCTGGTGCGATGTGTTCCCCAGGTAAGCGACACACACGCACCCGGCCATCCACGTGATGTACAAGAAAATGTGATTCATCAGACCAGGCCACCTTCTTCCACTGCTGCGTGTTCTAGTTCTGATGCTCACATGCCCACTGTTGGTGCTTTCGGCGGTGGACGGGTCAGCATGGGCAACCTGACTGGTCTGTGCAGCCCCATACGCAATAAACTGTGATGCATGATGTATTCTGACATCTTTCTATCAGAACCAGCATTAATTTCTTGAGCAATTTGAGCTACAGTAGCTCATCTCTTGGATCGGACCACACGGTCCAGCCTTCGCTCCCCACGTGCATCAATGAGCTTTGGCCGCTCATGACCCTGTCACCGGTTCACCACTGTTCCTTCCTTGGACCACTTTTGATAGATACTGACCACTGCAGACCGGGAACACCCCACAAGAGCTGCAGTTTTGGAGATGCTCTGACCCAGTCATCTAGCCATCATAATTTGGCCCTTGTCAAACTCGCTCAAATCCTTACGCTTGCCCATTTTTCCTGCTTCTAACACATCAACTTTGAGGACAAAATGTTGCTGCCTAATATATCCCGCCCACTAACAGGTGCCGTGATGAAGAGATAATCAGTGTTATTCACTTCACCTGTCAGTGGTCATAATGTTATGCATGATCGGTGTGTTTTATTTGTGTATTTATGTTCAGATGTTCTTTAGTCAACTAATAATAGTTTTCAGATCATCAGTCATGCTTGGTAAACACTGTCTATCACAGTCTTTAATTTCACCAAGCTGATTGCTCATTAAAAACCCCCATAGTCATCATGTGTTCAGGTCTTTTCAAGTTTGATTTTGACGTGACAAAGCAGTGAAATCTAAGTGGGTGAGCTGTTTACTTACTTTTTAGTTAGTCTTCCATTGCCATAATTTTGTTCATTCAGACGCAGCCACGGAATGCACACGTAAACAAGAGGCGGGATTTATCGCGTGAACCAATCATATCCAATCACATTCAATCATAGCACGATGGAGGCATTGCCTCCTCTCACATGACTTTCCCCCATTCATTCTCAATTACCCCCGCTAAACCCACCCCATGTTTTAGGGGCTCTGTTGAATCTCTATGAGTTGAGAGGAGGCAAGCCTCCCACTGTAACTTTACCTGCGGGTGTCGCTGTTGGACAGTGTTCCTTTAGAAAAACGAGTAACTTATACATTTTTTAATGTCACATTTTGTAATATTTGCGTTGTTTTATTTTTGTAATATGGAATATTTTCTTGTGCTTTTTTTTTTTTTTTTTGAGGAGGCACTGCCTCCCTTGCCTTCTCGGGGGAAACGTGTGTGTGTGTGTGTGTGTGTGTGTATATATATATATATATATATATATATACACTACCAGTCAAAAGTTTGGACACACCCTCTCATTTAATGTTTTTTCTTTGTTTTCATGACTATTTACATTGTAGATTCTCACTGAAGACATCAAAACTATGAATGAACACATATGGAATTATGTAGTAAACAAAAAAGTGTGAAATAACTCTAGATATGTTTCATATTTTAGATTCCTCAAAGTAGCCACCCTTTGCTTTGTTGACAGCGCTGCAAACCCTTGGCCTTCTCTCAATGAGCTTCATGATGTAGTCACCTAAAATGATCTTCACTACACAGGTGTGCCTTGTCAGGGTTAATTTGTGGAATTTCATGCCTTCTTAATGGGGTTGGGACCATCAGTTGTGTTGTGCAGAAGTCAGGTTGGTACACAGATGACAGCCCTATTTGACAACTGTTAGAATTCATATTATGGCAAGAACCAATCAGCTAAGTAAAGAGAAACGACAGTCCATCATTACTTTAAGAACTGAAGGTCAGTCAGTCCGGAAAATTGCAAAAACTTTGAATGTGTCCCCAAGTTGCAAAAACCATCAAGCCCCATGACGAAACTGGCTCACATGAGGGCGGTCCCAGGAAAGGAAGACCAAGAGTCACCTCTGCTGCTGAGGATAAGTTCATCCGAGTCACCAGCCTCAGAAATCGCAGTTAACAGCACCTCAGATTAGAGCCCAGATTAATGCCACACAGAGTTCTAGTAGCAGACACATCTCTACATCAACTGTTCAGAGGAGACTGCGCGAATCAGGCCTTTATGGTCAAATAGCTACTAAGGAAAAGCAACAAGCAGAAGAGATTTGTTTGGGCCAAGAAACACAGGAAATGGACATTAGACCAGTGGAAATCTGTGCTTTGGTCTGATGAGTCCAAATTTGAGATCTTTGGTTCCATCCGCTGTGTCTTTGTGTGACGCAGAAAAGGTGAACTGATGGTCTCTACATGCATGGTTCCCACCATGAAGCATGGAGGAGGAGGTGTGATGGTGTGGGGGCGCTTTGCTGGTGACACTGTTGGGGATTTATTCAAAACTGAAGGCACACTGAACCAGCATGGCTACCACAGCATCCTGCAGCGACATGCCATCCCATCCGGTTTGCATTTAGTTGGACCATCATTTATTTTTCAACAGGACAATGACCCCAAACACATCTCCAGGCTGTGTAAGGGTTATTTGACCAAGAAGGAGAGTGATGGAGTGCTGCGCCAGATGACCTGGCCTCCACAGTCACATGACCTAAACCCAGTCGAGATGGTTTGGGATGAGATGGACCACAGAGTGAAGGAAAAAGGGCCAACAAGTGCTCAGCATCTCTGGGAACTCCTTCAAGACTGTTGGAAAACCATTTCAGGTGACTACCTCATGAAGCTCATCGAGAGAATGCCAAGAGTGTGCAAAGCAGTAATCAAAGCAAAGGGTGGCTATTTTAAAGAATCTAAAATATAAAACATGTTTTCAGTTATTTCACACTTTTTTTGTTTACTACATAATTCCATATGTGTTCATTCATAGTGTTGATGTCTTCAGTGAGAATCTACAATGTAAATAGTCATGAAAATAAAGAAAAAACATAAAATGAGAGGGTGTTTCCAAACTTTTGACTGGTAGTGTGTATATATATATATATATATATATATATATATATATACACACACACACAGATATATTTACAAACTTATGTTAGATGTGATTAATCGATTTGACAGCACTAATATATATAAATTTAATGTTTTCATACATTTATTTTTTGTATTCTTAAATTTGTAAATATGTCGATAGATTTCTTTTTTAATTATTTAATTATAATTAAATATATTTATATAATATTTTATAAATATTTTAGTATTTTTTATTATTTGTCTACGTAGGCAGCTCACTTGGAACAGTGAAATGTTATCACACACACAATGTAGCAACCTTTTCTCAAGTACAAACTCCCACAGTCTATGAACACACACACACACACACACACACAGAGGCTTTCCTGCAGGGGTGGGGGGGATGCTCTGACGTTGTGTGTGTGTGTGTGTGTGACCGTGTGTGTGTGTGTGTGTGTGTGACCATGAGTGTGCGCCCAGAGCTGTGCTCATTGCTCGGTGAGAGTGGAGCGGTTTGGATACGTTACCGGAGCGATGATGACCGAGTGAAAGGATTGTGGGTACTCTGAGGAATGAGCAGAAGACATGGAAGGGCTGCTTTCTCCCATGCGCACACGGGTAAGTGCACTGGTTGCCGGGAGCTACGGGAAAAATGCTATAGAATGAGAGAGGAGGGAGAGAGAGTGCCGGTAAAAACGTGGGTTTTTAATGTCTCATTCTGCCTGGAAACAGCAGTATAAGGACAGAAAACATGAGATGACTAGATTAAAAGGTTGTGGTGGCTTTATTTCAGAATTTTTGAGGGTTTATTTAGTTGTTTTTGTTAAGTGTGGGTGGCTTCTCACATACATGCTAGTATTTTTGGTCAAAAAGAGAACTAGTGTGGTCGTGGATGCAAAATTCAGAGGTATAATTCACAAACAGCAAGTTAAGGTAAAGTCTAGGTCAGACTTCAGTGTCTGTGTAAGCATTTGTGCATTTGACACAGAATGCAAAAGCAGAGAGAGGATGAAAAAAGAGAAGGAACACGTCAGTCGATCATTGTCTGCAGATGCAGAAGTATAAAGAGTCATATTGAATTCATAAAGATTTTCATTTGTGTCCAGTGATCTGCGTTTATTGAAAGAGTCAACCTGTGACATTTCATCACGTATCTTTTTTTAGGCACATACTCCATCTAGGTCCTTAAATGTGTGTGAATACGTAGAATGGTTTTCAGAATAGTGTGTGAGCACATACTGGTGCGGCAGGAAGATCTAACAGCGTTGTGTGTGGGAGTGAGTTTATAGAAATCATAATCATACAGGTGATGCAGCCACACAAGCCTTCCAGATGGCAACAGTGTGACACTTTGAACTTTAATGCATTAATAAATATGTATGGGTGTGTGTTTGTGTGTGTGTGTGTGTGTGTGTGTATGAGAATTGGTTGTGATGAAATTTGGTTACAATACAAAACACTAGAAATACAACCAATAGCATCAAATATTTTATTTATTTATTTGTGTTTATTTATACTTATTTATTTAGATCCAAAATCTGAGACCACTAAAAACTGTTTCTATTTTTCATGTTTCTTTATATTAAATATTTCAATATAATTTCACTGCTGTTCAAAAAAATGGGGTTGGTAAGATTTTAAAATGTTTTTCAAAGAAAAAAAATGTCTTGCGCTCATCGAGGCTATTTGATTAAAAATACAGTGAAATATTATTATAATTTATTATTACAAAATTTCTATTTGAATATATTTTAAAATGTAATTTATTCCTGTCATGGTAAAGCTGAATTTTCAACATGATCACTCTTCAGTGATACATGATCCTTAAGAAATCATTCTAATATGCTGATATGCTATCTGCTCACCAAGGCTGTTGCATTTATTTAATTAAAAATACAGTAAAAACAGGAATATTGTGAAATATTATTACAATTTTATTTTAAATTTTAATAATATTTCACAATATTACAGTTTTTACTGTATTTTTAATTAAATAAATGCAGCCTTGGTGAGCAGATGAAACTTCTTTTAAAATAAATTTATACAAAAATACAGTAAAAACAGTAATATTGTGAAATATTATTACAATTTAAAATAACTGTTTTCTGTTTGAATATATTTTATAAAGTAATTTATTCCTGTGATCAAAGCTGAATTTTCAGCCTCATTACTCCAGTCTTCAGTGTCACATGATCCTGCAGAAATCATTCTAACATTTTACGATTCTTTGATGAAAAAGTTCAAAAGAACAGTATTTATTTGAAACCCGAAACCTTTTGTAACATTATCAACAGAAATCATTCTAATATGCTGATTTGCTGCTCAAGAAACATTTATGATTATTATCAATGTTGAAAACAGTTGTGTACTTTTTTTCAGGATTCCTTGATGAATAGAAAGTTCAAAAGAACAGCATTTATCTGAAATACAAAGCTTTTGTAACATTATACACTACCATTTAAAAGTTTGGGGTCAGTAAGAATTTTTTTTTTTTTTTTTAAAGAAATAAAGTTTTATTCAGCAAGGATGCATTAAATCAATCAAAAGTGACAGTAAAGACATTTACAATGTTACAAAACTTTCTATTCATCAAAGAATCCTGAAAAAAAATATTGTACACAAATATTTTGTACAATTGTACACAATAAATGTTTCTTGAGCAGCAGATCAGCATATTAGAATGATTTCTGAAGGATCATGTGACACTGAAGACTGGAGTAATGATGCTGAAAATTCAGCTTTGATCACAGGAATAAATTACTTTATAAAATATATTAAAACAGAAAACAGTTATTTTAAATTGTAATAATATTTCACAATATTACTGTTTTTACTGTATTTTTAATTAAATAAATGCAGCCTTGGTGAGCAGACTAAACTTCTTTTAAAAACATTAAAAATCTTACCGATTCCAAACTTTTGACTGGTAGTGTATATATATATATATTCAACATAGAAATAATTACAATTAATATGCATTTCATATTGCTGCTTTTGCTGATCAGCAGCATGATCTGAATGGAAATCAAATGAAAGAAAGAAAAGTTTATTTTTAAGTTTAAATCATTTTAAAGAATGGTCTCAGACTTTCAGACCTCACTGAACACACGCACACACACACTATAGATAGATAGATAGATTATATATAACCTATATGCTCAACATGTGCATGTATAAACAAAAATACTCAGAATTTATCATTTAGAATATAGTAACTTTTATTCTCTCTCATAATACAGGACAAGTGGTTTTCGATTGGTTTCTCTTGATGCTGTTGGTTTTTGCTCAGAGTCTATCTGCTCATGGTGTGAGTGTGTGTGTGTGTGTGTGTTTACATGAAGCCAACAGATTGGCAGCACAGCAGGATGTTTGTTCTACTTTCTAATATAAACCATTTGAAACTGTGGCTTTAGGGGAATTCCTTTTCAATTAATTAACACACATTAATTTTTACAAAGTGCTACTTTTGATACTGTTGACTGTGTGTGTGTGTGTGTTCTTGTATACATGGTTTATGAGGACACAAATGTGTATAATGACATGGGTATTACAACGTAAACATGGTTTATGAGGACACTTCCTGTGTCCTCATAACCAAATGGCTTAAAAAAAATAGTGTTTTTTAATTCAAAAAAATGCAGACAGTTTTCTGTGATTTGTAGGTTTAGGAGTAAGGGTGTAGGGGGATAGAATATACAGTTTGTACAGTATAAAAACCATTACGTCTATGGAGAGTCCTCGTGAACCACATATACAAGTATGCATGTATGTGTGTGTGTGTGTGTGTGTGTGTGGATCCACCACTGTATTGTGGTGCTGACTGAGGCAGCAATTGTCAACGAGTCAAGTCTAGCCATGCATGAAAATACAGAGATGGAGAGAAAGGGGGATAAAGAGATGTCAGCAGTCTTGTCTGATATGAGCAGACAGCAGAAATGTAATACATTATTCCTCAATCTTAGTCTGCAGGGGGTTTTAGAAACACTCTTTAGAGTTATTGAAACACGCTGTAGAATTGAACATAAAGTGTGTTTGCCAAAACACGAAACCCCAGTGACTGCCAGCCTCATAGCATTTTAAAGCACGATATGGGCTCTTGATGAGAAAGCTGTTCCCAGAGGTAGGAAGCAACATTATGTTGCCTTGTAAGATACCTCGTTTTCGTTATATTCTAAGGCTTCACATATATCCTTGTGGAAAAGACAATCCTGTAGTGTATTGCAATGGAGTGCTACAGGTTTGACGCAATTTTATAGACCAACTCATAAGTTTGCATCACCCTGATTAACCCAGCAAAAAGCCAATAAGATTTTTCTGTTGGCTTTTGGATTATTGCAAAAAATAGGAAGCAATTTAAGTGTCCATTTCCTTATGGAATTTTCAGTTTTATTTGAACATGTAGTGTTGTAGTTCTCAAGACCGGTCTTAGTCTTGAGACCGGTCTTAAGACCATTTTTTGAAGGTCTTGATCTTGTCTCGGTCTCGACCACATTTGTACTCGGTCTTGTCTCACTCTCAGACTAAGAGGACTCGGTATCAATAATTTGTTTCTAATTTTATTTATTTATTGTGCCGGTTCAGAAATTAATGAGGGATTGTGTCAAAAATGTCACCAAAATAAATACAAATGCTCACAAAATTCATTGTTGCAAAAAAGTACTTGCATGAGATCTGGATTTTTGTATTATAACATGATATTTTACAAATTTGAGCACGATTTGTAAACATGATATTGCATTTATACAAACATTCAATAAAAATTATTTTTAAAACATTATTCTCAGCATTATTAACGCATTTGTAATTTACCAATTCAGATGCATCTTCTATACCACCTCTGCAGGGCAAAGATGAATTTTGTTGTTAATGAGGAAAATTAATTTTTTATTTACAGAAATAAATTTAATTTAATTGGTAACAGCTCTATATAGTGTCTTATTCTTATTATATTTATTGATTAAAAATAAGTCATTTCTCAGGTGGTAATGTGGATCTTTTTGAATTTAAGGAGTGCTGGTTTGGTCTTGGTCTTATCTTGGTCTCAACACACTTGGTTTCGGATTAGGTGGTCTTGACTACAGCACTATGAACATGTAATGGAAGCAGAATGGGTTGTGAGTGCCATTTCATGTTGACTACAACGTTCACAGTTTTGTGACAGATTTTGTGGTTAGCAGAAATTTTATGCTGGACTACAACCTAAACTATGCCATTAAATGAGGCCAAGTATGTTTGACTGTTTAAATGAATGAAGTTTCTTGCTTTCCATCATTATCTCTGGTTGTGTGAGAGTGTGTTTCTCTGGATCCTTAATGTATGTATGTAGGCCAGTGGATCAAAAATGAAAAAATGTGTGCTGACCTACACTCGCTCGCACAAACACACACATTGGGTTTACATGTTTTATGGGGACTTTCCAAAGACATAATGATTTTTATACTGTACAAACTATATTCTATCCCCAAGCCTAACCCTACCCCTAAACACAACCCTCACAGAAAACTTTCTGTATTTTTACATTTCCTAAAAACATAATTTAGTATGATTTAAAAGCTGTTTTCCTCATGGGGGCCTGGTATTGCCATCCCAGTGGTGGACACACACACACAAACACATAAACTGTGTCTAACTGATGTGGAGGAGTATAGACAAGGTGATTTCTATCAGTTCCATTAGACTCAGAGTAGATCAATGAGCAGATGTTATCTTGGATTACATGTCAGAAGCTATTGAAGGGAGCCGAGGGAGTTTGATGTGTCTGTGCGTGTAATTAGACATGCTTTAGGTGAGGGATGGGTCTTAAAGATGTGCACAGACTCTGAATTTCCTGTCTTTTGTAGATTCCTGGATTGTATTTTTCTATTAATAAATTCAGGTTGAGTAAAATAAACCTGATAAAGGGATAGTTCACAAAAAAATTGCTAATTCTGTCATTTATTCAGTCATCTCTTTCGAAACCTGTATGACTTAATTTTATCTATTTAATATAATAATAATACTTTTTTACAGTACAACTGTATAGAATTACATTAGACCATCAGGCTTTTATTTTGGCGGAAAACCACAGGAAGGCCTTAAAACTTCTCTTTTGTTGAAAACAGTAACTGAGAAAGTGATAAAAATTTTAATTTTTGTCTGAACTATCCCTTTAATGTTTTGTCAACTAAAACACAGAATAGGACAGACAATCAATCCAGACATCCTATGGTTTTATTAAGATTTTTTTTGTCATTCACTGTATGCGTGATTGTTGGTCTGGCACACATCAAGTGTGTGTGTTTGTGGCGTCATTAGTGTATGTGTCTCTGTGGTAAGCGGCATTACAGCTGTCCATGCTAATACTAACAGATGGACCCATTAAGACAGATACCCCAAAGCAAAAACCAGAGAGAGACAGACAGAAAGAGAGGGAGAGAGAGAGGTTTGGCCAAAGAAACTCCAGTCTATCTACCCAACTTGCTGTCTCTCTATCTCTATCCCCTCGTCGTTTCCTTTCCCATCTCTGTTAATTAACAGGGAAACAGCTGGTGTGATATTCCAGGTCAAAGAGGAGAGCAGTGGGCAAAACCTATACATGACTTAGGAAACAGCTGATTGAATTACTCGACCAAATAACAAAAACTTGCTCCATCTCTCTGTCGGCTCTCCTGTAAAAGAGCAAACTATTGTAGCATAACAGGCAGGTGTGTCCATGTTGGAAGCGGGATTGCCAACTCCATCTCCCAGCTGTCATTGCTGCAGAAATGAATCTGTGATCTGACTGGTCATAGTGATTGGGGTCAGGGAGCAGCTAGTTTACAGACAGTTAATGAGGAAGTGATTATCTGGGTGAAGTGCTGGGAGAAAACTGCCAGTTATTTTGATCAGTGATTGCTTGATTTCATTTAGGGTTTATTTGGTTGCATTTACATGAACTTGCAGTGATCTCTCAATGTTGGCTTCATTACAACAATATTCTAAATTGGCTCAGTCAAATGAAAAAATAAAGAAGGTCTAGAAAAGCTCTAGCTTATTTGTTTTATTTATTCTAATGTAATAACATTTCTGGTTCTAATGCAATTAAATATTTTGCAGTTCAAAAACAATAGTATTTTTTAACTGTGTCATATAAACTGCGTGCAAACTTCATACCCTTGTATTTTACATAGTTCAGTATCACTTATAAATTTTCATTACATTGTCAGTGCGTAAGTATTCAGCAGGCAAAACACATATTCTGACATATTTTTATTCTTTAACTTTACAAATAGCATTTAATCTCTTATTGCATTAGTATTGCCATACCTTCACCCTTCACATGTTCTGATTCATTGCTTAGTTTTACTTATAAAACGTATATTTATTTATACAGTTATCTTATTGTTACTACAGTTGTCGTGATGATATTGCATTAGCCACCGCAATCATAAAAATTTAAATAAAAAGATCCTAAAGGTGCCTTGCATCGTTTGAAGGTGGTCCAATTTTGATATAGTTAACAGTAATATAGCACACATGCATGTATGACATTGCTATTGTACAAAACTGGGATTTTGGCAGAAATATAATTTTGTCCTTCAAGTAAACAGTATGATTGGAATATTGTCTTATTTAGAATAGGGTCATTTGCTCACTGCTGTAGAAGTGAAGCTGTGTATGTGTGTGAGACGGTGCAGCAGTGTGTGTGGACAGAGGACGTGAGGAGAGACACACAGAGGCCGTGACCCCTCTGCCTCTCCCTCCCTGTAGAAACGACTTTGTCCTCATGCTAATGAGTCTCACGGTCATTCATAAATTATCCAACTATCCTCTTCCTTTTTTCTTTCCCTTTCCCTTAATCTTTCCCTTTTCCCTTTCCTTTTCTTTTTCACCTCTTTTCCCTTTCACTTTTCTTTTTCTTTTTCTGTTTTTTTTTTTTTTTTTTTTTTTACTTTTCCTTTTTTCTTTGCTTCCCTTTTTCTTTTTTTCCCTTTATTCTTTCCTGTCCTACCCTACCTTACCCTATCCTATAGGAAATAAATACTTTCCATTTCCTTTCCTTTCCTTTCCTTTCTAATCCTATCCTATCCTATCCTAGAAATATATCTTTCCTTTCCTTTCCTTTCCTTTCCTTTCCTATAGGACATATATACTTTCATTTCATTTCCTTTCCTATAGGATGTATATACTTTTTGCTTTCCTTTCCTTTCCTTTTCTATAGGATGTATATACTTTTCCCTTTCCTTTCCTTTCCTTTCCTTTAGGATGTATATACTTTTTCCTTTCCTTTCCTTTCCTTTCCCTTTCCTTTCCTTTCCTTTCCTTTCCTATCCTATCCTATCCTATAGGATGTATATACTTTTCCCTTTCCTTTCCTTTAGGATGTATATACTCCTTTTCTTTTCTTTTCCTTTCCTTTCCTTTCCTTTCCTTTCTTATCCTATCCTATACGATGTATATACTTTTCTCTTTCTTTTCCTTTCCTTTCCTATCCTATAGGATGTATATACTTTTCCCTTTCCTTTCCTTCAAGATATATATACTTTACCCTTTCCTTTCTTTTCCTATAGGATGTATATACTTTTTCCTTTCCTTTCCTTTCCTTTCCTTTCCTTTCCTTTCCTTTCCTTTCCTTTCCTTTCCTTTCCTTTCCTTTCCTTTTCCTTTCCTTTCCTTTCCTTTCCTTTCCCTTTCCTTTCCTTTCCTTTCCTTTCCTTTCCTTTCCTTTCCTTTCCTTTTCCTTTCCTTTTCCTTTCCTTTCCTTTCCTTTCCTTTCCTTTGCAGTGTTATTGCATGAAGCATCTGAATAATGATCAGGCACACATTCGGACAATCCCGAGAGCTGCCAGGCTGGGGTCCTGATTGATGCATGGAATTAGAGCAATTTACCACACATGCTCGTAGTACCTTTCAAATCTCTTGAGAGGAGAGGGCCAGTAGGAGTTCAGAGAGCACACTCAGCATTTGTGTGTGTGTATGTTTTGTTTCTACAGTAGGAACTGGCTGTGCAGTAACAGGCCGGCGGCTCTTTCCTCTATTCCATTAGGACTCTTGTGATCTTCCTCATCAGCAGCAGTCAGACCCGCAGCACTTTACCAATCTCTCTCACTGTAGCCCTGCAACTTCGGCAGTTGTCATAGAAACAGCAGGCAGGCTGATGGGATGCCATCATCATTTGATCTGCAGTTTCACACAGCAGGGTGATGATTTAAGGGCCCTGTCGCAGTGGATGCCACTCATGTAATCACACATTCAACACAGTACATATGTGTGTGATCTCCATGACATCATCATCATCTCTTGAAGTTTTAATTCATGTTGTTCCGCTTTGAATATTCACAAATGTGGATATTTTAGCATCACAGGCAATGTGTCAGTGTCACTGTGAGAAATGGCCATAAGAGGAAACGTTTCATCATTCAAACTGCTTATCGGCACACACACACACAGCTCATTTCTATATAGTTTTCCCCGTGCTTTGATTAGGGCTTCTGGATTCAGGCAGAGTCAGGTCCTCAGTAATACCGTTCATTTATCATCAAGAAATCTCACGGCGTCATGCACACATGCAGCATGTAGTCATCCACTCACCCTCTGCTGCACTCTAGTGTGTCTTCATCTTGCTGATTAGTGTGAAGTGCTTTGATTCATGAATGGAAGGGCTGAGGGTCTGCGGCGGGTCTACAGTGAGGGACTGGCAGGTTAGCACACTGGAACCGGTGGTTTGATGATGTCACGATCTCTCTGACATCTAACAGGCACTATGTCTAGCTCACTTTGTGTTTGCATGTGCTGTATTGCATTTGTAACACAAACAACTTGATTTTGCATTGTCTAAACGTGACCACTTGCACTATGCTAGGATTCTGTGGGTGGTTGCCAGGGCATTGTTATGCAGTTGCTAAGGTGTTCTGAGTGTTTTTTAGGGATGCACACAAGTTTTTTTATTTTCTGCATTTTTTAAAATTGTGCATGTTCAGTTTCCGTATTTTATTTTTTTATTTTATTTTATTATTTCATTTTATTTTTACTGTTTTTGTATTTGTTTAAGCTGTGTGAGAACAGAAGTGCAATGTGAATCATGTACCAAATGTAGAAGATTACTCAAATAAGGGGTATGACTCCCGAAAACGTGCCCTTTTTTTCAAACCCCATAAACTTTCCATCTCTTCTAGTTTAGAAAAACAAATGTTCCAATACATTACAGTAATATGACTATAATGTGCTGTAAAAATGACTAGTGACAGAATGTTGTCATGTTGCTTCCCTGTTAATGTGTATTTAATAGTGCATTTTCATTTAAATTTAGTTTAGTAAATCAAAATGATCTTTCTCCTGTGTTTGCATGAGAAACGCGATTTTAATATTATCATGCCATTTCTGTGAGCTTTCCACGTTCATAGTGTTCTACTTGACTGGAGAGATGAGTAATTTACCAATAGGACCGATAAACACCCTCCCTCTTGCTCTTTTTTCATGTATGCATATTAAATATTTGCTCTTGGTGAGAATAGGCCTTCAACCCAATCATCAAACCTTTTCTTAGATCTAATCATCATTACCTCTAAATTTAATTTGCAAATGTTAATAGCCTATCTCTAGAGGCACTATGCTGGGTCTTGCTATAGTCTCTAAATACAATCCACTGGAATTTACTTATATGGTTTTAATAAATAAACTGAAATACACAAATTTTACTTAACCTTACTGATCTCACTTAAATGCTAAACGTAATCTCCCTTTCCTATGTGTGTGCGTGTGTGCATGCATGCGTTGTGCGCGAGTGTGTGTGTGTGTGTGTGTGCGTGCATGTGCACACGTGTGTGTGTTAAATCAACGGTTTCCTTATCTGCACTAGGCAAGGAGGGTCTTAGGGGCTCAGAGACCATCATTATGAATAAAAAGGGACAGTCAAGAGTCAAGACCTTTCTTTTTCTCTTTCTTCTTCTCTCTCTCTCTGTCTCTTTCTCTCTGTCCCTCAATGCCTTTAGCTCTTTTTTGTATCAAATATATAGCATGTACTATATGCCTTTAACAATGCTAGTGTGATTTGGATGGTTGCCAGGGCATTGCTAGGTGGTTACTAATGTAATTGCTAAGGTGTTCTGAGTGCCCATTGAAGAGGGTTGGCACACGCAGCATTATTCAATGTGTTGACATAATTTCAACTGAAACAGGATAACAGGGCGATATATCGAACAGCCCCGCCCCTTTTTTTAAATAGCCAATAGCGTTTTGTTTATGTTACAGCTCGGCCAGAACTGTTAGACTCTGTAAAACATCAGTTTGCAGAATTCAAATGAGTCCGATACCTTTCATGGTCTGCGCCGATTTGTGCATATGATCCACTCTCTGCTCTCGTGTCTCTGGACCAGAGCAGACTGCTCGCGTTGCGCCAGTTCATGTGACACTAACGTGAAAACGGACTTCATTCGCATCAAAGGAAGGCATATTTACATTGTCTGAATCGTTCCCTATCCTCTATATAGTGCACTATGTGCCATTCACCTTGTAGTGAATGTGTGAGCAAATGACTGATTTCAGCCACAGCTTTAGCGTCTGTGAGTGTAGGAGGAGGCGGAACTTCAGATTCTAGAGAGCATTTGATTTGATAGAAGATTATGACGAGAAACTGAAGTGTGATGTGATGTCATGAAAATCTGTGATCCATTTAAACGGAAGTGAGAGACTGTAAGTTTTGAATGCTTATATTGCTTAAATGTGAATTTTGTCATTGTTTTGGAACATACCAGCTTATTCATAACCTTAAGGCTAACATATTCATAATAAAAGCTAAAAAACTTACATTTTGATTTCAGGGGGACTTTAAAGTAGGTGATTGCTAAGGTGTTCTAAGCAGTTGCTAGGTGGTTGCTAAGGTATTCTGAGTGGTTGCTACAGTAGGTGATGAATAAGGTGTTCTGAAAGATTGCTATCTGGTTGCTAAAGTGTTCTAAGTAGTTGCTATGGTGTTCTGAGTGTATTCTGATGGTTCCTTGGGTAGTCTGAGTGGTTGCTTGGACATTGCTAGGTGGTTAAACTGTTCTGGGAGGTTGTGAGATCATTGCTAGGGGGTTGATAAGGTGTTCTTAGAGGTTGTTCGGTGGTTGCTAAGGCCATTTCTAGTAGACTACTTGTTGGTCCCAGTCAAAAAAATGTGATTTTCTGATCTGATATATTAGGCCTGTCCTTCAATGTAAATATTTCCTTATTATACATTTTATCATCTGGGCCGAGAATTTTTAAGTAACTTAGAAAACTAATAGTGCACTTTTCCTCAAGCCACATTGTTTGATTTATCAAAACCCTAGAACGTGATCATGAACGGGCTGAAGGGGCCAACCCCCCACCTCCAGGGGCTTGCTTCCGCTAACTTGCTCTGCTCTATCCTTGGCAGCAATAGTAGCCTGATATTATCCTATGCAGGAACCTCTGATATGCATCCACCATTGAGTACAGCTCCTGTCCTCCATGTGAAATGTTGTTTCTGGCTCCCAGACATCTTCTAGAGAGTACACTGGTTCATATAGAACCTACAGAACTGGGTCAGCCTTGCCGGTGTAGGTTTCACATCTGGATCTGTGCTTTTGTCCTCCTGTATTAACACAGCAGACAGGGTCCCAATGAGGAGCTCGCACAGAGACACTCCTCTAATTCAGTTTAATGAGACTGACCCACATTCAGACACTCAGAATACCTCCAAAAAGCTTTAGACTTAATGAGTAATCAAGTGCATCTCTCATTGTTTGCCCCTGTGTATGTGTATGTGTATGTGTATGCCCTGTTTCCCTCCGAGCATTTCCACTTTGTTCTTCATGAGTTCATCTGACTATTTTAAGGGTCAAAAGAAGAGCAATGCAACACACACACACACAGACACACACACACACAATGTCCTGATGTTTCCTTTGCTCTGTTTAACAGGACTTCAGAAGTCCAGATTTGAGTCCCCTGTGAGGGCCACTTATCTTTTACACTGACCTATTTCTCATAAAAGAGAGGGTTTTTGTTAGTGTAGATTTCAGCTGGTCTATTTCCACATCATTATAAGGATATGAATATATATTTTGAAAGTCTAATTAAATCAGATCAAACCCTCTAAAATCAAAATCAGAATGTCTTTTGAGGTTGTGATAATGTTGTTTCCCTAGTAGACCATGCACAGCATCCCAGAGGAAATAAAAATGTGTTATTTTTCTGCTTTTCTTAGCAATTAGATGTGCAGTTTTTGCCTGGTAGATCATCAAATTGGCCAAAAAAGGATGCATTAAATTGATAAAAAGTGACAGTAAAGATATTGATAATGTTACAAAAGGTTTCGGGTTTCAAATAAATACTGTTCTTTTGAACTTTTTCATCAAAGAATCGTAAAATGTTAGAATGATTTCTGCAGGATCATGTGACACTGAAGACTGGAGTAATGATGCTGAAAATTCAGCTTTGCCATCACAGGAATAAATTACATTTTACAAAATATTCACATAGAAAACAGCTAATTTAAATTGTAATAATATTTCACAATATTACTGTTTTTACTGTCTTTTTGATCAAATAAATGCAGCATTGGTAAGAGACTACTTTCAAAAACATAAGTAAATCTTACCGCCCCCAAACTTTTGTACGGTATTTGATTGTTTTTTTTTTAACATTGAACATGAGATGTTTAAACAACTGAGATGTTTAAGAGATCTCAGTTATGGTGTTTATGTATGTCAGTGTGTCTGCCCCAGACATCAGACGCATTCGAGAGCAGCGTGTTAGGACTCTGCATCTGTCTTTAAAGTGCTTTAATCCTAGCCCATAATCCTCTGCTCCTGATCTGAGACGTAACAGGGCAGGTGCGCTCCGTCATGTGTGATCAAAGTCTGATGTTCCTGTGGGGATTTGAGTCTGAACTGAAAAATTATTAATTTTTCTAAATAAGGGGACTGAAGAAACCAAAATAAAGGAGTCTTTTTTTTCCTGTCTCCTCCCAATTTAAATGCCTCTGGGGGGAGTGGATGCTAATCTTGTAACATGTTCACAGTCGCTGACTCTACACACACATGCTTTAGGGCACAGTTGAATGACTCTAGGATGCGGGCACAATGTCAGATATCTCCCCGTGTCTCCTCTGAAGAAGCAGAACTCATGTTATAAATAGTCTTATGAGTTCTGAAGGGTGTAGTGACTGATTTTCGCTGCATAAACTGTTACTATTACTGAGCGCTAGCTGTAAATATGACCTAGATTCAGTATGAATAGCCAGGAGAGGGCGCTGTGAGATGAACACAGGCAGATTCAGACTTCCACACACTAGGTATGTTTGGAATGGCATAGTACCATAATACTACAACTACTTCTGCAGTATGCAATAAAGCACAGTATGCACATTTTCTTCTTTGAATACCAAACAAGAATATAATGTAGTAATACATTTTTTTCAGAATTCCTTGATGAATCAAAAGTTAAAAAGAACAGCATTTATTTGAAATATAAATCTTTTGTTACATTATAAATATATTTATTGTCAATTTTGATCAATTTAATGCGTCCCTGCTGAAAAAAAAGTATACATTTCTTATTAAAAAATAATACTAAATAATTACTGAGTATTATTCAAAAAACTTGTTAAAGCATTCGGCAGACTGCCAGTGTAAATACACACATCCATCCAATCTCATGAGTGAGTGCTTAAACTGCTGACATGGTGTGCTGGTCTGGGGTCAGAGTCAGGGTCGAGGTTAAAGCCAGAGGTCAGGTGACAGATGAAAGTTCAGTTCCTGCACAGAGCGGAGAGATGAAAATGAGGCAATGATGGTTATGTTGATGAAACATCCTTTGATGTTGTTTTGTCTTAATATTTGTTTACTGTAAAGCAGTACATTTTACTTACATTTTCAGGTGTTTTGTTTGCATATTTGACACATAGTAGAAAAAACACTCATAGGCCAACGTTGGACTATTCTATGCACACACACACACACACACACACACACAAAGACGACTAGCTCATCCATCTTTTTAATGCCTGACATTGAGCATTTTTGTGTGTGAACGAGAGAGCAGTAGGAGAGGTTAGGGCCGTGTCTCTCTGACAATGACTTTTGTTTTATTCATTAACCGTTAAAGATGAGTTTTATACAAGGTCCAGCCCAGACACACACTCATAAATCACATCGGATGTGTTGGTGTGTGTGTTCGTGAGGTGGGAGTACACCTAAAAAGGAGGCTAAAAGGATAAGTGTGTGTGTGTGCGTGTGTGTGTGTGTGTGTGTGTGTGTGTGTAATTGATCCCCTCTGTCCTGGTGCATCTGCCGGGGTGTAGCATGTGTTTGAGAGATGCACCATGATTAATAATTACCACAGGCACTGCACCAGCATAAGTCCTTTCGCTCATACAAATTTAGTTCATTGTGCTTCATTGTCTAGATAAAACACAAATGAAATGTTAGTTTCTTGGTATGTTCTCAGAAAAAAGAAAGAAAAAATAATAAAACAAATTCACACTCCTGCAATTTGCATTGCTGTGATTTGGCATATGTGTACTGAAAAGAAATTTAAATTGACAGAATTGTTTCAGATTTTTTCTGCAAATTTTTATACACTTTTTATTTAAATGGTTTTATTACATTTTTTTTTTTTTTTTTTTAATATATAAAACATGGATTATAAATGTTTAAATTATACATTTGGATTATAATGAATTATACATTTATTTTTTAAAATTTAATATTATTTTTTTAACATTTAAAAAAATGTAATCTACTTTATGACAGAATATTGATTAATATAAATCTAATTTAAAGCATTTCATTTTATAGTAACATTTAGTTAAAGATTTGATGCAGCAGCAGTTTAACTTTACACTTAAAGTCCCCCTGTGGTGAAAATCAAGTTTTTAATGTTGTTTATATGTCTATGTGGTGTTGCTTTAAGAGAAACCATGTGCAAATTCATAAGTCAACACCATTGCTGAGTATTTTCTCCTTAAAACTGCAGTTTACCAAAGACAGTTTCAAAAACGTGGTTTGAAATCGTTGGTTTTTCTTACGTCACAAACTACCTTATAACCAATCACATCAACGTGCAGGCATGCTTTAGCATATCATTAACTATGAAGTTGCTCTATAAAGTTGTTCAAAACATTTCTTAGGATAAGGCAGCTGACTTTGAGATAGCGAACGGGAACATGGTTTGTGTGACATTATCAACACATTATTAGCTATTTGACAGTAGTCAAACAAAAAGCTAATTATATTAATTGCCGTTATGTGTCCGACATTGTAAAGAGCGATATCTTTGTGCAGTGTTTATCTTAGTTAAGCTAACCAATGAATCTCTGAGCTGATGTGAGTGAGTGGAGGCGGGTCTAATTTGCATATGCATTGATCCGTGTATACTAATGAAGCAAGGGTATAGAGTTACATTAAAGCTTTTTTAAGGCATGAAGAATTTTTTTTAACTGGAAAAACGTTTAAATATGCCATTTTGGTGATCAAAGATGAGTTTTAATGGATACAATTATTGACTGCAGGGAGACTTTAACATTTGTACATTTGTACACTGTAGACCTTCCTGTAAGATACATAATTTGCCAGACATGTGGATCTCTAAGTACAGAAAAACTGTCAGACAGGCACCCTCATTAGAGACAAACTTTGCATTTTACTTTGTAATTTTCTTCGAATATCCAAGCGAAGGATATCATCTTGTTCCATTGATGTTGTA
The DNA here is from genome assembly GCA_037950675.1 of Hypophthalmichthys molitrix. Taxonomy (NCBI): domain Eukaryota; kingdom Metazoa; phylum Chordata; class Actinopteri; order Cypriniformes; family Xenocyprididae; genus Hypophthalmichthys; species Hypophthalmichthys molitrix. The sequence goes on from CM075509.1 coordinate 14,906,293, forward strand.
ATTTTGTTTCATTGCTGCTGAGCCTGTGGGGGAAAGAAACCTGAATATATAACAATTTATGTTTTTATCTCAACATGAACATATTATTAAACTAAACAGTTAATACCATGTTCTTAAAGTGATAGTCCACCCAAAAATACTAATTCATTTACTCACCTTCATGTCATTTCAAACCTGTATGACTTGCTTCTGTGGAACGCAAAAGAAGATATTTTGAGGAATGTTTCAGCTGTTTTTTGTCCATACAATAAAAGCCCATAACAACACTGTCTTACATTGTATGGACAAAAAAAGTGAACTATCCCTTTTGGGTGAACTGTTCCTTTTAGCTTAGTGTTGCAAAGAAAATGTCAGAATTATACTCGTGCAGGTAAAATCGTGTCGTTCTGTTGGGCGTGTTGGGAGAATCTGTATAAGTGAGGTCATAGCTTGTCTGTGTTTTGAATGATGTAGAAATTGGGTGGGTGTATTAGATACTCCCCCTTCACCAGATCACTCACACATCTCTGGTTTTATTCATGGGTCTTGCTCATTGCTCATTACTCTATAACGTGTGCGTGTGTGTGTCCGCCTGCAGGGAGGGTGTGCGTCACCCTGATACGGATCACCTGGTGATTTGATTGGCAGGTCCCTGGAGGTATCATTTTCAGATGGGACACCCCACTGATCTACAGAGTGAGAGTCATTGAAATTGAAATATGGTAATTCAAGACAAGTCCAGGCCGTCCGTGTGACGCTGGCTGACATTTTCATGGCTGGTTTTAAATCTCGCTCTCTCTCACTTTCTCTCTGACACAAAAAGGCCTTTATATGAATCCAATGTCCGGCTCAAAAGACAGACAAATGTCTCTGATATTAATATAGATGTCCAAGAATTTATTATAGAAAACTCTTCAGCACTGGTAGGTATCCCGACATGAAAAACGACAAAAGTTCAGCAGAAATTTGCATTTTTATTTTGCCAACAAAGCAAGTAGCAGCAGTTAGAGATTACAGACACGCCAGTGTGAATTCATCAGGAATACACAAGCTTGAGGCAAAACATGTTAGTATTTCCCCCATTAGGACAGCTCAACAGAGGGAGTGAAGATAGATAGTAATGGACACCATCACCCATTACACAAACACACCTGAACCTGCTCATTAAAAACAAGAGAAAATGACAGATGGAGAAAAAGATGGGTGGCTGCTGCAGAGATGATAATGAGGTGTTGTGGGAGGAGACAGGCATGTTTCGTATATAAATATATAAATGTATCACAGTTTACACAAATATTAAGCAGCACAACTGTTTACTCTGGAGCCCCACACATGTTATGTGAGAAAAATGTAGTGGCCAAGAATAAAGAATTAATTCCCTCTTTTTAATAATTCGGTCCCTCATTTTAGTTACATTGTGGCCAGGAATAAAGAATTAGTTCCTTGTTTTACAAAATTGTAAATGCCACATCATTGAAATAATTTGTTTCCTTGTTTTAGTTAAAGTCCCCTTGTAGTCAATAATTTTATCCCTTAAAACTCATCTTTGATCATCAAAATGACACATTTAAATGTTTTTCCAGTGAAAATTTTTCTTCATGCCTTAAAATAGCTTGAATGTAACTCTACACCCTTGCCTCATGTATGCGCGGTTCTATAAATATGCAAATTAGCCTTGCCTCCATTCACTCGCACCAGCTCAGAGATGCACTCGTAGATGATCACACGTTGATGTGATTGGTTACAAGGTAGTTTGTGACGTCAGAAACACCCACGATTTCAAACCGCGTTTTTCAGACTGTTTTTGCTTCACTGCAGTTTTAAGGAGTTTTTACTCAGTGGTGTAGATTTATGAATTTGCACATGGTTTGTCTTAAAGCACAATTAAAAACGCCACATAGACATATAAACAACATTAAAAATGTAATTTTTATCACAGGGGGACTTTAAATCAAAATGAGGGAACTATTTGGAATAATGTGGCCATGATTTAGTAAAATGAGGGAACGGGATGAGTCTTCGATTCAAAAGAACTGACTCAGTTGTTTATTTGTGAATCGGATGACAATGGTTACAGTGTATGTTGTTGAATCACTTAAAGGGTTAGTTCACCCAAAAATGAAAATTCGGTCATTAATTACTCACCCTCATGTCGTTCTACACCCGTAAGACCTTTGCTCATCTTCAGAACACAAATTAAGATATATTTAATGAAATCTGAGAGGTACATGACTTGTCCATAGACAGCAATATAATGACCACTTTCAAGGTCCAGAAAGGTACTAAAGACATTGTTTAAATAGTTCACGTGACTGCAGTGGTTCAACGTGCGCAAAGACAAAACAAAAATAATGACTTTATTCAACAATATCTTCTCTTCTGTGTCATTCTCCTACGTTTCTTACATTCAACACTTCCAGGTTCTACGTCAGAACGGCGACTCATTATTAGCCAGCTCCTGCGTCAGCATCACACGCATGCGTTGTGCTGCTCACGTGATAAGCTTTGGCCAATACTGAGCCGGCATTCAGACAGAAACATGGAAGCCTCCACTGTGCTTACTGCGGCAGCTACGTAAGGATAATGACAGGGAAGAAAAGAGATTGAATAAAGTTGTTTAAAGTTGAACCACTGCAGTCACGTCGACTTTTTTAACAATGTTTTTAGTATCTTTCTGGACCTTGAAGATGTGTCGGTTAAATTGTTGTCTAAAGACGAGTCCTATACCTCTCGGATTTCATCAAAAATATCTTAATTTCTGTTCTGAAGATGAGCAAAGGTCTCACGAGTGTGGAACGACATGAGGGTGAGTAATTGATGACAGAATTTTCATTTTTGGGTGAACTAACCCTTTAATAACACTGGCTCATAAAAGTTAATGGAACCCCATTAGTCTCACTGTTCACACTGTTTGATGTTGTAGTTTTGTTTTGTGTGTAGCATAAAATGGTTACTACATCAACTTCCTATATGGGCTTTATGGCTTTTTCTTTCCTTAGAAACATTTTCATTACATTTAAATTGTACGTGATGAGACAGAGACTTTTAAGGGCTGCAGCCAAAACTCTTGAGGCACTGTGCTGCAAATTGCTCATACATTGTCACAACATTGGCAGTGGGAGTTTAGAATCTGTATAACCATTATCCTGGAATACAAAACCACAAAAACAAATTTTACACTTGGCTGTTGGGGACATTCCAAGGCAAGTTTTTATTTTTAATACACAATCATTTGAGGACATATAATTACTGAGTGTTATAGTTCAGAAGTTAAGAGCCATGGCAGGTGAATTGGCAGCTAACTGAAGTCAAACCGGACTTTCAAGTTCTGATATAAAGCAACAGCAGATAAAGGGATAATTCATTTGTGTTGACATCCAATAAAGATTTTTCACACGCACCTACATCTGAGAACTTTACCTGTATTCTATCTACAGTATTTATCTATCTATCATTCTATCTATCTATAGTTCTGTCGTTCGTCCGTTCGATCTATCGATATCTGTCGTTCTATCATTCTATCCTTCTATCTATCACCATTCTTCTTCTGAAACCTCTCCTCATTACATACTTCATTTTACTTAATTTATAAGTACATGAATTATAACTGTTGTTGCTGTTGTTATTGTCATTATGCAGAACATTTGCGTCTGCTTGGTGACTCAATGAGATATTCGTTGATCATTATTGAATATTTAATTGTCAGTGTTTTGCTTGGATCTCTTATAGTGGCTGTATAGCTGGAGGCACAATTTATGCACACGCGTAGGATGATTATGAACACTGATCTTTGGTTCACCTCATGCATGAAATTGGTTTATGTGATTCAGAATGTCGCTTAGATGAGAGAGTTAAAGATCAGATGAACACACACACTCTTCCACACGTGCAGTTATGCAGTCAAGAGTGTTGTTTCTGTGAAAAGTGGAAAGAACATCATAGGTATTTTAGACGCTACTTTTTTATCACTTGAAACATCAAATTAACATTTGACTATATTGGTGGGTCAGAATGCACTATAGATTGGAAGAGTTCAGTGAGTTTTATGCAGTCTTCTATGGTTTGTAGTAATATCATGTATATTACCTCTGAACCATGAATGAGCTTGGAGACATTGGAGTTGTCTTCACTTCGACAGCTGATGGAAAGAAATCATGTTCATGGATGAGCTAATGTATTAAAAATTTATTAACGTTATTGTGGTATGAAGCAGGACGTATCCGAGAGCCTGGGACATTTTACGTTGCTAGATATGCCGCAGTCGGCTGCTGCCACACCTTTCATTTTGTAGTTTTTTTATTTTACGAGTAAAGTTACAATTAGCGTCTTTCTTCCTTGAACTTTGTTACAGTTACGTTTGATAACTTAAATTCACATTATTTCATTTCATTCTAATGAAATAGCCACAAGTGCCGAATTACTACTCATACACATCACTTTATTTGATGAATTACAACTGTGGGCTGTTTTACTTGGTCAAAACAATCATACTAAAAATACATTTGAGTGTGTTGAAAGTTGTTATTACGTTACTCGGTACAGAAGTAAAACCGGAAATAGAGGGTAACGCGGATATGACGTCAATAACAGGTGGGCCAATGACGGGCCATTACACTGGTTAAAATGGCTAATTTCTCTGGATTTAAACATTGTCGTGAACATTTGGGAAATATAAGTACACAAGTCAACAACATATATAACACTGTTCTAGCGGTTTTTGGATATTTTATTGTCGGATGATTTTGAAGTTGGAAGAGTAAATGAGAGTTTTTCGCCCTACCGCGGTACTTCCACCTACTTTCCAACATGATTACGTAATGCGTGGTGCATCACAGAGTGCAAGATGAGAATTTGTGGTAAAAAGCATATACATTTTTATTTTTTTTAGAAAATGACTGATTGATTTGCTAGATATGACCATTATTCCTCGTCTGGGATTGTGTAGAACCCTTTGAAGCTGCATTTAAACTGCAATTTGGACCCGTTGGTAGCCGTTAATAGAAAAATCCTGGAATGTTTTTCCTCAAAAACCATAATTTCTTTTCGACTGAAGAAAGAAAGACATAAACATCTTGGATGACATTGGGGTAAGTAAATTATCAGGAATTTCGAATTCTGAAGTGAACTAATCCTTTAAATTTGATTTTACATTAGCTTTACATTATACTTTACATTTTAAACTTGTTACTTGTTACATTTGAATTCACATTTCATTATGAATTCATTTTGAATTTATATTCTACTATATTCTAGCATTTGACTGCATTTTTTTAAGTAGCACAGAAGGGAGGTGAATGTACACACACATACATGACACCGTTTTTGTGGGCATACTGTTTGTAGCATTGATTGTAATAGCATATTCTTATGCAGTATGGAAAGGTGAGTGAGTGTGTGTAAGTAGTGTTAAAGTATTTTATCATGTCCTTTGGGAGTCTCCTGACATGCTGTGACTTTAATACCTTTAATGAAATTTAACCCAGACTGTGTTTAATTTATATGAGGATCCTTGTGATATTCCAGAGTAGATGCTATGTGTGTTGGTGTGTCACTCTAAATTATGGCTGTTCTCAGTATAAAACTAGGCTGAGTTTAGTAGGGCAGAAAATGCTGACTCGTGACTCACTGTACTGCGTCTTTATCAGAGAGATTCACTTACACAGGTTCCCATAGATGGTGTGTGGGCATATGTATATATGTGTGTGTGTGTGTGTGTGTGTGTGTGTTTGAGACAGAGAAGCAAAAAGCTCTATATAGGCCAGAGAGCCAGTGCTGACTCAGGTGTTAAAGTAGAGCATTGTGGGTAGTAGACACAGTGATGCAGTGGTTCTGATGTACAGGCCCAGAGTAAAGGAAAAAAATCACTAAGAATAAACTATGAATGGAATGAAATATATAAGACTGAATGAGTGTGAGGATATCGGTTTACACTGCTGCAGTCAAGGTCACCTTCATACACAGAGAGACAAAAATACAGAGAGCCCTTTATTACACACACAAATACACACACACATACAGCGAAGAAGCGACATGTTCACTGGCATCACATCACAAAAATTGTATATCATAGAATACTTGATTACAATGTTATTTTTGTGTAGTGGGTGACTTACAGGGATAGTTCACCCAAAAATGAAAATTACCCCATGATTTACTCACCCTCAAGTCATCCTAGGTGTACATGACTTTCTTCTTTCAGCCAAACACATTCAGAGTTATATTAAAAATATCCTGGCTCATCCAAGCTTTAGAATGGGAGTGATTGGAGGATGAGTTTTTGAAGTCCAAAAATGTGCATCCATTGATCATAAAACATACTTCACGTGGCTCCGGGGGGTTAATAAAGGCCTTCTTAAGTGAATCGATGCATTAAATTCTGCAATGTAATACACAATGCCATGACATTCTACACTACGCCATGATGTACTATGCTATGTCCTACATTATAACGCGTAGTATGTCATGACATTGGGTACTACGTTGTGGAAGTTAACGCTGTAGCGCCAGAAGCTTGTTATTTTACTTTATAAAGTTTTAAATAAGGATATTTGTCTTACACAAACACATTGATTTACTTCAGAAGGCCTTTATTAACCCCACAGAGCCGCGTGGAGTAAGTTTTATGATCGATGGATGCACTTTTTTGGACTTTAAAATCTCATCCACCAATCACTCCCATTATAAAGCTTGGATGAGCCAGGATATTTTTTAATATAACTAATTGTGTTTGAATGCAAACCACTTTGTGGTCTTGTGATTTAGACTCTTGACCTGAAGACTATTTAAGGGGTTAAAGTGGACACATGTAGTGCTTAATCCTGTTTTCAAGACACGCAAGCTGAGAGTGAGAAAGAAGCAGCAAAAAGATCTGTAATGCATGGCCTCAATATATATCCATTATATATTTACAGCAATATTTAATTTTTGCTAGAATCCTCATGAATTTTAAAGGGTTAGTTCACCCAAAAATGAAAATTCTGTCATTAATTACTCATCCTCGTGTCGTTCCACACCCAAAAGACCTTCATTCATCTTCAGAACACAAATTAAGATATTTTTCATAAAATCCGATGGCTCAGTGAAGCCTGCATTCCCAGCAAGATAATTAACACTTTCAGATGCCTTTTGAATCAGTGGTTCGGAGCGCGCATCAAACTGCCAAAGTCACGCCCCCCAGTGGTGAACCATTGAAATTCCAAAACACTTATGACGTAACAAAGCCTCGTTTACTGAAATCACGCGACTTTGGCAGTTTGATACACACTCCAAACCACTGATTCGAAACAAATGATTCGTTAAGCTTCGAAGCTTCATGAATCAGTGTTTTGAAATCGCCCATCACTAGATATTGTTGAATAAAGTCGTTATTTGTTTTTTTGGTGCACAAAAAGTATTCTCGTCGCTTCATAACATTAAGGTTGAACCACTGTAGTCACATGAACTGTTTTAAATACATCTTTATTAGCTTTCTGGGGATTGAAAGTGTTAATTGTCTTGCTTGCAATGCAGGCCTCTCTGAGCTATTGGATTTTATCAAAAAAATCTTAATTTGTGTTCCGAAGATGAACAAAGCTCTTATGGGTTTGGAACGACACGAGGGTGAGTAATATATTACAGAATTTTCATTTTTGGGTGAACTAACCCTTTAATTCTGTTCTGCCATTCTGAAGTTGCTGTCAGTGCAAACACTGAGATCTTTGTTGGCAAAATGTGTAATTTGTCTGTGTATGTGCCAGTGTAAATAACGCCCCACCTAGCCCAGTGTAGGACAAACACTAAATAGATGGAGAAAATGAACCAAACAGAACTGATGTGAGAGCGTTTTGGCCCTCTTTACCCCTGATGTCAGTGGGCGTGCATATCATGTGTGTGTAAATGTCAGGCTGATAGGGTTCTTTGGCTGAACAATGATTTCTGATTTAAAACAGCTTCAAACACAAATGCTATTCACTGGAGCCATGGGTTAGTGAGTATTGCAGTGCACTTGTTAGGGACACAGGTTTGATTCTAGCTTGTGTCTAGGCAAGCATCGCTAATATTACTTTTCATACTTAGAGTTATGGAATAAACCCCTAAAAAAGTCCCTTAGACCTAAACTCAGTTATAATTTGTATAGGTAAAAATAAACAAACAAACAGTATGTACAGCACAGCAGTACCTTACTTGATTAGGGCAGGGAGAGATGTTTGTCAGGTAAGAAAAGCTGGAAAGCGGCTTTAAGTCAGGACTAAAACGGATCACCTAAGTCTTTCTCCTCTTGTGTGTGAGTGTGTGTGTGTTAAGCCTAGAAGAGCGTGTGAGAGTGGCTGCAGGTCATGTTTGCATGTGCACTGAAGAGTCTGGCTGAGAAATTTTGTTTCTGAACCAAAAACGAGACTGAGTTGCAAAGTTAATTTGGTACTGAATGGATGTAGAGAGTCAGAACAAGGTCAGAGCGATTTGGATGTCTGACAGACGGCTGCATTTAATCAAAAAATGTGCTCTGGTGAGTATGTTGGCTGTGACATTGAACATGAACAGCAGGAAGTTTGAGTAACCCCCAGAGCAAAATGAAAAAATTCATGTGACAGTGAAGAGGAGTGTCTTCCTGGACTGAAAACTAAAGTTGACCATGTTCCCATTTATGGTAAGAAATCATTTTATAGACACACTAAAAAAGTGCATATGCAAATGAGATTAAATACATAAGTGTTGGCACAAATTATTTGAACATGTAGCACTGAAAATTGTAAAATTAAGTGTAGCACTGAAAATATATTATCATTACTATTATTTTATACTACTATTAATATTATTAAGAATATTATATTATTATATATTTATATAATATTTATTAATACTATAACATTATTATTAGTAGTAGTGGTAGTAGTTGTGGTGGTGCTTGCCCATATAAAACTGACTGCTGGTGTGTTGGTTGCCAGGGTTTTGCCCTACAGTTAAGGTGTGTATGTGGTTTTTAATGCATTGTTATGTGGTTTAGAACAAAACTCTTACTCTATCCACATATATCCTTATGCCCCATGACGCTTTGCACGAATTATGGGTGTAACTTCCGTTAAGCTGTAAACAGTCAGTGAAAGGCTCACTCTATGAACGCATTAACACATTTTATTTTTAAACTGGGTACAATGAGATGACATTATTCTACTCACCCTTCAACCAACGAACATAAAGGACATTTAAAAGTGTAAAAGCATCAACAAGGTACTTTCAACAGGCCATGAAAATGCGCGATTCTTTCCACAGCAATAACGGACAGGTTAAACATAACTATAGTGATATATATATATATGTATTATGTAATATACTTTGCCGTAATAAAAAATGTTCATGAACTTTAGCATTGCTTGATACTATTTCAAATTGATTTCCATAATTTTTATAGATAATAAATTGTATTTACCTGCAAAACAAACCTGGAAAGAGACGTGAGGCTTTGAGGAGAAAAACGAGAGATTCTTCGTGCATTCCAGTGAATTATTTATGGGAAATATCGTAAATTATATTGGGAGAACAGACCACAAATGTTTAGTATATGTTGTCCTTTTTCAAACTATTACAGCGGTATGAAAAGGGACAAAAGAAAATAATCACAAGGATAGAAAGCAGTGACTGAAAAGAGCTCTTGACATAGTTATTCTTGTTATAACATGTTACGTTAAAATACAAAGCGTTACGTTATTCTCATGATGTCTGAAAAAAACTTGACAGCTCATTCAGTCAAACTGACGGATAAGCTTTATTTGTAGGGCAACCTTATGATTTGAAACGATTAGTTTCAGTCTTTTTAAATTGAAGTTCCCCAAACCGGAAGTGCAACCCATAATTCGAAACGCAGTAGGCTAGTCAGGAATAAGGTGGATAGTATAATAATAAATATAATCATTAATAATAGTGATGTTGGTTTGTTTACATTTTGAAATATCCATTGAATATGCACAGAAATACACTTGGATATAATCACTTTTGACCTCTGTAGATAAGTTGCCTCAGCAGCGTCAACGGTCATTATCAGCCAGACTAAATTGTAGGGTCAAGGGGTCAACAAGAATTCAATGTAACAAATTGTCACTTTAAGGTGTGCATGTGTGTGTGAATCTGTCATTTTCATGGAGGTCATAGGTCAACACTATTTACACTTTACAAGTCAGTGTTGTTCTTGCATCAGACCTGTCATCTTGTTGATGTTGATGGTGTTTTAAGTCTGATGTTCATCAGTAGCACCTCACACTCATGCTCACACAAACACACACTGAATGTTACCTCCATATGCCTTTAGAAGAGATCAGTAGTTTAATCTACTGCTGGCTGTGTCCCTCATAATGGGATTGGTCTGCAGGCCTTCAGCCATGGTTAAAAATGTGTTGACATGGACGCATGGAAGTGTACTTTACTGTACAAAGGTTTGGGGTTGGTTGGATTTTTGATAACACTTTAGTATAGGGAACACATATAAACTATTAACTATGACTTTTCCCTCAATAAACTCCTAATTTACTGCTTATTAATAGTTAGTAAGTTAGTTGTTAAGTTTAGGTATTGGGTAGGATTAAGAATGTAGAATAAGGTCATGCAGAACAAGGCATTAATATGTGCTTTATAATTACTAATAAACAGCCAATAATCTAGTAATATGGATGCTAAAAAGCAACTAGTTAAAAGACCCTAAAATAAAGTGTTACCGGACTTTTTCATGTTTTTTGAAAGAAGTCTTTTATGCTCACCAAGGCTGCATTTATTTGATCAAAAATGCAGTAAAATAATAATATTGTGAAATATTATTACAATTTAATTTTTTTTTTATTGTAATATATTTTAAAATGTAATTTATTCTAGTGATGTCAAAGCTAAATTTTCAGCATCATTACTCCAGTCATTGTCACATGATCCATTCTAATATGCTGATTTGCTGCTCAGGAAACATTTCTTATTATCAATGTTAAAAAAAAAAAAAAAGTTTTTGCTGTTTCATATTTTTGTGGAAACTGTGATCAGGATTCTTTAATGAGTAGAAGGTTCAATAAACATAATTTATTTGAAATAGAAATATTTTGTAACATTATAAATGTCTGTTACTTTTGCTCATTTTAATGTATATTTGATAAATAAAAGTATTCATTTATTTAAAAATCTTACTGACCCCAAACTTTTGAACAATGGTGTACACTGTAAAAAATAAAATAAAATAAAAATAATTGTTTTTTTAACTTAAAAAAATAAGTTACCTGGTTGCCTTAAAATTTTAAGTTCATTGAAATTAAAAATGTGAGTTAATACAATGAAGGCGATTGGTTTAATCAACCAAAACTCAAAATATTATGTTATCTGAACCACATTATTTAAGTTGATTTGACAAAAGAAAAAATGTTGTGATAACAAATCATGAAAATATATTTTTTTACAGTGTATGTGTGTGCCAGTACATGGAATTAGGATACGTCTTGTATTTCTTGTAATTAAGCAGAGTAAGACGGTTGGGGCCAGATTGTCCGATCAGGGCTTACTGGGCATGCGTACATCAATAGTGCATCATTTTTGTTATGCTGAACAACAATTAATTACTGTATTTGCATTATTGTTGCATTATTTGTATTATTGTAAGGGTAGGTTTAGGGTTGGGGTAGGTGTAGACATTAATAAAACACACTCTGATAAGTAGAAAATTTAATTTATTGTTATTTTATGGTGTGAACTATTTTGTGTCACTTCCGGCCGTAGCTGTATCTTTTCTCGCCACAACCGATGAAGATCCTTTATGCTAATGTCCACTATAGCGCCCCTTTGTGGAGAATGCAACACATACTCATGTCGCATTATGTTTTATCTTCTGGCACATATTGTATCGTGTAAAATTGAGCTTATGTAGAGTATCAGTTTTAAGAGTAAACAATAGTTTCTATAGTATTCAGATCTAAACATGCCTCTGTGCTGTTAAAATCAGTGAATAATTTTCCATGGTATTGAGGAAATGTGTTTCTATGGTGTTTAGCTCTATAAAAAGAAGCACTTTAAAAATGCTAAGGCCTCAAATCATTTTGCATTATGCAGAAAATAGCTCAAATTAGGTTCTGATAGTGTGAAGCATGCATGAACTTAATGTTTGATCATAGATGCAGCATATGGCTGCCTCAGAGTCGGGAAGTTTTTTAACTTTGCATTTGCACAAGGTAAGCTAGAATAACTCAGCGTGTGTGCAAATGCTCACAGGATTAGGCCTGTTTGATTAGACAACAGCTGTTAGCATCTGTAAGTGTGCGTGTGTTCTCTGGCTACATTTTAACTGTGACTCAAATGGAGTCACATCCTGCTATTTATAATTACAGCCCTGTGCCTCTTTCTCTCATCATTCTGTCCTGCTGCACATTAACACAATCCACCTCATATTGAGAAGACTAATCGCATTGCATGCGACGTAAACAGCGGTAAACTCTCGATCGCTTACATAAGTTGAAGAGACTCTGCACATTGCCTTGTTTTGTGGCCGGGGCATCACAGAAACATTCTTGGCCCTTCGTTAATGGGCAACACAAAGCCGCATTGATCAGAAGGCCCGTGTGAATGAGACGGGCATTGGACACAGACACCCTCGCGGGTCCTCCTCATCCTCATGGGTCCCGGTGCACAATGGGGTCTACTGTGGGTCCACTGCCCCCAGGAAGAGGCGGACACACTGTTCCACACACACATAGATGGTTGGTCATCCTCAGTAATGAAGTTTTGTCCTTATGTGAAGTGAGCTGGACGGTCTGTTCTTGTCTCAGTGATGTTCTGTGTGAAAGTGTTCACGGCTGGAGGAAGTGTTTAAGTGACTTAGGTGTCATGTGGTTGTCATACGGTGCAGTCTTTCAAGAATTGAGCCAAAAAAGGGGAGGTCTTCATGTGGATGCTCAGAATAGCATACACTAGTTAGAGCCATTTTCTGGATCTGGAGCCCAGTCGAACACAATCTGAAACGGGACAGACATCTGAGGAGCACAGTCAAGAGACGTTGTGTTTGGTGTGGTCCTCTGTGATCCAGATATCTTTTGGCTGTTTTGACATTGCATGTGGACGTGTCGACATCTCTACTATGGATGTTCAGATTTTTGGAAACTGGATGTGCATTTTGGCTGTAGTGCACAAACATTTTATGTAGGCTAAACAACCTTGTTTTCTTCGAAGTTATCATCAGTTTATGTTGAGTTAGTTGTTTTGGTTTGACTGCATAAACCATCATGACACTGGCAGCAAGACTTGATGACCTGGAAACAACTCTGGAGCACATGCTAATGGATGTGTTTGTAAGTCAAATTAAGCTATTTTTCTCTTTTTGTCTCTTTCTTTCTCCACTACACTTTTAAAAATAAAGGTTCCAAAAGGTGTTTTCTCATTGATGCCATTGAAGAACCATTTTGGGTTTCTCAAAGAACTTTTCCATTCATAAAAAAAAAAAAAAAAATTCTTTTTTCTTAGTGTGAAGAACATCTTTTTTCACTATAAAGTGCATTAAAAAGGTTTCATGGATGTTAAAAATTCTTTATGGAACCATATATGCCAATAAAGAACCTTTATTTAACTTTAGTGTAACAAAAAAGTGGCGAAACATAATAAGCATATTCTTTGAAGTAACTTGGAATAACATGTAAATACCAAGGTACATGATAACTATTGAGTATATATAAACGGACTGTGTCTCTTTTGTTTACTATGGTTTGGATAGTTCTCCCCATAATGAAAATGATGTATATATTATGATTCATTCATGTCAATCCAGTCTGTTTGACCTTCTATAGTTTGTGGAACACAAAAGATATTTTGAAAATCTTTCAAATACAAAGTTTCTTTTCCAGAGAATAAAAGTCGCGGTTTGACTTTTATTGTATGAACATAAAAATTCTTTTTCCAGATATCTTCTTTTGTGTTCCACAGAAGAAAGAAAGTCATACAGGTTTGAAAAGACATGAGGGTGAGTAAATGAGTATGTGAGTAAATTTTCATTTTGGGTGAACTATCGCTTTAGGGTTGAGGTTGTTACTTCCATCTGATCTTGGCTTCTGCTCAAATGTGTGTTTCATCTGTGACTGCAAGGGAATGAAAATGATGATGCTGATGAAAAGTTTATGCTGAAGTTTCACTGCTGTAAATAATTCAATCATCTCACCTGAGTGACACACCGCAGGCCTGACAGATGCTTGAGACTTTCACAGATGCTTGAGACTTTTGCAGTGCAGTCTGGTAGTTTGTGTGTGTGCACGACTGTGCATGTGTGCCAGTTAAAGAAAAATGCTGTAATTTCCATAATTATGATTCCACTGAAAAACAAAGCTCTGAATTTTAGTATGGTGGACAATAAAACAAGTGAAAAAAAATCCATAGACTTACATTGAAATCCATAGACTTACATTGAAAGAGAAACTTACATTGAGCTTAAGGGTCGACTCTTTTTGCTTGGCTAGTAAGAACAACTTAGGAACTGCATAGAAAGGCCCTGGTAACCACCCAGAACACCCTATTTTGCACTCTAAAGAAAATCTAGTTGTTTGTGTGTGTAAATGAAAGACACCTCATGTTTGAATACAATAAGCATGTCTTTCCCTATATTTCTGTTTAATGACTTTGATAATAATTGTAGCTGAACAGCATATGAGCCTCATCAAGAGCCTGCAAGGCTTCAGGAAGTTTGAGAACAAAGCTCTGATTATTTTTACCCAACCAGTTTATAATCCCTTTATTTTAATCTCCTGACGTAAGATATTTCAACAATGCCTCTGATGTTATTTTTGGAAAAGATTAATTTTGTTCCCCAAAAAAAGTTTGATTTCCGTGAACAGTCTGTCACATTAAAAACTGGGTGATGGTGATGTGCAATGTTCTGTCATCAGATCTTTTAGCAAAAGCAAAGAATGAAAGCAAAGAATGAAAGTAATTTTCCCAGAGGTGTATGCTGTATGATGAAAGCATTTTATATAAGGGTGTGATGTAATTGGACTCTGAAGTAAATAAGAATTTGAGCCTGAGGTAGATGCTCTTAAGATATACACTTTAAAAGTATGGGGTTGGTTATATTTTGCAAATATTTTTAAAAGAAGTCACTTATGCTCACCAAGGCTGTGTATATTTGATCAAAAATACATTAAAAATAGCAATTTTGTGAAATAGTTTTACCCTTTAAAATAACTGTTTTCCATTTTATTATATATTTAAAATGTAATTTATTCCTGTGATGGCAAAGCTGAATTTTCAGAATCATTACTCCAGTCTTCAGTATCACATGATCCTTCAGAAATCATTCTGAAATGCTGATTTGATGATGAAGAAACAATCCTTACAATAATCAGTGTTGAAAACAGTTGTGCTACTTAAAATTTTTGTGGAAACATTAGCTGTTTCTATCACCCTGTTTTTATGCGCATTTTGTAGTACGGAAATGAGTGATGGAAACGCCAGATTTTGAAAAAAAAAATACCTTAATTCGCAAAAAAGTTTTATGCTTGCTTAAGGTGGTTTTTGACTTGTTCGAAAAAGAGTTCATGCGAATAATAGGAGATGGAAATGCATTTGCCTAGTAAATTCTGATGTAAACCGAACATTAAACCTACGCTACTAATCAGCTGTTTCCGCTGATGGTGTTTTATTTACTGTTGGTTACTAGGTTACCAATACCATCATCATCCACTCGAACAACTTGATGGAAACGCACATAATTCACATTTGTTTGTTTTGTTTTGTTTTTTTGCGAACTTTGAAAAGATTCACTTCACGTTTGGATGGAAACCCAGGTACAGACACTTTTTTTTTTCAGGATTCTTTGATGAATAGAAAGTTCATAAGAACAGCATTTATCTGGAATAGAAAACTTTTGTAACGTTATAAATGTCTTTCCTTTTCTTTTTCATCAATATAATGCGTCTGTAACGGTTATGTTTAGCTCTTTTCAGTTTGATTGTGTTTTAGTTTGGTTTTCCCTGTTACCATTTGCCTGTGTTCTAGTTCCTTGTTAGTTTCCATAGTTACTCATTTGTTGTCATAGTTTCTATTAATTACTAACTCACCTGTTCCCAGTTCCTTTGATTATTCTCGCTGTGTGTTTAAGCTCTTAGGCCCCGTTTACACTAGTGCATTTTCGTTTTAAAATTAAAACGATTTTCGTCTACACTGGCGCTTCCACAGTGTTTCAGAAACTATCTACGTCTACACTACACAACCGAAAATGCATGTCACAAAACTTATTCCTGTGATCTACTGAGTGTCTTTGTGCGCTCACTACAGCCTCAGTGTTACAGCGTCCTTGCTGAATAAAAGTTTTTTTTTTTCTTCTTTCCAAATGGCAGAGGGCATGGCCAGTAGTTTGTCACTGGTCACCATGGGAACAGTGGGGTGGTGTAAAGGGCATAGCTGGCCATGACTCCATTTTATTGGCCCTCCATCACACACAACTGCACAGTATGTATGAGTGAGTCTCCCAAGAGTAACAACGGCCAACTAGAGGACAGGGTGAAACCGGCCACTATAAAGAATGAGTGATAAAGCCCATTGTGCATGTTTGTTTGGCTTTGGCTTGTGCATTTGGCAGCGCTGCAGTGTTGTGCTGTATTCAGTAATTTCTATTGTAAATGCACCTCACACACACTGCATTGTCTCTGTGTTTCAGCCTGAAGAAACTGCAGGTTGTTTCTTTCATGTTTCCAGCTCACAAAGCAATGTCACCCAGTATTCAAACTTTCTACCAAGGACAAAACAGTCGGTCCCTCTCGCTGTTGTGGTTTATTTGGTGTTTGAAGAATAGGTCTTTCGTATATACTTGTGTGCCTTCTCCATGTGTTATGCAAGACGTCTTTCAGTGCATGTACTGGTGAAGGGGGCGACTCCCATGTATTGTTTCGCAATGATATTTCTGTCACTTTGATATTTAAAGGGGCCATATCAAGGAAAACAAGATTTTCCAAGCTGCAAAAACTTTATTTATTGCAATTGTCCTATTATATCTTACAAAATGAATTTTTGTGTCACAATTACTGTATCTCATAAATGCAATTTTATTTTCTGTGATTGTGACTTTATATCTTAGACTGTCTTGTATATCTTAAAAGGGGTCATGAACTGCATTGTTTTATTGTTTTATAATGTTTCCGGGGGTCCACTTATAATGTTAATATGCTTTTTACATCAAAAATTGGCCATAACTTAGAAATAAAAGGCTTTTTTGCTACCCTGATTTTAGCCATCTGATTTAAACGCTCTGTTTGAAGGGGCGTGTCTGCTGCGAGACTTCAGTGTAAACACCCACTGCTGTGATTGGCTATCATATATCAGATCAGGCATTAGAATTAACACAGTTACTTACATGTTGTTGCATTACTGTTGAGTCCATATCGTAAAAGTCTGTTTGCAAAGCCTGCCCTGAAATGCGATTGATTTACCAAAGAACCCACAGTGAAATTGCAATAACAAATAAATAAAGCTCAACTGAGACATTCACATTGTTGAAAATAAATAACCATATACCTAGTATTAGGATCCTTTGAAATATAATGTTATTTTTGTCCTGTATCGCTCTCCTCTCCTCCTCATCTCACTAACACACCAGTGGGCGGGGCTAACGTTGCGATGATGAAGTAGCCGTTGATTTCTTCTGCGGAGGCGGGGTTTCACCTATTTATGCACATTCCAGGATCAGTCATTCGCTGGGGCTGGTGTCAGTAAAAGCTTTTATTGGACTAACAAGCAAGTTTTCAGTTCTGAAACTTACAGGTTATTATTATAGTATGATGCCCTCTTATATATCAAAAGGTCAAGTAAAAGTTGATTTTTCAATTCATGACCCCTTTAAAATTACAACTTAATTTCTCAAAACTACAACCGAAAACTATATATCTTACAATGACATGTTATGTTACAAATATAAATTTATTTTTCATAATTGCAACTATTTATATATGATGCTCCTTTATTTTTTCATGTAATTGACTTCATCTTGACCTCATCTTACAATTGTGGCTTCATTTTTCATAACTACAACTTTAAACCTTACAATTTTTCTTACAGTCTTACAGTATCAATTTTTATTGCACAATTGCAAATTTATTTTCCATAATTGCAACTTTTTATATCTCATAAGTGCAACTTTATTTTCATGAATTGTAACGTTGAATCTTACACTATGACTTTATATTTCACAATTGTGACTTTATTTCTCTTAACTGCCTTATATCTCACAATATGCCTTTTTTTTTCTTATTTTAAACTTTGTCACAATAACGTGTTTTATTTTTTACTGTAAAGTAGAGACTGTTTTCATTAGAAGGTGAACTGAAAAGATCATATGAAACTAATTTATGACTTAAGGTGCTAAAATTGTTTTTTAGAAGAATACCTTTACTAAGAAAAAAAAAAAAACTAAAATGCTATAAAATCACAGAATAAATTTTTTTCCATAGTGATAGCTCAGACTTTGAATACTCTCTCCCGAAACGGATCAGTATTTCCAAAAACCATCTGCAGCACTTGATAACAGATATGTGCTTTATTTTAATGAGGAAAATTAAAGTGGCTGATAATTTATAGTCTCAACAACCCCAGGAGCGTTATCAATTTTACTTCACTGAAGTGAATTATTCCAACATGGCGAACAAATCCTTGCTGTCAGCGCTTGTGTTTTCCCTCTTTTTTGTTTCACTCTGCATTCTCAGCCTCACCCTTTCCCACGATAAGTATTACGAAACCCTTTCCTTCTCCATCTAATTGTCTTCCTTTTGCGCCAAAGTTGGTCTTATACCAGTTTCAAACCTCTGAGAAGAGCGTTGGTGTGGATAGATGTTTGTGTGTGTGTGGGGTTTTGCAATAATTATGGTAATTTATGAAAACTCACTCTGGATAACAGCCACACAGACTGCAATGGACGCCATCTGAGACAAACAGACACACACACACACACACACACACACACACACACAGTGCCATGGGCTAAGATTACAGGGTGCAGTGTAAACAGGGTCTGGGAGAGCCCCTGCAGTCCCAGAACAGAGGCAGAGCTCCAGAACTCCATTAAAACATCTCAGCAAGACTCGAGCAGCCTCCCCCATGCCCTGCCGTACACTCTCTTTTGTGTTATTGAGGGTGTTTAGAGATTTTGTTTGCATTTTTATATTGGATAAATTGACTTAAGAGTGTGAGAGGTTCATTTACCATGTTTTATATAGTGACGTATTGTTTGAATGGTCACCTATTTGCAAAAATGGCCTGCTGTGTTGGAGAAAATGCTCAGGCAGGTGTGTTTGTCTGTATATACAGTTGTGTGTGTGAGTTAGTAGCTGTACCCTCGGGCATTTTATCCACTCTCGGGTTGTATTAAGAATGTCACGGTTACACAGGAAGTAATTGCTTGGTTTAGTGTGTGAGTGGGGAAGGAACCAACAAACACGGTGTGACAAATTTATCAGTTCCCCTGTTCCCCATCTTGGTTTACCACACTGGCATAATTTAGCTATAAAGAACAGTTCCTCTACATCCATAATGTAAGGCAAGTGTGCAAAGAGCCATCCAAACCCTCATTGACTTTGCAGTATGGTTAAAAATAGAAACAGTTTTTAGTATTCCTAATCTAGAGCAGCTACTGAATGAATGATGCTGAACAGGAATTAAAAGGAATGCTCCGTGCTCTCTCTGAATAATTATAGATAGAGGGAATGGGAGAGCGGACCCTATCTGAGCAGGGCCCTTAGAATAGGGTTCAGAGTGTTTTTTTAGTGTGTTACTATGTGGTTGCTATGGTGTTCTGTGTAAAAAAGAGCCCACCCTTTATGATCTTTTTGCCTGTTTTTATTATTGAATGAAATGTGTTTTTGATATTTATCTAAACTTTCATTACAATGCATTCTGGGATTGCCTTGTCCACAAGGGACCCATCCAATGCTGCATTAGAAACTGGTCAAAACGATCTTAAAAGGCAGCATACACACAAAAATAACTGTAATTAAACGAAACAAATTTACACAGTAAAATACCGTTTTCCATTGAAGCGGTAATATACCATAGAACATTGCATTCTGGGTAATATTATTTGTAGTTTTCGAGAAAGTAACCTATAGGCATTATTTCTTAAAACAACAAATATTACCCAAAATGCATTGTTTTTATGGTATGTTACTATTTCAATGGAAAACAGTATTTAACTGTGTAAATTTGTTTCGTTTTTTTTTTTTTTTTTTACAGTTATTTTTTTGTGTTTTGGAACATCCTTTGTGACGGGAGGAATAGTCCCATCAAAAAGGAACAGTTCACCCCAAAACAAAAATTCTGTCCATTTCTGTTCATCCCAATTCATCATTATGTCAGTCCAGATATTTTTAAAAAAATGTCCATACAGTGAAAGTGACCCCACTGACGTCCATTCTATGGACAAAAACATTCAAAAATACTTCTTTTTAAGTAAATCATAGAGGTTTGGAACAACATGAGGGTTAATATATGAAAATAGAATTTAACTCACAACTCACTAGAGCTTTGAGCCCAAGACTGATTCCAATTGTTTCTTGAGCATTACAGGTTCTAGTTCTAGTGCATTTTCCAGACAGAAACCTCCTAAAAAACCCTACTTAATACTGCTTGCTTCATTTAGTTCTGAAGAGCAGAGAAGGACGGACAGGCGTTTAGTGCTGTTTTTAACAAGACATGGTCCCTGTTAGGACGTACAGGCGATAATGTCCTACACACACATGCAACGATCCCTAGTGCGTAATCTTGTTGGCAGCTTGAGGGTATTTTCCCTTTGTGTGTGTGTGTGTGTGTGTGTGTGTGTGTGTAGTCTGTCTGGTGAAAGCAGCCATGGGATTTACAGCTAATCTGAACAGCAGATGGCAAAACATCAGATATTCTGTTTGAGCAGGAGAATGGATATTTTAACACACTCACACACACACTTTATCCCTCATCATAAACGTTGACATGTACACAACAGCATGAACTTTGCTGTATAAACACACACATACATTCTTGCATAGTGTCACGTGACCCACTGCATGTGTATGTGATAATACTCATATTAATCCAGTGACCTGGATTGAGTTTGACTGGAGGAAGCGAAGCTGACGTATCTAGAGCGCACGCCATTCCACGGCTTCTTCCAGACAGAGAGAGAGAGAGAGAGAGAGAGAGAGAGAGACAACAACCTCCCTCCCTTCTGCTCTCTCTCTCACTCACACACGCTTCTTGTAAGGAAGCAGTATGAAAGCTGCCACAGTATGGGCTGAAGACCATACTGAGGACGCCCACCTCTGAAAGACACAGGCAAAACGAACACAAAGAGTTCAAGAAACAACAACAAAGAAGGCACAAACACATTAAAAAGGTGGAAACAGGAGAGACAGGCTGGAAAATTGGAGTGTGGGAGCCGTGGAGACGGAGCGAGAGAGAGGAACAGCCCGTCTGTCTGTGGCGGGACAGCAGACGCCGAACGCTCACGGACCAGACGCTCACACACACACCATGGTGGTCCAGGCGGCCGTAACGCCCGGTAGGACCCGCAGGCTCCTGCTCAAGCTGCCAGTGGGGACGCTGAGGCGAAATAGCGAGGAGAGGGTAAGACGTGAGCCATTGTGTTTCAAGGATATCAAGGACTGTCACTTGTGTTAGTTTGTGCATGCAGAAAATGGAGATGATTAGCCGTTTATGTCTTGACATAATGGACGTGCACCTGCATAAATCCTTTACACAGAATCTCTGTGCAGTTCTCTGTGAAATGTTGTTTAATGCTTCAGTTGGCTCTTGTTAGGGTCACTATCATGGTTTTGGCTTTCTGAGGTCTATGACAGTTCGAATGACAGTGAAAAACGTTGCATAATAGTGTTTGTTCAATGAAGATATAGGTTATCTACTAGACATCACCGTTATTATCCCAAAACATGCAGCAGCTTGCCCAGTTATGTGAATCATGTTAGCAGACAAAACACTCATACAGTGAGCTATACTTCACTTGACTGTCATTTACTCATTCGTACTGATGTGCATATATGAGTGTACACACATGGTTCTGCTTTCATTCTGTGTATCGGTGCATACATCTCTATGTGTGTGTGGGTAGACATTTTGGGCCATCAATAAAACTAATAATAAAATAATCATAGTGATCCACATTCTTGAAAAACTATCACAAATGCAGTTTAGCATGATGATTTCAAGCCTACCATGTCTTCATCATCAGACCAATCAAGTGGGATATATAGCCATTTTAAGTTTTAATCATGAATTATTAATATTATTTAATTATATTATAATGATTAATAATTTATATATATATATATATATATATATACCAGTCAAAAGTTTGGAATCTGTAAGATTTTTAATGTTTTTAAAAGAAGTTTCATCTGCTCACCAAGGCTGCATTTAATTAATTAAAAATACAGTAAAAACAGTAATATTGTGAAATATTATTACAATTTAAAATAACTGTTTTCTGTTTGAATATATTTTATAAAGTAATTTATTCCTGTGATCAAAGCTGAATTTTCAGCATCATTACTCCAGTCTTCAGTGTCACATGATCCTTCAGAAATCATTCTAATATGCTGATTTGCTGCTCAAGAAACATTTATTGTGCACAATTGTACAAAATATTTGTGTACAATATTTATATATATATATATATATATATATATATATATTTAATATAAAATAATTTAATATATATATAATTTAATGTAATAGACAGAGACATGTGTCTAATCATGAAACATTAACATAAATAATAATGAATTATTAATATTATTTAATTATATTATGATGAATAATTTATATATTATTATTATTATATATTTTTTATTTTTATATATAATATATATATATATATATATGTTAACGCGTTAACACATGCGATTAATTCAAGATCCTTAACGTGTTAAAATAATTTAATGCATTTAACGCAAATTACTGAAGCATATGAAATTGTATATATAAATATATATATAAAACATCGCATCAGCCATTTAAAATATCCTCTATATACCAAACTTCACTTGAGAACACATACATCTCTTTATGCGGTGGTGAAGTGGCCTACATTCATGGCTTTTTCATATGGCTGTTATGTGCTAATTTGAATCTAGTCCCACACTAAAATTGCAGGATATGTTTAATATTTCACAATGCTGTAGTACACAGTACTCTCTCTCTCTCTTTCTCTCTTTTTGCGTTGAGACAGATGTGTGTAATTATAACAGTTTGAATTATTGATTAGTGGATTTCCTCACGCACGTTACTTTTACTGCATCCCTGCAGAGTTCTCTTCTTCGCTGTCTTTCTTGTTCACTCTGTCATTCTCGGTGGCCTGAGGCTTCCGTGAGTTTAAGTGGAGAAATTGAAGACACTTAGCTCTAACTGCATTGTGGCATTATGCCTACATGCATGTACATGCAGACTCACATGCAAATACTTACTCAAAAGATTTCTCATTCTCCATGATATCCAGCACTGTGAGAGAATGTGAATATGTGTGTGCGTGTAACCCAGATTCACTGTGATTCTTCATTACAGTGAAAGCAGTTTTACAAAACTCTGTTTCCACCGTCAGCAATGCTGAGCCGGCGGGCAGCAGAATCCATCCACTTAACTAATCTAACACGAATGTCATTAGTGCACTCCACAAAACTACCGTGACTAATGTGAGGTTCTCTCTTGATAGCCGTTTTTAAAACTGCTCTGCATTAAATGCAAGTGCAAGCACGTGTCAAAGAAGGATGGATACGGTAGTCAAGACTAAATCTTCTTAGTTTTGGCCGGGACCAGCTGGAAAGGAACATGGTACCATCTGAGATACTACTTTACCTGCTGAGACGAGTTAACAAAAGAGATTGGCAACTTAATCTGAAGTCCTGCTGATAGAAACATGTCAGATATATGTGGGCCAAAATGTCTGTTTTAGAAGTGCTTTTGGTAAAGATGTTTATTTTATTTTATGTACATTCAATCTGTCTTAAAATGAGATGAGAAAAAAAAATATAATAGTCAACATTTGAAGTGGATCAAAAAAGTTCATCAAAGTTGTCCTAAGAAGAATGTTTTAGGACAACTTTGATGAAAGTTTTTG
Organism: Hypophthalmichthys molitrix; assembly: GCA_037950675.1. NCBI lineage: Eukaryota > Metazoa > Chordata > Actinopteri > Cypriniformes > Xenocyprididae > Hypophthalmichthys > Hypophthalmichthys molitrix. Next base: position 14,930,336 of record CM075509.1, read on the forward strand.
ATCCACTTCAAATGTTGACTACTGTATATTGCTGGCAAAATGACTCGCAATGAGCAAAATTTTCAAAAAATGAGTTATAGTCATTTTCACAATCTATTAAAAAATAACCGAGCTACACAGCAAAGTCAGTTTTGAGAAAAATCGAGTTAAGCCGGGCACACATTTAACAACTAGCTAAAACATTCTGTGCTCAGCAGAGTGATTGTTTCCTTCGACTGAGGCAGATTTACATACTTACAGATGGAATTTGAACACCGACTGTAATCGCTGACTGAACGCAACTGACTCTGACTGGACTGCGTTTGAGCGCGATCAGTCATAAGTATCAATTTACATTCATAATCGGCCTTACAATCGTTAAGTGTGTGCGCGGCTTTAGAGTTTTCTGAAGGTTCTAAAACAAAATCACCTAGCAACCATACTTTAACATCCCTGTTAAGGGGCCGTTCACATATCCCGTCACATAACGCGTGAAAAGCGGGGGCGCACCGCTTTCTCCTTCTTTCCAAAGCGCTTGCGCTCCCATGACATCTGTCGTTGCGAGAACTGCGCTCTCCACGACGACGAGGACGTTTCAGCAAAGGATTAATTGATTTCTAGCCCTTGCATTAGCTTTACTACTAGATATATTTATGGAGATGAGATATAAAAACCTGCCCTGTACAGCTATGATCAGCTGTTCGGCTAAGCTTTCGATGTTTTGTTACGAAAGGCCGAAGCTGATCGGTTGGTTCTTGTCACATGACCTGCGGTGTGCTTGCGGCATTCTGAGAATTTGAGAATTTTTCATCTCGATGCACCTAGAAAATGCACCACAGGTAGTGTATAATGTTACAAAAGCTTTGTATTTCAGATAAATGCTGTTCTTTTGAACTTTCTATTCATCAAGGAATCCTGAAAAAAAAGTACACAACTGTTTTCAACATTGATAATAATCATAAATGTTTCTTGAGCAGCAAATCATCATATTAGAATGATTTCTGAAGGATCATGTGACACTGAAGACTGGAGTAATGAGGCTGAAAATTCAGCTTTGCCATCACAGGAATAAATTACTTTACAAAATATATTCAAACAGAAAACAGTTATTTTAAATTGTAATAATATTTCACAATATTATTGTTTTTACTGTATTATAATTAAATAAATGCAGCCTTGGTGAGCAGACGAAACTTCTTTTAAAAACATTAAAAATCTTACCGATTCCAAACTTTTGACTGGTAGTGTATATATAACTTTTATATATTATATTATATAAAATATGTTATATATTATATTATATAGTTATATGTTATATATAACTTTTTTTTTTAAATATTTTACTTCAATATTTTGAAGTACTGTAATACTGTTTATATGTGTATATCCGGATTGCTCATTGTCTGAGGCATCTTTGCGCTTCGGATCTGTCAGTCAGCGCGAGTAAGATCATTTTGCATGAGGTTTGAAAATCACATTTCATTGGTTCAGACAAATGCCATCAAAAATGTACTATGAATATTCACAAAGTTGGAATGCTGCGCTTTAAAACTTTTTTTTTTTTTTTTTCTTGGGTGGGATTTTTTTCAATGCTTTTTATTAGGCAAAGCTTAGACAAAATTGTTTCATGAGTTCACATGTACATATAATTTAAGAATAAAACTTATGCGTATTTGGCGTGCTATCCGGGGGGAGGGCTCCGAGCTCGGAATATTGGCCCGAACCCAGAGTGCTCCCCCCGGTGTGGTAAAAGTAGATAGAACTAGAAGTGAGGAGATGGGGTGGAGGAGGGATGCTGATAAACTCTCAGAAGAACAGAGGTAAGTCTGCTGTATTTATGTCTCTTGTTATGGTAGAGTTGATTAACTGAATGCTCTCCACCTGTGCTAATCAGGTTAATTATCTGAACCTACTCCTCCCGAATCTTGTTAATAAAACATCATTTGAGGGAGAGAGATGGGTAATGGGGTTGGGACTTTGGACTCCCACTTTCTCTCCCAGTTCTCCAGCTGTCTGTTGCAAGAAGGCATGTTTAATCTATCATATGTCCATATGGGTCATAACCAGGGTGCAGATGTCTACCATCCTGTTTAACCATCAGTTATGAGCTGTTAATCAGAGGGCCACCGAGGAAGCGTAATGGTTCATTCAACTAAAATCATTCCGACTGATGAGTTGAATTATATGTAGCTGCCAAACTGTTCACTTTTAGACTAATGAAACATATTGTTCTCTCACATTTTCTTGGCTTTGTCATGTGTTTTCATTAGAAGGTGTCTTCGGGCTGTCCAGTGCCTGTAAGAGGCAGCGCTGGTCTTAATATAGGGCTGTGGTGTGTTGTGTGTCTGTCTCACTGGGTTGCGTTGATTGGCTCTTTTGAAACACGGTTGTAATTTACGGATTTCCTGTGAGGACAGCAGACAAGGTTTTTTGGGGGGGACGGCAGTGGTTGATAAGGCATAACCATTGCTATTAGCAGACAAAGTGATTTAATCAAAGGAACAAGGGCTTCATTCTCCTTCTCTGATTACCAGGCTCTCAAACTCCCCTCTTTCCCCTCATTGTTTTTATTCTTCCCCTTTTCTTTTGTTTTTGTGCTCTGCCATCTCTCATTTTCATCTGTTTGAGTGATTTTGACTCACAGCTTCCACAGTCAGCAGACATACACCACAGGATAATCACAGAGCGTGAGAGACTTGGTCAGAAAAACCAAGATGTTTTGAATCTCACAAAAAACATTTCCATGTTTACCCCAAAATCAACAAAAAAAAAGCGATTGTATTATTATTTTACAGTTATTTTCATGACATATAATGCACATTTTCTCCCAAATTCTCATTACTACCTGATGAAATACAAGTGTATAAACTACCTTTAGGGACCCCCAGGTATCCATGGACTCTTGGTTGAAAACCCTGGCTGTAATGCAATGATTTTTTTATTAGAATTTTATTATTAGTTGTGCTGCTTAATATTTTTGTGGAAACTGTGATAAATTTTTTCAGGATTCTTTGATAATTAGAAAGTTCAAAAGAACAGCATTTATTTGAAACAAAAATCTTTTGTAACATTATAAATGTCTTTACTGTCACTTTTGATCAATTTAATGCATCCATGCTGAATAAAAGTATTAATATCATTCAACAACAAAAAAAATCTTTCTGATACAAAAACTTATAATTTAATTCTAAGTTTAATTATATTTAAATATAATTTAAATGTAATTATAATTATGAAATAGAATTTGAAATTATATATATATACATTTCATAATTATAATTATAATTATAATATAATTATAAAAGTTTTTCGATCATATATAATATATAAAATATACTGTTTCGTGCAGTAATGAGAATGAGATTTTTTCATGAATAAGAATTGAAGAGTAAATGCATTTAAGTGTCATGAAAATAATGTCACAATGCAAAAAAATCGTAATGGTCTATAAACGGTCCTCATTTTCTTTAAGCCAGATAATACTTATTTCTTTTGGTTTGAGGGTGAAATATCACCTGGACATGTTCTTGATGGGTTTCACCCTTCACAACTCAATGGTTAGACTCCTAATAACTTGTGCATAACTTGATTTGAGTGTACATCTGTGTGTGTTTGTGTATGTGAGATGTTTCTTCACAGAAGGTTAATGTAATCATGTAGCTAGAGGGTTTTCCATAAGAGTAAAATCTTTACGCTTGCTGGACATTTGTAATGTTCTGCTTCATTAGATTGAGACAATAAAAGAAGGCCCTGTCCCTCCCTCTACCCTCTATACTCATCTTTCGTTTCTGCACACCTCCTTCATCTGCCCTACTCTCTTACTTACCCACATAATTCTGTCATTCATTTACCTTTTCTTGCTCTTCTGTTCTATTTCCTGTCCTTTCAGCTTCCCACTTCCTTCTCCTCCTCCTCATTTCCTCTTTTTGAAACTTTTTTTAGGTCGTGTTACAAATTTATCTCAGCTTGTTCTTCTGCTGTAATATGGTGTGACCAGTTTCAGCTTTCGAAGCCAGATTTTCAATCCAGTGCTCTTAGCGAAACAACAGTAGCATTTTGGCTGTGGAAAAGTTTCTTTCTACCTCCATGTTTAGTTGGCTGCTGGGGTTCTCCTTGGAGACCCTTTGTTGCATTGGGTGAAATCACTCCTCTCTCTCTCTCTGTGTGTATGTGTGTGTGTGTGTGTGCATGCGTGTCTTTAATTGGGTCTTGTTTTGTGTGCTCCATAGAGTTTGTCTCTGGGCAGTGTGCTAACTCTCGGCTGCTTGGCTAAAGCAAAGTGCTAATTGAGGCTTGTTAAATTTAACTGTTCTGTTGCCTCCCATTAGGAAGCAGGTCAGGCATGATGCAGACAAAATGTGGATTAATATGCAAGTATGTGCTTGAGCTTGTGCAATGTCAGCTGTTCTTTAAAATGCTCAGAAGTAACACATTTACAGTTGCTAATGCATTGTTCCGTGTCTGAAATCAAGACTGTGTAGAAGTGTGTGTGTGTTGCCTTTATATATTATTTGTATTGCCTTTATTCATTAAAGGGTTAGTTCACCCAAAAATGAAAAATCTGTCATTAATTACTCACCCTCATGTCGTTCCAAACCCGTAAGACCTTCTTTCATCTTAGGAACACAAACTAAAATATTTTAGATGAAATCTGAGAGTTTTTTTTTTTTTTTTTTTTTTTTTATCTCCCATAGAAAGCAACGAAATTACCACATTCAAGGTCCAGAGAAGTACTAAAGACATAGTTAAAATAGTCAAAGTGACTACAATGGTTCAACCTTAATGTTTTGAAGAGACAAGAATACTTTTTGTGCGCAAAAACAAAACAAAAATAACGACTTTATTCAACAATTTCGTCCCTCCCCTGTCAGTCTCCTACGCAATTGATGCAGTGAACGCAGTTCAGCGCGTCCGTGTTTACGTCCGAATGCCGGCTCTGTATTGGCTGACACTGTTCACGTGAGCACCACGACGCATGCATGTGATGTTGACGCAGGAGCCGGCCAATAATGAGCCAGCGTTCAGATGTAAACATGAATGCGCTGAAATGCGTTCACTGCATCAACTGCATAGGAGACTGACAGGGTAGAGAGGAAATTGTTGAATAAATTCGTTATTTTTGTTTTATTTTTGCGCACAAAAAGTATTCTCGTCGCTTCATAACATTAGGGTTGAACCACTGTAGTCAAATTGACTATTTTAACAATGTCTTTACTACTTTTCTGGACCTTGAATGTGGTAATTTCGTTGCTTTCTATGGAAGATTAAAAAAAAACCTCTCAGATTTCATCAAAAATATCTTAATTTGTGTTCTGAAGATGAACGAAGCTCTTACGGGTGTGGAACGACATGAGGGTGAGTAATTAATGACAGAATTTTCATTTTTGGGTGAACTAACCCTTTAAGTCCAGAATCTCTGCAAGTACTTGAACGCAGATGCATACATGCTATTGCGATACATTTCATGCATTGTTGAATATTGAAATGTTTTTTACTGGAAATTACCTTTAACTGCCTCAGGTCAAATACAGCCTAAGATTATTTGCTGGTCTTAGCTGGTCTCCCAGCCTGACCAAGCTGTTCTGTTGGCTCGTTTTAGAGGGATTTGGGGTGATTTTTAGCTGAAGATCAGTTTGGCCAGATTGGGAGGCCAGTTTAAATCAGGTAAGACCAGCAAACCAGCTTAGGCTAGTTTAAAGTTGACATGAAAGTGCAAATTCACCTGATTTATTTTCTAAATGCATCTTATTGTGAATGATTAATCCACGTTTCATTTCTTAAACATTTTTGTTTATTTTTTTAGTCTAAAGTCTCTGTGATGCTACTTACATTAAATTATGACTTTAAGCAAGTTTTTTATTTCTCAGCAGAGTTACCAACATAATTAAAGCATCAGTGTCTTCATATTTACATAGAGAATGTTTATGGCCTCAGGCAGAGTTGATGATTCTGTCCAAGTAAACATCAAAATATTTTTTACTAATGACACCTAGATGATAAATTGATCATTTAGAACTATGTCACATCATCATGTACAAGCTTTTTCAGTTGGACCCTCAAGAAATCCAGACACAGGCACACACGCACCAAGCTGCCACTATCACTTTTATTGTCTTCCTCTCCATTTAGACATCCCCTCAAGCTCAACCTGATCTTTGGAGGGAAAAACATCCCATAACACACACACTCATGCCCACACGCACAGACTTCATCATGTGAATGCTGCAATATCAGCTGCCCTAGAGCAGCCTGAGGAATAGAAATGAATTCCTCTTTGCACACACGCACACACACACACTTCCTCATATCACTGGAAGATATCAAGTGTGTTCTGACTGCTTTGAATCACCTAATATATGTTAGAAAGGAATGTAGCTCAGCCATACACACACACACACACACACAATCTCTTCCATGTCTGAGAAAATAAAGCTTCTTTAAATGACTCCAACCTCTATGTGAACTTGATGTCTACTGGTTTCAATTAAATCTCATGTTCTGTTCCCAGAAACACCCGTGCATGGTCTCAGGGTCAGCTGGGGTCACATTCGTCCCCCAAAACAGGATGCATCACCCCCCAAAATGTCCCAAATGTTCCTTAAACATGAACAAGTACAGAGCTTTGTGCTAAAAATAGGAGTAGAGAATGGATCATTTCACATGCACTGGAACAGGCCTGTCATAGAGCATTATACACAACCACACATACATTTTGACTCATCTTTCTCTCTCAATAGTCTATTCATGTAATTCTGGGGGTGTGTGGTGGTGCGCCTGGGTGTTTAGGGAGGAAATGCATGTGTTTTCTGCTGGTGGCCTTGGATTGGAGTTACACCAGGCTTAATTCTACCGGCTCAGTGCACACGTGTGTGTGTGTGTGTGTGTGAGACTGCCTCCTCTGCGCTCTCGTGGGTTTGCGCTATTATATTATAATCCTCATAAATATTTATGCTCACAGAAAGATTCAGGAGCAAACACTTATTAGCCTATATGCAGAATGAAGTAGGTCAGCGTGCACGTGCACTCTCACATACATATATGCTAGTGCACATAAACTTCAAACAGCTCTGGTGCTCTGAGACAGCAAGTCTTCCCCCCCCCCACTCTCTCTTTTACAACTCTATTCCTCTTTTTTTTACTTCTGTCACATGGTACTGAAGATGCCAGAGGTTCTTTTGTGTGTGTGTGTGTGTGTGCTTGCGTGCATTTTTGTGATTTATGTGGACACAAATTTGTATAATGACATGGGTATTACACTGGTTTTACGGCGTAAACATGAAATATGAGGACATTTCATGAGTCCTCATATTTAAAATAGCTTTAAAAAATGTAAAAATGCAGAATGTTTTCTGTGATGGGTAGGTTTAGGAGTAGGGGTAGTGTAGGGGGATAGAATGTACAGTTTGTACAGTATAAAAACCATTACGCCTATGGAATGTCCTCACTAAGCAAAACAAACCTGTGTGTGTGTGTGTGTGTGTGTGTGTGTGTGTGTGTGTGTGTGTGTGTGTGTGCGCGTGCAAGCATTGTGTAAAATTACTGAATACTCTAGCATTTCCCTGGGTTTCAGAATATAGACTGTGTACACACACAAGTTTGAGAACTACCTCCCTTTCTAAATATTTGATCCTCTTTCTCCACACAATAGCCACTCACACATGTTCACACATCTAAATGACAGCGGATGACATTCTCACCCCTCAGGAAGAAGCACCTGGCGACTCATAAAGTCGAAAGAATCCAGGAACATGAATTCTGAACACAGAAGGAAACAAAGAAAGCTGCATTTTTCACAATTAAAGACATCATGCTGCTTTATTGTTGGACAACTTGTTTTTTTTTTTTTTTTTTTTATGCCCTCATTTCCTCTAAAGAAAAAAACACATGACTTCCATGTGCAACTTTCACAACATCACACGAATCTGCTTGCTTGTTTTTTTGTTTTTTGGAACGTTTCACATTCCAATGTATCAGTTCAATTTCTTTTCTTTTCTTGCACTTACCCAGAGCACCCTAGCAACCACATAGCAACACACTAGTGTCATGCAGTAACTTTTGTTTGGGCAAACACTACTCATTTTCTCATTTTCATCTGGTATGCTTTTTTTGGCACCATTTCCCAAAACAACCACATAGATTTGACATAATTTTACACAAAAATATGATTTTTATTCACTTGTGTTCTCAATGTTTCACATGTGATAAGTTCAAACCTCAAATGCAATTATTTTCATTTTTAAAAAAATTAATGTGGAATTCATGTGTTTTCTCAAAGGATCTGTTTTTTTATTCACATTGAACGGAATTCAAGTAGAAACATCTGCATTTTGTAACAGATCATTAAACATTCAGTCAAAGCTATTGAGACGGTTCTTAGGAATTCTGTTTCTCTCTCTCCATGAATACTCTCACATTTATGCTTTACTGTAGAACTATCACACTTCCCATCAGGTTTATTGTGCACAAATCAATATGCATTGAGCCACATAATGGCAGGACAGTATCATGAATAAGTTCTTGTAATTCTTTACTCTGCTGTCTTGGTTCTATAGGCCTGTATTTGCCCTTCAGTACAGCAGCATGCAGACAAATAGAAGTGCTTCTGTGCTAATTCATTAGACTCCAGCTGTCAGTGACTGTAAGTGAATGAGGTTTGGTGTCACACAGTGTCATTACACTCTCTGTAATCATAGGATTTTACTATTGTAAATCCAATAAGTGCATTTCTCTCCCTGCACCACAGAAATGTGTCAACTAGTCTTTGTGTTGGCTTGTAAATCATTACAGAGTGTCACCATGGTATCTATAATTTCCTACAAAATTTCCTTTATTTAGTTTTTATTGCTTTTTTATTTTGGTTACATTGGTGGCTAATACCAAGTTATGTTATATTATTTTGTGTGGTATTTTAGCTGAAACTATGGTTACCGTGGTAAATCTTTCCAAGGGATCACAAAACAGTCATGTTGATTATTAAATTTAATTCCCAATTTTATCTAGTCAGGTATTGTTTTTCTTCATCATAGATACTGATGTGTGCAAGTTTAATCATATGTCAATATGAAAATCCAATGAATCTCTTTTAAGACAGGAGGTGATTTTAATCAAGATCGGAGGGTTTGCTTACGCTGTTGTTATGCTATTGACCAAGGCTTTCTGTTCAATTACAGAAAGAAAAATGTGCAGTGTTCAAATAAGAGGTGATGTAAATCACTGTATCTGGTGTTTAGTCAGAGTGCAAGAGTTAGCAAGAAGTTAAAAGCAAGAGAAAGATTTTTTTGTGTTTGCAAGATTGTTTGCATATTTAATAAGACATTTATTAAATGTATTACTCAAGGTATATTACCATGAATAAAGTACTGAAAAGAATGAACAATTGACATCACCATCTTATGTTTACTAGCAGGGAAGTTGGTCAACCAAGTCCCCTAACCAGCTTAATCTTGACCCCACAACCTCGAAGTCGCCTCCCCAACCCGGACTATACTGCCCCCCCTCACCCAGACTATCCTGCCCCCCTCACCCCGACTATCCTGCCTCCTCACCCGAACTATCCTGCCCCCCTCACCTAGACTATCCTGCCCCCCTCACCCCGACTATCCTGCCCCCTCACCCGAACTATCCTGCCCCCCTCACCTAGACTATCCTGCCCCCCTCACCCGGACTATTCTGCCCCCCTCACCTGGACTATCCTGCCCCCCTCACCTGGACTATCCTGCCCCTTTCACCCAGACTATCCTGCCCCCCCTCACCCAGACTATCCTGCCCCCCTCACCCCGACTATCCTGCCCCCCTCACCCCGACTATCCTGCCCCCTCACCCGAACTATCCTGCCCCCTTCACCCGGACTATCCTGCCCCCCTCACCTAGACTATCCTGCCCCCCTCACCCGGACTATCCTGCCCCCTCACCCGAACTATCCTGCCCCTTTCACCCAGACTATCCTGCCCCCCCTCACCTAGACTATCCTGCCCCCCTCACCCGGACTATTCTGCCCCCCTCACCTGGACTATCCTGCCCCTTTCACCCAGACTATCCTGCCCCCCCTCACCCAGACTATCCTGCCCCCTCACCCGAACTATCCTGCCCCCCTCACCCGGACTATCCTGCCCCCCTCACCTAGACTATCCTGCCCCCCTCACCCGGACTATTCTGCTCCCCTCACTGGACTATCCTGGCCCCTCAAGATGAATGTGAAAATGGATTTTAATGATGAAATAGACTATTTCAAAATCTCAATTGCCTATGCAAATGCTTTCTTGCATTAATATGAGGCTAGTAAAGCAACATTTTAGTTAAGGACAGTTTGTTTCGCAAAGTCACATTTTTTTTTTTTTTTTGGTTCATTAGACACATTAACCAATGAACTTGTGTTACGTCATTGCCCTCTTTCTTATTTCACGCGCCCCCTCTTTAGTGCTTTGCTGACGTTGGCTCTGCTAACTACTGTCAAAAAGTGTATGAATTGTTAAGGACATTTTTGAACTATGTTTTGGGTAGTGGGAGGGGTTTGGAAGGTAATTGTTTGTCAGTTAGATTGTAGTTTAGTGACTGGATCTGGATAGGGCACACAGTGCCCTGAGAACATTGCCACAAAGAGCATGTCCCACTCCAAACCTTTGGAATCTGGACGTCATCCCAACTGTTTATGGAAAAACGAGTTTTCAACTCCCATGAGTTGTTCTGTCTACTGCTCTACCACACTGGGAAAGCTGAGACACACATATCGGGTATCTCTTCAGTGGCCCGGGGTTGATGAACCTGAGCAGGATCTGTCCTGCTGGGAGGGACGACTGTCCTTCACTCTGCCCTAGATGGGCGTCTCAGAGCATCGTGCGAGCTTAAAAGCCCCTTAATGCCCTGCTCTGGGACTGTTGCTTTAAAACAAACAAACAAGAAGGGGAGAGGGAGAAAGAAAGAGAGAGAGAACGACAAAGAAAGGGAGAGAGGGACCAATAGTGCTCTATATGTGGGAATGTTTGTGTTGGGTGAACCAAGAGCTGTTATTCTGGGAATTTGTCCTGCAGTGGAGAGAGAGACCAGTGAGACCGAATTCATTTCCAAGACGAGATCTGAGTCACACAGAAGTCACAATCTCAGTCTCCCATGGGGCATTTTTAAGGATTAAAGGAAGAAGGGATGAGAAAATGAAAGAGGAGAACACAAAAAGGAGACCAGCATTACCTGGGGACCTGTTCTCCCACTCACACCTGTGCTGAGAAGGGATTATTTGACCACACACCTGTGTATCTGTGTGTTTGTCATCATGGAGGCGATGCTCATGAGTCTGGGAGAGAGTGTTTGTGTGAGGCACAGTGCATTATGGGATGTGACCTCGGCCACCCTCAGAAGATTGAGGCATACTCATCTCAGAGCTCCTGATGTCCTGGTCCGTGCCGTCTATCAGGTATGAACAGCAGGCTAGTGTGCCTGTGTGTATGTTAGTGTGTGTGTGCTTTGTCTACGGATTATTGCCATACTGAAAGTGACCATCACCACCACCTTAAGAAACTAAAAGAGTGAAGTATAAATATTTATATATTTATATATCAATTTATATTTATTTATAACGGTAGCTAATACTTAGGGCTAGTGATTTGAATAAACCTCTAACCCCAAGTACTTTCATATGGTACTCGTCTTGCACTGTTTATTTGTACAGACATGAATGATACGTTAAATCTGACTGAGAATTTCACCTTGCAGAACGTAAAATGGGTGAAAGGGAGACTTAACCATATCTAGTGACCAGAATATCAAAGAAACTTAGAGATGGGCTCATCTGACCCACAGCTCCTTAAAGGGTTAGTTCACCCAAAAATGAAAATTCTGTCATTAATTACTCACCCTCATGTCGTTCTACACCTGTAAGATTTTTGTTCATCTTCGGAACACAAATTAAGATATTTTTGATGAAATCCGTGAGGTATATGACTATTTACGTTTACATTACATTTACATCTAAACCACTGCAGGCACGTCAACTTTTTTAACATTGTCTTTAGTACCTTTCTGGACCTTGAAAGTGGTGGTTAAATTGCTGTCTATGGACGAGTCTTACACCTCTCGGATTTCATCAAAAATATCTTAATTTGTGTTCTGAAGATGAACGAAGGTCTTCTGGGTGTGGAATGATATGAGTGTGAGTAATTAATGACAGAATTTTCATTTCTGAGTGAACTAACCCTTTAATAACTGCGTAGCAACACCCTAGCAACTATCCACAACATCCTAGCATCATGCTGATGAGTTTTGCATGGACAAACACTACTCGCATTTTGCTCAGAAAATGTAAAACTCTAGAAGTTTTGTCATCTTGTTTAAATTCATTACTCAGGACATTGTGTGCGCTATAAAGCGCATTAGTGTTGCCATGATGGTTTCTAAGGGCTTGAGTCACCCACTGTCTCACGGTCATGAAAACAGCTCTCCACAGGAGTCTACGGTTCCGTCTATCTGTATGTGAGTGTGTGAGGAAGAGAGATCAGTATTCAGGCTGTGTCTCTCCTCTACCTTCCTACTGTGTGAACAGGACAGACCAAACCAGACCGAAGCAGACAAATCTCAGAGTTTTCCATCTCGCTGTGACATACCTGAATAAATGATAGCAAAAGTGTTTGTCTGTTCCAGGGTTGATGTATGACAGGCTGCTGCTATAGTAACAGAGCCTACGAAATGAACAAACCAGACAGACATTTCTCACAGTGTGCTTTGCATCCACCCCATGTTGTTTTATAATCAAATACTTTGGAGTTCAATGTAAATGCCATAATATATGAATAATATATAGTAGTATAGTACAATCTATCTATCTATCTATCTATCTATCTATCTATCTAATCTTCTTTCTGTTTGTCTGTCTAATGTTATTGTATATATTTCTTTAGTATTATTTTTTGTGTTCATTCACTAATGTTATAAATATATATACTGTATATAGCTGTACATTCAGATGAAAAGCCAAGTGACCCTCTTCATGCTAGACTCGATCATAGAAATGACCACTTGAATCTCAAGATTACAAAAAGAAACAACAGCTCTGTATAACCTATGAGGTAATCTCACAGAGACCACCCAAAATGACCTTTGAGTTTGGCCAGAGGGTGTTTTCTGTGTCTGTTGTGTAATTCATGGTGTTATTGTCTATAAAATCACACATACACATGCATTGTGACGATAATGGCTTTAGCATAGCTAGTAAATATGATGAACATACATTGTGGCACATTCAGGAGACGAGGAGGGGCTTCCTAATGCATTCTTTCCACATCTATACACATACACTTTCCTTGCAGGCAGCAGTGTTTGATCCAGCAGGTATTTCCTTGGGAGACCCCTTCACCCTCCTTTTCCCTTTTCCTTTCATTCTTCAAGCCAGAAAAACAAGTCTCTCTCCATCTCTCTGTCTCTCTCTCTCTTCTTTTTAAACCCCAGCACAGTCCGTCAGGCTCAGTGAAGGCATTATCCTTTTTCTCCTGCATCGTAATACACATCCATAGAGCTGCTTTTGTTCCATTTAAGCTGCTAATTGTGTGTCTCTCAGAGGGTGTGTGAGAGAACGAGTGAATGTGACCGAGACTCTCAAGGTTAGTTTAGTGCTCAGAATATAGTAAATGGTTTAGTTGTGTTTTTACATTCTGCTCTGATATAGATAACTGACAGTGTGAATGTCCTCACTTTTACTGACCCACGTATTTTGATTTAGAGTAGATATAGATAATAAAAGTGACAGGTTAATAGAACGTCACTAACAAACTAGTTGTTTATGTTTACATTTGATCATGCAAAACTAGCCGCCATTATGCTAGGGTGTTAAAAGTGGTTGCTATCACATTGCTAGATGGGTGGTCACTTACTACAAAAAGATACTACAGTGGTACCATGGTTTAGTGATAGTATCAGATGTCAATACCATTGATATTTACCATAGTACTGAAATATTTATATTACTTTGAGGTAGATTTAAAAATACTATGGTACAACTATTGGAATTATGGACATGTAACTAACTTGGTATTTTGGTCATGTATTTTCGAAGTTACTAATACCATGGTGCATTAATTTCTCTTCTATGATAAAAAAAAGTACCATAGTATCGCTGTTCCATGGTATTGGAAGTACCATGTAAATTCCATGTTGAATATGGTAATCATTCAGTACCATGGTATACAGTGTATCCATATTACCAGGAGCCAGTGTTATTTTAGATATTTTGAAGAATATGGGTAACCAAACAGTTGATGGGCCCCATTGACTTATATAGTATGTGAGGGAAAAATACTATGGAAGTCAATGGGGCTCAACTGTTTGGTTTCTTACATTCTTCAAAATATCTTCTTTTGTGTTAGGCAGAAAAAAAATTCATACAGGTTTGCAACAACTTGAGGGTGAGTAAATGATGACAGAATTTTCACTTTTGGATGAACTATCCCTTTAATCTTATTTCAGTTTTCTAATTTAAGTTTAAGTTTTTCATTTATTATATCTTATTTCAGCTAACTGATTTTAGTTAACAATAACAAAACTGATAGGTGCCACAGTATGCTACTTTTTGTAAGGGATGTTGTGCTGAGAACTATGGGAGGAATTTCCTTTTTCTTAGATCAAGTCTGAATGTTTGTGTATTTCAGTGTGACCATGTTCAGCAGTCTTTCCTGCTGTGTTTTCCTTTAACTGACATGGCCTGAATTTGAGGGAAATACCATTTTCTCCTGTTTGATGGCAGTGTGCCACCCCTCCAGCTGCTGATGAGTGGACTCTTCCACTTCAAAATCTGTAGAGAGCCCAGGTCTGGCTGACACACATCCATTCTTCTCAGTCCGTTTGTCCCTTCAGTCCACAATCCATCAGTTTGTTTCCCAACTGTGGAGCAGGTAAATGGGCCGTGCTGCTCTGGGATCCTTCCTGTCTCACTGTGATATCAGAGAGGGAAAATTTAAGAGCCTTCTGGAGCTGTTCTGCCTTGTCTCATTCCAAACTGGAATTCTCTAAACATCACATCAGACGCAACCAAACACACACACTGATACGCCACAGCTGTATTTATCCACAATGGTATTTTCCCAGAACATAATGTGTGTTAATATCTTTGCACATTCTTTGTTGGTGATTTCAGGGCTTCATTTTGAATTCATGTTATCGTGCTGATCAGACTGTGTTTATGTGTGTGGCGTTGCTGCTGACGGGCTGAACGTATGATTTAGTGCCTTATAATTTTAGACATTTAGACTACAGATGCTGCTTGGGAGCGTGTGGGAGCGTGCAACTGCAAGAAATGTTAAACTGTTTGTTTTGATTAAAAAATGCAAATGGGTGAGACAGATGCTGAAAATGGATATAACCGAAAAAAGGTGATGAAATGAATACGCACGTTGAACAGGTTTTCCAGAGGGAAAATGTATTACTCTTTCATATTTCAGGAGATTTACAGCAGTTCTCAATTATGTTTCATCTAAAGTATCATCTTAAAATGTCTATAATTTTTTAGAAGAAATAAAATAGACTCAAGACAGTTTTTGACAGGAAGAGTGTGGAGTTATAAAATGAATGTGGATAGCATTTCTCAGATCATTTGGCCTTGATGAAAAATGTTTATTTTGAGATCCTTGAATTTGATTGCAGACTTTTTTTCTTCTTCTTTTTTTTTTTTTTGAGCACATATTAAGACATATTTAGATGTTTGTATCTCTAACGCTGTAGGTGATTGCCAGGGCATTGTTATGCAGTTGCTAAATTGTTCTGATTGGTTGCTAGGGGGTTACTATGCAGTTAATAGGGTTTTTTGATTGGTTGGGATGTTACGCTTTTGATTAAGTTGTTTTGATTGGTTGCCAAGGCATTGCTATGCAGTTGATAAAGTGTTTTGGCTGGTTGCCAGGGCGTTGCTATGCAGTTGACAAGATATTCTAAATAGGAGATTTGAGGTTTTTTGTTTTATTTTGTTTTTTGAAGCAAGTCTCTAATTGCATTCCATTGAAGCTCATTGCTGTCTAGGCCAACAGTTGAGACCTAAGGCCCTATTTTAATGATATAAGGTCATGGTCTAAAGCGCATGACGCAAATGCACTTAGGGCGTGTCTGAATCCTGAATCTGAATTGCTAGTTTAACGATGGGAAAAATGGTCTGTGTGCCCGGTGCATGGTCTAAAAGGGTTGTCCCTACTCTCTTAATGAGTAATGGGTGTGTTTTGGGCATAACGTGCAATAAACCAATCAGAGTCTCATCTCCCATTCCCTTTAAAAGCCAGTTGCACTCACACCATGGTGGATTCGCTATTTACATGGCGGAATTTGCAAGTGGAAAAACTGAACACTTGTCTAGCGAGGAAAAAGATCTGCTTGTGCGCGAGGTTAAATAACAAAAAAAATATTGCGGCATTGACTTTAGACCAGGTTTCAGTTGGTCAATTGTGCAGTCTATTTCAGCTGCCTCAAAATAGCAATGCGCCAACACTGCGCCTGAACTCACTTTGTTTTCAGACCAGCATGCCCACGGGCACACAAATGGGCGCAAATGCATTTGCTATTTAAACAACGTGGCGCAGGACATGAAAATGATAACTGTGTTGGGTTGAAACTAGCAAAAAGCACTTGCGCCGCATTGCGCCGGGTATATAATAGGGCCCCTAGTTTGTTATTAGCATTTTTCCATAGGGTGAATACACATTTATTAGATGTCTTGTGTGATAATAGTTTGCCATACTACTGAATCCCATGGAGATAAACACACACTTGAATATAAAAGATCAGATACATAGGCAACATATTGAGAGGGAGTTTAATTCGCAAATGCGTTTCTGATTTACCATTAATATTCAGATTTTATTAGTCATATAATAGAGCATAAATATTGATTAATAGAAATAACCTCCTCTCATGCATTACTGACTTAATGAACTGACAGATTAATTTGGGCTCAATCCAGCAGTTGTCTAATCGTAGGATTTCCCTGTGTGTGCATGTGTGTAATCTGGCGGTATTACAGTCAAATGCATGTGATTAGTGTGTATTACCCACAAGGCCAGGTCACATATTACTGAGATGAGGGAATCCTAGATTTGCTGGGTTGAACACAGAAATGAAAGTATGAGATGGTTGATATATTGTGTTTGATTATGTGTGTGGTCTATTTGGGATAATGGTGCTGTGGATAAAATAAAATCTCTATGCCAATAAACACCAGTTGAGCCAAACAGAAAATGATACTTACTTCATTTATTTTCACATTAATTAAATTGCATTTGCCTGGTATGTATTTCATTATCACTAATGGCTTTCAGAAATATAGCTCTATGAATACCTCTGAATGCCATAATAATTTATGAGAAGTTTGTTTCATTGGTATACACACACATAGATTATTCTGATCATAAATAATATCATATATATCATTTTTTATGGTTTTGAAAACATTAATTATATAATTTAAAAAATATATATTATTTAAATTATATTATTTTAACTGCTTTCCATTTTAATATATATTTAAAATGTAATTTATTCCTGTGATGCAAAGCTGGATTTTCAACATCATTACTTCAGTGTCACATGATCCTTCAGAAATCATGCTGATTTGCTGCTCAAGAAAAAAAATTCTGATTATGTTTTTAATGTTAGTTGTGCTTAATATTTTTTGTGAAACTGTGATACACGGTTCATCATCAAACTATTTTTACATCAGTTCATCAATTTAATGTGTCCCTGCTGGACACAGCTGAACTTTGACCCTTAGAATAGTCCAGTTTTGTTGGTGGGTGACAGGGGAAGAGATTCTTAATGAACTTCCTGTTAAAATGACAAAGACTTCGGCTGACCTCTGCCATGAGCCTTCATGAGTTGTCATATTCAGAAATGAAAACCAGCATAGTCCAGAATATTTTCCCAATTACAGTCAGAAACTCCCACGTCATCATCTGTGACCTATGACCTGATTTAGCACATTATTAGGTGTTTTAATATTTCATGCAAACACTCTTAGTCTGATTAAGCTTAAACTGAAGACACTTAAATGGCTGTCAATAATTTGCATCACTAATGTAGTCAGAAATGAAGTCATATACGTGAATGACATCAATTTAAATAGTGTTTCGACATTGTGTTTGTGTGGTTAAAGATTTCACATAGATCTGTTCACAATACTGTGCAGTATATGTATATTTTTTTAAATAGTATGTGGAAGAATATGCATTATGCATTGCTAAACATTTTAAACAGCTATACTGTAGCTATACTGCTATTATTGTGAGAATGAGATTATATAATGATAAAGATATTTTCAAAATCACAGTTTATTGTCACATTGAAAATGTAAGGTCAAGTTGAGCATGTTGCATTGTGGGATACATTACCCAGCACAGTGTGCTCCATTCTATACTGCACATTTGGCAAATATAGTAGACCATCAGGGGATTTCACACAGAAAACTTGCATACTGTGCACAATATAGTACATACTGCACACTGCAGAAATAGTAAGAGTATTTTTCAAAACATAACCAAAGTATATCTTTAATATTACTTGTTCTTTATACATTAATCTATTGTAATTATCTCATATATAGTCTAAAGCAATTGTTCTCTAATGGATCTCTTGGCTCTAAGGAATTCCAGAGTGGACTTGTGCAGCTTCCAAGAACAAGACAGGTGTGCTGAGATGAGATTTGATTTAGTGCCAGTCAGGAATTGAGAGATAAATGCACCTGCAGCAATGTTCTGTTACTATGGTGATACATGTGACTGATGGTGACATCAGGGCGTCAAGAGGAGGCTGAAATGCTGATTTATTAGTATTTGAACAGTAAACAGGGAAAGGGATTGATGAGATGTGTGTTTAAAAATTTTGGAAGGATACCCAAGGCTAATTTGCTTATCAGGTTCATCTAGTCTTTTCTTTCTTTCATCTGTTTTTTCTAGATTGTTTGTTTTTCTAGTACACGTCTGTTTCACTGCTATTCCTGTATCGACACAAAGCTTAGCCACCTGTGTGTTGTACAATACATATTCAACATGAAATCAAAATTTAACCAATTTATTTTATTAATGTGCAGGTGATTCCAAAGGAAAAAAACTGCCATTTGTTTGTCATGTCCATTAAAACAAAAAAAAAAAACAAAAAAAAAGAAGGGATTTGGCTACAATGGTGGCAGATATGCAAATATACATTAATTAGTAAATATTTATAAATATATAAATTGATGAGAAAAAAAAAAAAAATATATATATATATATATATATATATATATATATATATATATAAATAATAAAATTATTTATGTATTTGAAAAAACTCTTTGATCACCAATGCATTTATTTGATCAAAATACAGTTAAACAGTAATATTGTGATATATTATTACAATTTAAAATAACTGTTTTCTATTTGAATATATTTTTACAAATTTTCCTGCGATTTTCAGCATCATTACTCCAGTCTTCAGTCACATGATCCTTCAGAAATCATTCTAATATGCTGATTTGCTGAAGAAACATTTCTTCTTATTATTATCAAATGTTGAAAACCGTTGTACTACTTAATGTTTTTTAACTGTAATGCATTTTTTCCCCATTTTTTCTTTGATGAATAGAAAGGTCAAAAGAACATAAATAGAGATTTTTTGCAACATTATAAATTCTAAGTCTTTAGTGTCACTTTTTATTGTCAGTTTAATTTAATGCTTCTTTTCTGAATAAAAATATTAATACCTGACCCAAGACATTTGACATTTCTGCTACTGTATGCAGTTACCACTTTTATTGATGCAATTAATTCCTGATAAATTAAAAAAAAAAATGGGCTGCAAGCTACAATTCACATTAACTTTAATTGTGTGTGAAAGGATGTCGTTTCTTCCTGTTTGAGAAAGTGATATGAAGGGTGGTCAAGGGCAGCTGTCCCGCTCATTTCCTCTCTTTCTGTTTGATATTCTGTGTATTGGTTAGACTATGTGATGGGTCATGAAGTTCATTGTGTCTGCAGTGCCTGCACAACACAGCCAATCAGGGATTCAGCCAATCAGGGCTCAGTTCTCACACCTGACCTGAACATACCAATCACAGCTTTGAGAAACTGTTGAGATGGGCATTTATGCAGCGGCCCGGTCAAAGTGATTGATTTACGCTTGTTTAATTATAAATGAGTGGGAGAGAAACAGATATGTGGAAACTGCCCACTTAGTCTACTATGACAGTGACACACAATGATGTACTTGAGACTGTGTGTGTGAGAGAGAAATGTACTATTCAAAGGATAGTCCACTCAAAAATGAAAATTCTGTCATCATTTACTCACCTTCCAAAGGTGAAGTTCCAAACCTGAATGAATTTCTATGTTCTGCTGAACACAAAGGAAGATATTTGGAAGAATGTCAGTAACTACCATAATAGGAAAAATAATTACTATGGCAGTCAATGGGGTGCGAGATCTGTTTGGTTACTGACATTCTTCCATATCTTCCTTTGTGTTCAGCAGTATTCAGTTTTTGGGTGAACTATCCCTTTAAACTTATCTATACCATATTGATTATTGGAAGACATGAGATTTTTTTTTTAGATTTAAATATTGGCTGTTGTATTCACAATTGCAAATGTAATTTCAAAATGAATATCCATGTTTCATAATGTACATTACAGTGTTAATTCAGTATTATTCATATATTATTATAGTATTTTACTCATATTTTGAATTACCTTTTGTTTTTATATTTTCAGTTTTAATTTTATTTTAATTTTTAGTAATTTTGTTATATGCTTTTATCATTTTTATTAGTATTTTTTTTATATTTCTGTTTAGCATTAATTTATTTATTTTTTTCAGTTTTAGTAATTTTAGGACTTCAGCTTAAACTTATTTATTTCAGTTTGGCAATATGGCCAAAAAAATGATCATGATAAAAATGTTCATAGCAGTCAATATCGATAATTATCATGATAAATATCAAATCTTTATTTCTTTCAAGTTTAAAGGCAGATTTTTGCTCCTAAGTGAAAGTTATAGAAACCATAGAAACCGGTTAATTGTGGTTTTAAATTGCCGTTCAAATGAGTTTCATTCCACTTTTGGCGCATAAACATAATCAAACATTTACCAAACTCTTGATATCGTGTTATCGAGGAAAATTATATCGTGATAATTATCATTTTATCACCTAGCCCTATTGCCAAGGCAACATTTCTAATTTCCATTCAAGTTTTTTATATGTATTTTAGTGTATATATATATATATATATATATATATATATATAGCTTTATTTCAATTGCTGAAGATAAATTCAATGGTTTGTTTTAGGTAACAATAACAACACTGCTACTTTATATGTTGTGATGTCTAAATTCACTTCACTTCAGCATTTAAACTGGTTGCTTTATGTTTTTACTGTTTTATATCTGGTGGAATAAAAACATTTGTCAATGCAGAGCGCTGTGTGTGTGTGTGTGTGTGTGTGTGTGTGCGCATGCGTGTGCGTGTTTGAGTTTTTGTGTCATATCAGGACACAAATTTGTATAATGTCATGGGTATGACATAGGTATTACAAGGAGAGGGTGACTTATGAGGACATTACCCCATGTCCCCATTTTTCAATTCTCATTTTTTTTTTGAGAAAGTAAAAATGTGCACAGTTTCCTGTGATGGGTAGGTTTAGGTGTAGGGGTAGTGTATGGTGATAGATACAGTTTGTACAGTATAAAAACCATTACGCCTATGGAATGACAATTCACAAAAACAAACCTGTGTGTGTGTGTGTGTATGTGTTTATCTTGGGGGGGTGGGGAGTGGGGGAGGAGGGGGTCCATCATATCCTGAAACACCTGAAGTCCATTCACAGATCCATTTCAGTTTAATAAACTGCAGATGTGTGTGTGGCCCAGAATGCTCCTTCACTCGTTCTTTTATCAACAAACTCCAAATTGCTCTAGTTTCTCCAGAATCCCAAGAATGCTTGACCGACTAAAGATGTTCTCTCATACAGAAATAGCCAACGGTGCTTCATGAAAGCATTCCTCTAACACACAGCATGGGAAAACAGCTCGACGACTCTGAGAGTGAGTGATAGAAATAGAGAGAATGTTTTTGTAATTATGCTTAAAGGAATAGTTCATCCAAAAAATAAAATTATGTCATCATTTACTCATTCTCATTTCAATCAGGCTCTGAGGGAAAAAAAAAACAAAAGTAGTCTGCACTTCATTCCAAGTAGGATTATATGAAGAACAGACTAAATTCACTGATTATTTACGGAAAATCTCCCACTCTGCTGCAGTATAGTGCTTTTGGACAGCATCCGTAACTGTTAATAAAGAAAAGAGCAGCATGACCTTTTCTGTCTAACATTTTATTTTTACATAAATTTTACATTTAACATCATCTTTTGAGTGCCACAGAATCATAGAACAACATGAGGATGAAATTATGACACAATTTTCATTTTTGGGTGAACTATTTAAGACCTTTAAGACCTCTCCTAGATAAGGTTTCCTCTTCAGTAGATCATGATTCCCAGGGGAGCCCTTTATTAAACACACACAAACATACACGGCCCGTGAAGATGATCGTACAGAATGGCTGTATATGGTGAGAGCAGTGATGTGGTCTGTGGTCAGAGTGTAAGAGGCTGGAGGAGAAATAGACTCTATTGCTGTAAGTGATGCTGTAAGCTCTCTCTGTCTTGTGATGTGTGTGAGTGATCGTTTTTGCTGCTCTACTGACTCATATACTCACTGTGGTTTATGTCCTAGTTCACACACACACTTTCACACTCTCAGAGACTCGTTCAGAGGATTGTGCTGACATACACACAATTAAAGACACACCTAATCATGTGAGAGGAGAAAAGATCTCATTTATTGATTCATAGTTCCTGAGTCAGCGATGTTCATGTTACGCACAGACTTGCACACTTTCTTTGTTCTCTATGACTGGTGGCAGTTATAACACAACTTTTCTGAAAGCTTTTTTCATTAAATGGGAGGCTTTTGGCTCGGCTAAGTTTTGCATTATAAATCATAACTCTAGCCTATGTGTTTATGTTTGCTTGGCAGAAAATGTTTTTCTCTTTTTAGCTTTTTTTTTTTTTTTTTTTTTTTTTTTTTTAAATATAAGGCCTTAAAAATTGGTGTTATATGTCATTTTAAAGGGTTAGTTCACCAAAAAATTAAATTTCTGTCATTAATTATTCACCCTCATGTCGTTCCAAACCCATAAGACCTTCGTTCATCTTCAGAACAGAAATTAAGATATTTTTGATGAAATCCAAGGCTATCTAAACTATACATAGGCAGCAATGTCATTGCATCTTTTGAGGTCCAGAAAGGTGGTTAAAATAGTTAATGTGACTACAGTGGTTCAACCTTAATGTTATAAAGCGACGAGAATACTTTTTGTGTGCAAAAACAAAACAAAAATAACAACTTTATACAACAATTTAAACTGTTGTCATACGTAGTTGACGTAGCGAACACAGTGCAGGCTTCCTTGTTTACGTCCAAACACCGACTCGGTATTGGCCGAAGCTGAACATGTGAGCACCACGACGCATGCTGATGCAGGTGCCGGCCAATAATGAGTTGCCGTTTGGATCACTGTAGTCACGATGACTATTTTAACCATGTTTTTACTACCTTTCTGGACCTCAAGGTGCAATGACATTGCTTCCTATGTGTGGTTCGGATACCCTCGGATTTCATCAAATATATCTTAATTTGTGTTCCAAAGATGAACAAAAGTCTTAAGGGTTTGGAACGACATGAGGGTGAGTACTTAATGACAGAAAATTCATTTTTGGGTGAACTAACCCTTTAAACAATCCTGAATGAAACAGTGTTTTTAGCGAATCAATTGAGGTGATTGATTTATTGATTCACTCACTCGTAAAGACAGTCCCTTGCTTTGTTTCTTAATTAACCAGCCTTTTTTAAATGAATATGTTAAGTGAAGGATTTATTGAATCACTCACAGACAGTCATTTGATTAATTTCTGAAAGAATCAGCATTTTTGATCAAATCTGTTGAGCGTATGATTCATGAATCATTTAAAGAGAATCACTTGACTGTTCCTAAATCATCTTTTTTTAAATAAATCGGTTGAGTCTATGATTCATTGACAGTTGTATGATTCGTCTCTGAATATTTTTTTTGTTTTTGAACAAATCGATTGATTCAGTGACTCACTTGTTGCCACCTACTGGCGGAGTGATGCAACATACAGAAAGAGTCACTAAAAAACCCCCACCAGCAAGTAGGCCTAGTCTATAAAGCATATCACACTACCATGAGAGTTTCTAGAATAATAAAGAATACATACAACATGATTTTCTTATTGAATTCATATTTACCATGTTCATATTTGTCTAGATACAACCTCTTTCTAAGCTTTTTTTTTTCTCTCTCTCTCACTCTCTCATACACATTCACAGCAGGGTTGGTTTATTTTTGTCCGAGGTGGATTTGCATTCAGTAGTTCTACACTCAATCAATATTCAAAAAGGCCTGAGAACAGAATGACTCAGCTTTCAACACTGAAACTTTTACAATTACACAAAAACATTGAAAAACCTGAACTAGATGAATATGTTCCAGTAAGTTTCAGTAAACTTTAGCGGCTCAAGTGCTGTTTATCTGGTCTTGTTTATCTTATTTATTTATCCCATGTGTTTCCAATGTATACAGTGGGATATATTTGTGTGTGTGGGTGTGTTAGTAGGCTAGAAGCTTTAGATGTTTAGGTTGTGTCTGTGTGTGTGTATATTGTACAGGCCAGATGGGAGTAAAACTTTGCAGTGAAATTACAGCAGGAGAGATCTCACACACGTTTGAAGTGCTTACATGTGGGTAGTGTTGCTTTTTTTCCCCCCTGGATTTAACTGGAAACACATTTTCTTCTCTCATAACACACACACACACGCTGACATGAGGCACAAAAAGAGTAAATCCCGGTCTTTTTGTGCTTCTCTGCACTGGCCTCTATATGTAGAGAAGTTACAAGTCTCTTTAGACCATTCAATAACAGTCTCAGATACATCTGAGCGCAGTTATGATCCTCAATTGTCCAATAGCATACACCACTGTACAGACACAGGTGCTTTGGTGCCCATCCCAAATACGTCGTTGGATAACTATTTTACAGTGCACAATTAGTCCTTTAATCCCTTTAAAGATCTAAAACTTATTTATGACCAGCGACGAATAGATCTACGACTTTCCCATGAGGAAAATACCATAAATATCTGCTGTTAACCTCACTCACACCTGGATCTGTGTAGGCTCTGCATATAGAATTACACAAAATTCAGTATCAACACAGGGCTCATTGCAGAGACTGTGGGGGATCTTTGATGTGATTTAAAGGAGGTTTGTAACCACTAAGATTATTCGTAAAAAAAAACCTCCACCCACAGCCAACATCCTACACCCTAAACACCAAACCCCACCAAAGCCCCGTGGCTTGTCCACCCCCAGCCCCTGAGCTGAAGATGATGAGAACATGGCACATATAAGAGTTTGTTTTATGGAAAGGAAATTTTATGACTGTAGCATGAAACACACAGAAGATTAATGGCCTGTATTTATTATATGCTTTTGTCTTACTTGTATGTGAAAGTGCAGTCAGTGTAAACATTCCACGGAAGAAAGAAAGGAGCAACATGAGGAAGAGTAACTTATGACCGAATTTTTATTTATGGGTAAACTATCCCTTTAATGGTCCATTTTTTAAGTCTCTGAAGTTTAAAGGTCCAGTGAAGTGCCTTGGAACACACAGCATTATTCAGTGTGTTGACGTAATTTCAACTGAAGCAGGAAGACATGGTGGGACATATCGAACAGCTCCTCCCCTTTTTTAAAATAGCCAATAGCATTTAGTTTTTATCACACATCATTGAGCTCGGTAAATCCTCAGTGTCCTTCTAATCTCTAACCATTTCTCCTCCTAATCTCCTCCATATCGCTTGAAAATACAGCAATCTGTACAGAATTCAAATGGGTCCGATACGTTTTGTGGTCTGCACCGACTCGCGAATATGATCTGCTATCATGTCTCTGGACCGGAGCAGACTGTGTGCGCTGTGGTTCGCGTGACACTAACGTGAAATTATATTAATAAACACCAGGAACTATCCTCAAGGAAGAGAGAAGGCTTAAATACACAGATGATGATAGTCAATGGAACAAGGAACAGGTGAGAAACTAATAAGGGACTGTGGCAAATGATGAATGACTAAACTCAGACAAACGAAAAACTAATGGCTTGTTTGCACTGAGCGGTACAGTACAGTACGATTTGGAATGGTAAACCCCGATCCGGCTTGCATTTCCACCTCCAACAGTACCCTTACTTGATAGGCATGGTGTATGCCAGAAAGTAGCAATCTACGTCAGTCTCGCACAAAGAAGAAAGTGACACCGTAAACAACAATGGAGTACATACAGCATCTTGTTCTTTCTTTCCGGCATGTGGTTGTTTGTTTGCTGCACGCTGACATTGTGTTGCAACGGTATTGTGTTTCAACTGTTTATTTAAAAAATGGCGCCTCTTGTGTTGTTATTCCCCTTGTAGCATGCGCAAGTGATGATTCTCTGTCAACCAATCAACATTCTGCAGTGAGTCTAGCTCCACCCTTTAGACTTCTGACAATCGAAACGGAAATAATTGTGTACCGTAATGTACTGTTCAGTACCTTTCCGCTCGGAGGAAACAAGACTAAAACTAAACGGAGACAGAGAAACAAAACTTAACCATGACACCTTATAATCCTTTATACACTACCGTTCACAAATTTGGAGTCTGAATATTATTACAATTTAAAATAACATTTTTCTGTTTTAATATATTTTAAAACGTAATTTATTTCTGTGAATTTTCTGCATCATTACTCCAGTCTTTAGTGTCACATGATCCTTCAGAAATCATTCTAATATGATGATTTGGTGCTCAAGAAACATTTCTTATTATTATCATTGTTGAAAACAGTGATGCTGTTTAAAATTTTTCTGGAAACCATTTTCCTTTTTTTTTTAGGATTCTTTGACGAATACAAAGTGCACAATGTGACAAAAATGAAAGTTTGAGTGTGAATGTGAGTAGCAGGGACAAGGGATGAACTTCATCTTGCTTCAATTATAGGTCAGCATTGTTTACATCTAGTTCAGACGTAACAGGCCACATACTAGCTGCAACCTCACTACATGTATACGCACACACACAAACACACACACACACACACACACACACACACACAAATAGCATTCAATCCTAACCCCCATCCAATTTGGTTTACGTCAGCCATACAACCTGTCCTTATGTCCGCAGAAGTAGAAGGGTGACCCGTGTGACCGCCTTCCGAAAAAATAACAAACCCCTCGATATATACACACACATACACCCCGCTTTGTCTCTGAGCCTGAGGCAGTGAGACAAAAATAACCAAACTCAGAGACTCCTAACCAGAACCACATTTCCTGCATAGAGAAAGCCAGAGACGGCAAGAGAGGTCGGTTTCCCATATTTTTATACGTTTTGAAGAAATTTCAGCCTTTTATTTTCTCAGAGAACATCAGTCTCTTCCTCTTGTACGATTTAGACACAAAAGACGGTATGTATTAAACAAATTGTGCGCTTTGGTCTGGCAGACATAGTTGGGCTTGGTCTTTCAGAAGTTTATTTTAGAACTTCTCTCTCCCCAGTCACAGTCGTGTGAGCCTGGATATTCTCATTTATTCTGAAACGCCCCCACAGTATCAAGGGTTTCCTTTTGTACAAATGTTCACCTCCATCCACGCACAGAAATACACACTCTCTGGCTGTTTTAAACAACGGGCTCTTGTAACACTGTTGGGACCTGTGCCCAGAGGAAAGAGCCAATAAATGAAGTTAAAATATGTATTAGAGAGCGCAGAGAGATCATGAGGGACTGTTTAAATTGGACAGTAGTGTTTCCGCTGTGGCTGGAGGTCCAAAATCAGCAGCGGTACTAACACTCGCTCACCTTGCACCACCTTTGTTATGACCTCAATAACGATTTAAATCAAAGATGAACGATCAAACTGTCATCAAATTCAACAAATGCATTAAGATTGACTTCAGATACTTGTGTTTGTTTATTGATGGTGTTATCACCAGCAGTCAGATAATAATGAAATGTAAGCCTGCAGCCTAATTGCATTATGTTTGGAGTGTTTTTCAATTACTTTTCAAAGGCCCTCCCATGAGTATGCGTGAGAGAGTGATGAAGAGAGATGGAAAATCCTGACCCTCAGTGCAGTGTTTCTCTCCATCATTCAAGTACGTTTAAACCAAGGCTGAAAATCGTTAAACCAAAGGCTGTGGAAATTCTATGCTATATCATTGTAAGACAATGCATTGGGGATATTTTATCATGTCCCAGTATAGCTTGCAACTTTTACAGCATCGCTTTTAAAAACTAAAAGGATTTTCACATTACATGGTTGAGCTTGTTTTTTTTGTTTTGTTTTGTTTTGTTGTTTTTTTACATCTGGGGTTTAAAGGTCACTTTGTAAATCATAAACAGTGCTTACCTAAATTACCAGTAAGCGTCAATGAAATAATAATGCATAAATATTACTTGTATATTCAAAAGAACTTTTACATGTTTTGTGTAGTTTGAGTGAAGAAAAATGTCATTCAAAAATGTCAACTGATACAGTAAATGTTTGCTTCTATTATTTTGTCTTTGCTTTTGTGTTTCTGAAGACAAGAGTGAATTAGTGTGAATTAAAGGATTCACTTTAAAATGAAAATTACCCTACGCTTTACTCACCCTTAAGTCATCCTAGGTGTAAAGTAAAATATCTAGCTTCCGCCAGACCACCTTCCGTATTAAACTTACGAAGAAAGTGTAAAACTCTCGTAGTTCAAAGCTCTTATGCTATGTCCTACGGCTTTTGTATTCAAAATACAAAAGTGTAACTGACGCGACATCAGTTTTGGTTTTTCGTAAGTTGAATATGAAAGGCGGTCTGGCGAAAGCTAGATATTTTACTTTATAACTTTGTTTTCTTACACAAACACATCGCTTCACTTCAGAAGGCCTTTATTAACCCTTCAGAGCCGTGTAGAGTACGTTTATAATGGATGGATGAACTTTCTTGAGCTTCATACTCATTGGTCCCGTTCACTGCCATTATAAAGCTTGGACGCATCAAGATATTTATTAATATAACTCCAATTGTGTTCATCAGAAAGAAGAAAGTCATATACACCTAGGATGGCTTAAGGGTGAGTAAATCTTGGGGTAATTTTCATTTTAAAGTGAACTAATCCTTTAATTGCACAATATTTCCACAGATGGACAAGCTGAATTACTTCTACATAGTGATAAATGTCTCTGAATTAACTATATATAATATATAATGGAAAGTAACCCACAAAGAACACATCACTTTGTTTGTGTCATTTGGTAACACTTTACAGTCAGGTTCCATTTGTTGACATTAGTTAATACATTAACTAACATGAACTAACAATGTTCAATACATTTGATACAGTATTTATTCAACTTTGTTAACATTAGTTAATACAAATATAACTGTTTATTGGTAGTTATTGTAGTAAATGTTAAAATTTACTTTTTAAAATAATATTTAGAAGTATTTTCCATAGTTAGTTCATGTTAACTAATGTAGTTAAAAAAATGTTAACAAATGAAACCTTTTATGTCACATATATTTTTTAATGTCAGGGTCTGAGAATGATAGAAATAGCTCTTGTGAATCGTTATGCAGAATTTATGCATGCAGGCTATGACCCTTACAAGGAAAACACCTTCCAGTTTTTGTAAAGGTTTTCATTGAGTTCTCTGCAATGTTGACTTTGCGGTGAAACGACCGTTAGACGTCTGTGTGAAGGAGTTCACACAAATCATCTCCCTCTAACAGTCGGTTCAGTTTAAAAGCATCTTTCAAACATTTCTCTCTCCTTTTTATCCTTTTTCGTTTACCCTGGCCAAACCAAATGGGAGAGGAAATCTGAATTAGAAACGGAGGGGCGGAAGAAGTCAGGCAGAGGGAAAGAGAGTGCAACCCATTCCCAAATGTTTCTGTGTTTCTACTGCAAATCCAGATGTGGGTCTGTTAGTCATTGGTCAGCATCTACACACACACACACACACACACACACATGACCAGGACTTTTTTCCACAGTGCAGAAAATTCCTTACAGTCATAGTATCAGATAGTAATACTGTGGTACTTTGATATTTACCATGGTACTCAGTGGTTACCATATTTATACAGTATACCATGTACACTATTTGCACTATACCAAAAGGTATTTCAATGAATATCGTATTGCCAGGTGCATTGTCAAAACTAAAAACATTCCATTACCATAGTACTACTGTACATCCAAAAAAAACATTGTTATATCATAGTATTTGTACCTTTACAAAAAGTATTGTAGCAGTAACATGATAGATTGTTACCATGGTACTGTTTTTTGTTTTTTTTTGTTTTTTGGACATGTATCTGCATCTGATACCATAATTTTTCTGTGGTATTTAAGTAGTACTTCCAAGGTTGTTCCAAGAATTACTATACATGTCCAAAAACATGTTAGCCTACTAGAGGGCTACTTTTTGTAATGAATTGGTAAGTTTTTGACCGATTCAACCCTTATTCACTTACATATTCCAGATTTGGTGTAAACCAGTGTTTTTTATTGCTATTATTTACTATTATGCTATAGTAGCCTATTTATTAATGTTTAAAAATAATGTTTATTAATTAATGTATTAATTAGCTTTAGTAGGCCTATAGGCCTACTTCAACTTATTTCAGTCAGTTGCCGTTTCTAATTTTAATTCCATCTCTAAAATTTCTAGCTAATTTTTATTGATTTTTTTAAAATTCATCTAATATTTATATTTTAATTTATTTTAGCTTTGTTTCAATTAACAAAAAATACTTTTAATAGTTTTAGTTAACAACAGTGGTTTAAAGTAAACTGATGGAAATGTCAGACTGGACTACTTAGTGTGTGCGTCGCGTTTTGCTCAATCACAGCCGCTCCGGTGTCATGGGGGAAAGGCGGAGGAAGAGGAGAGGCAGCAGCAGGAGGATGAGGAGGAGGGGTTGGGGTTTGCTGTAGAGGAACTGCTTGTGTGTGTGTGAATAGTGTTGTGCGGATCTGCTTGCTGGACGCGGGCCAGCGGTCCCTGTGAAACAGCGCGTTGAGAGCGGAGAAGGATGGGATGGGATGTGCTGGCACGGCCGCTGTCAGTCCACTCCGCTCCGCCTGTGCAGCTTCACCGGGGATCACAACAACGACATGGATGATGCTGACTTCGAAGATGATTTAGGCCGGCGTGCGAACGTTTTCTCTTCGGACTTAACCCATTTGGATTACTGTGGTTGTTGTTAGAGAACATTTATTTTTATTTCGGCGAGGAATTAATGAACGCGGGAGCGTAAAGGATTTCCAGCAAGGTAAATCGCGCGCACGTCTCGCGCTTTTTTTGCGCTGGTCTCGCGCTTGCCGATTCAGTCAGTGTGTAAGGGACGATGGAAGGATGGATGCGTTAAATACGTGATGTTTTTTTTACTTAACTACACACATGTACTTCAATTTTTCCCGATTATTGCTTACAACACACGATAGAGCACTGATTTGTGACCATACACGGAGTATATCTTTCTTAAAATCTGATTTTAGGAGGTGAAAAGGCTCCTCAGAGTGTAAACTGTTCATGTAATGCAGCTAGCCTGCTAACCATTTACCTTAGAAACACAGGCATATTATGTGAGAAATACTGCATCGTTTTCCCATAATGTTGATCTTTTTAGACGAACATCATCCTTAAAGTGATTTTTAGAAACTAATAATGTTGTGTTTAAAGGAGTTTGCATACTAAACTTGCTGGCTTATTTGCTTTGCTTGGTCACCATTACTGCCCATTCAGACTCATTCATCCATTTTTCCAAGGCTATTAACCTGTGCTGACAGCTGAATATGATCAGATCTGCTGTGGATAGTGACAGGAACTTAAAAGGATTGCATGCATGTGACCATCACGGTCATATTCTTAAAATCCTTGAACAATGCAGCTGTGTTAAGTCTTGCTTTATTAGATTTACTTGAAATGTCCCATGCCAGCCTCATAGAAAGGATTAAGCTGTCTCAAAACCTAATTAAAAAAAAAAGCTTTTTTTTTTTATAAGAATCTGTCATAGGACATTACCATCAACATTAATAAATAGACAGATAGATAGATACATAGATAAAGATATATGTTGATTTGTACAATGTCTCAAAAACTTTTGACTTCTGGGCTGCATAGATTTATTTTGGTTGCAATTTCCTATTACAGCTGCTAAAGACTACCTACCTAGACATCATTATTGGTGCATGGACCCAAAACATTTTTGGGCTTCCGTCAGACATCCTCATCTCTGTGGTGATGTGACCTTCATACCTACACATTATCTTAGCCATCATGCATGCCCTTTAAAATGCTGTCTAGAATCTAGATAGCCAGCCCATTAGGTTTTGAGGCACAGCCTGTGATTGGGGTCTGTCTGCTGACTGTAAACAAAGCAGACTGGGCTGTGTCTATCTAGGCAGCTGTGGTCCTGCCGGCTCAGGGTGACGGATGTCTTTTTTTGTGCTGCTCACCCTGTGATGTCTGCACTGCAGGGCAGCAGTGTCAGCAGGCTGATGTACTCTAGCACACATGGTCAGGGATGAAAACCAAACCTGTAGTCGCCTTGACTTTTATCATTTGTCAGTCTGCACCATGAGACTTCATTCGTGCCTGAATTTGTGATGAACATTGATTGTTCTGCCTTTGTGATTTCCATGTGCATGTGTGATCAATGTGATGCACTGTCATTTTGTTGTCAATGTGCATTAATTGGAAATAATGGCTAAATACCCCCTTGCTGTGTGCATGGGGTTGTGTCTAATGGCCTATACCATCACAGGGACATCAACTACCGCCTACCATGTTTAATATCTGTCTGTTATGATCTGAATTGGATGTTCACTAATTCAAATGCTCTTAAATCTCTATCTTCTACACATCGTACTACTCAGTGAGAGTGTACGTGAAGCTAACATGTAGCTTAGGATTTAGTACGGATAAACCGCAATGAAACCCTAAACAGGGCATCAGGGTCAATCTTAAATCTGCACCAGAGAGTGGGTTTATCATCGGATCAGATTATATTACACTGTAATCGTCTCCTCTGCAGTGTGCATCAGAATAACTGCACTTTTATATTAGTGCTGCATGATTTGGGGAATCTAATTGTGATTTTTCTTATAAAAATGACAGCTATGATTTATTCATTTATTTATTTTTGTAAGCTCCAGCTTTGCTGTGCTTGGTTGTAGGGCTGCACAATATTACTACTAAATGTTATAAAATATAAATATAATATATATATTTATGATGATAATGATTATTATTAAATAAAATATTAAACAAAATAAGAAATATTACTATTGTAATACTGTATTTCACTTTAAAATAAAAATATTTTTAAAAATGAACATATTAGTTAGTATTGACCAAAGTATCAACTATTATGAAATATTAAAAATGTGACGCTTTGAGCGCTGTTGAGAGGATTCGTAAACACCTCTGATTGGCCATTGTGTTCACGCGCTCATCAGATATGTCTGTGATTGGCTACAGTGATCAACGCTTCAAAAACATGTTGTAAATAGACATCACTGACGCTCTTCACAGAGCGCTTACACAGATACACACGGGAGTGTTTGAAAGCTTTCAGACCCCTTGCTGCCGCTTTCAAAACACTTTCAAAATCAAAAACTTCCGTGTGCTTTCAAACGCTCCTGTGCGTTGATCATTGTAGCCAATCACAGACATAAATGTTGAGCTCGTGAACACAATGGCCAATCAGTGGTGTTTACGAATCTGCTCAACAGCGCTCAAAGTGTCACATTTTTTAAATTTCAGTACAGACTTGGTATCGAAGTCAGTACTTTTAACAACACTAATATTAGTTTTAGTCAGGTATACATGGCTGTCATTATTCAATTTCAAATGTTAAACTATCAAGCTTTTATTTTGGCATAAAACTGCCTTTAAAGTTAGTTTGTTGATAACAGTTTATAATTGCTCGTTCTCGTTACAAGTTTGGGAAGATGGTTAGCGCGTTACGTTCCCAAATGCACTTTATAAGCGACTCAGACTCAGCACCAAGCCATATCGCAATTTCGGTTTCATTTAGATCAATTGTGCAGCACTACTTTCTGCATCTATAAAAGAATTACAATGGTTTACAAATATTACACTGACTGAAATGTGTGTGCTATGTGATTTTAATGACATCACAGGTTCGTAGGGCAGTGTGAGTGTAGTGTGCCACTCAGGAGTTCAGCTGAGGAAGCAGTGACTCACTGTTCAGTGATTACAGGCGAGGCATTTTGTATCCCCACACCAGACACAGCACACAAACACAATGCTGCAAACACACAATTCCCAGCACCTGATTGTTAGATTCTGACATTGTGGTTGAGAGCTGTTCACCTCCCCCTCCAGATACACCCCAGTGAGAAGTGTTCTCATTTAGTGGAGCGGAGGTTTGACATCTTGAGCTTCAGGCTTTAGGGATGTGCTCCCATCACCAGCATGCTGTTTGCTGCCTTCAAAGCCTCAGGTTTTAATCTCCTATTGTGTGGTGGGAAGTGTTCCTATCAAGCCTGACTCAAACCTTAAGAGGTTTAATATGGTGATGATGTAACAAAACTGTGGTGCTTTGGCTACCACAAGGACGGTAGTAAAGTTTAGCCTTTAAGATTGCAAAGTCAGCCCAATATCAGATGCTGCAAACTCTTGCTTCTGGGATCTGCATGTTTTGCATGTTCTGCACATCCCACAACTATATTTGTTTATTAAATGTTTTGGCTAATTTGAATATGCTTTTAGATGCGAATAAGTGTGTTGTGCTCTTTCTAACTTTGTTTAAATCCATTCCATGGAATTCTATAGGTTTTCCCCAAAAATTCTAGTTTGTGTTTAATTATGATAGTATGTCTGCAAAGATACTGCATTTTGAGGAAGGATCTAGTAAAATGTGTTCATGTTTTTATTTATTTATTTATTATTGTTGGCTGGGATTTTTTTTTATTCATTTATTTTTTTACTATTTTAGTCCAAAGATAAACTGTAACATAAGTATGAATGTGCAAAACTACATGTTTTCACGATCGATTGGTGAATATTTTCAAGATCAATTGGTGAATATTTTCAAGATCAATTGGTGAATATTTTCAAGATCGTTTGGTAGGCTGCTCAAACAACTAATCAGCTCTTTTGTTTTTTAGGCATTCCTGACTGGTTTCGGTTTAACTGAACATAATCCGATGTTTTTCTTAGGTGGGGTTTACATAAAGATGCTTTCAAAGGGATCTGTTTGGTTTTTCAACAACTAGATTAGTCAACCATCATTACCCATACCTAAACTAGAGTAGATATATGGTTTTAATGGAACCACAGTGGTTTGGATCAATTATGCTACCATTATTATTCTCATAAATGAGTATCATAAAAGTTAGATGAGCTGACCTAATTGGGTCATGTCAGCTCCAGGGAAGGAATTATACAATTAAGTAAGAAAATCATAAGTAAAGACTGGACCATATTCAGGTGAGCCAGTTCATATTGATTTAGGTTTGTCTTTATTATATGGAAATGTGATCTACTCAGAGGTTGAGGGATAAGAATACGAATGTTGCCTGAGGGTATGTTATTCTGAAGACAGGATATCAGTTTTTAGGAGCTAGAGTTGCTATGCTATAGAGTTAGCTTCAGTGTTGGCACAACCAAGAGAAATTCATCAAGCCGAGCCCCCCTGTAAAAACACATCTTCACAGGTCAATAACAAACTCACACCAGTCCGTTCGGGCACACAATATCAATCATGTGGTTTGTCACATGGTTGTGTAGTCCGTAGCTCTGCTAAGAAGCAAGGCAGAGGAGAAGAGGAAGAAAGGATGTGTTTCTAGTCCTGTGACTCCCCTCCTCCAGTCTTTTCCCCCCACGTGTGCGTGGAGGAAATGTGAGCCATGCTGCTTTTATCAGCCTCATTGTTAGTGTTCCTGAGGGACGGCGCTTCCTGATGGCAGCCAGAACACTCCACATGTTCCCATTCTGATGTCCTTACATACACTACCACGCTGAAAAGCTTAAGAAGCTTCCTGTATTCTTCCTTTTTCTCCACATTCCTTTTAACTTGGCCTACATATAGAAGTAGAGGGGGTGGATGAGAGCGTGAGAGCATGGAAAGATAGAATAAGAGCGCGATATAGCACACTAGAGAGAGTGAGTCAGTGCACTACTGCCTTTCTGACTCTATCCATACAGGATGTATAAACAGGAACCGGACGGAAAGTCCACTGATGAATGTGAACTACCGCCACTGTTAGTATCACATTCACTGACTCTCAGATTCCTTCGAAACATTTTTTCTTTTAAGAGAAAATAAACAAAAAATGAAAAGCTCTCTTGAAGGGAGAAGAATAATGGGAGTATCGGGTTGCACTTTAGTTCTTTGTATTCGAGTTGTCCAACCAGCTCAATACTAAAAGCCATATAACTCTAGAGGTGACATGGCTGTTAGTCACATCTGTTCCTCACAGATGTGTCCGTCCACCTGCTTCGTAATGGGATGTTTACTATACAGCTTGGCACAGAAGCAGCAATCTTAAGTAAACAAAAATTGTGTGCAAGAGTGAATGGAAAGTAAGTGGGAGTGAGCAGTGATTTGAGATCAAACGATAGGAGTGTGCAGACGATAGTAACTCTAAACATATTTCATTGGTTGAGTGCGTCTGGACAATGGACGTCTAACTGCACACAGTGTGACTTCTGAATGCACTGCACACTCTCATTTTAGCCCGGAGGAATCTGTGTTGTTAGTGTGTTTGTTTTTCCTGCAGACTTAATTTAATATTAATTATGATCAGTCCTTTCTGGCTTTGATAAAAATAAGACATTCCCTGCCATGGCAGATGGCAATCAAAGCACTAATCAGAATGTGCACTGGTGCAGTTATCTATACGGACTGACATGGCGCAATCCCTCTTTCATAAATTAGCGATGGTTGAGGGGAGTTTTGTATTAACACAGATATTAACAGCAGCTGCGAGCCCTGATCTCTCTGAAGGATGCTTATGTGTGATGTGTATGGTCATGACATATACAATACAAAGTGACTTTATGTATTTAACTGCAGTTTTGAGTTTTGTATGCAACTGTTTAAATGGATAGTTCACCCAAAAATGAATATTTTCTGTATTAAATCTGCATGACTTTCTTTCTGCTGCAGAACGCACAAAAATATCTGAATAAAGTTTCTGCTTTCAAGCTCTAGCTCTAGTATTTTTGTACAACATTGGACCTTATTGACATTTACTATATGGATATTTTTATAAATCATCTTATGTGTTCCACAGAAGAAAAAGCCATGAAGATATAGAACAACATAAATGATGACAGAATTTTCAATTTTATGTGAACTATTCCTTTAATGGTCCATAATAAAGCCACAATTGCAGAGTTTACATTTGTGACTGGATTAGTCCTGATTTGTCCAGTCTGTTTGAGGCCCTTAGAAGCAATTAAGCTAGAGATTCACAAGCAGAACTGTTGTTTGTGAAATAATCTTTAGAACATTAGTTTTAATTTTGATTACAAAATTGGTGTTTTCTGTAAATGTTACTCCCATTTTTTTTTTAAATGCGTTTTACATTACTTGTAGTATCAGCTGTTTCAGATAAACTTTACCCTAAACGACATGTAAATACAAAATAAACTGTGGTTGCTTGCTTTGTATGTCAGTCAAAACATTTCCATTACAACAACATTAAAACAACACTATTCGGAAATTAGTAGTCATTATCTCATCTCAGACCAATTATAAAAGTCTGCATGTACTCTGTGAGACTTCATGCCTTTTATCTGTTTGTTTTTGTTATAATGCTATATCTACATTTAGTAAAGATTGGTGGTAGCCAAGTTAAATGTGTTTAATTAAAGCTGCAGTCTGTAACTTTTTGGGTTAAAAATGATCCAGAATCAATCTTTGAGCAAGTACATAACAACCAGTGTTCAAAACTATCTCCTTAGCTTAGCCCGATTTACAACGGTAAGCTTGTAATAATGTTTTCTAATTCAAGTGGTACTGGTAGGTTTCTGCGGGAAATTTGAGCATGTCAACATTCATCTTTGCGTCATTACGTCACATCTGTTTACATAAAGAACGAGTCCCAGCTAGTTGCAGGTGACGGATCATTTATAGCCTTTTCTCACAGCAGCTGGAATAATTAAACTTATCATTTTGATGGAGGATTGTATGGTATGACAAATTAACGTTAGAGATTAGACTGTACAGAAATTGAAATCTACAGGTAATGCTAATACACACTAAATACACATAGTCACACAATGCTGATGTTGTTAACATTAACAATTTGAGAGCAAAGTATAAAAATAATATTAATTTGCATGGTTTGATGTGATATGAGCTAATCGTTAGATTTAATCACCATTGGTAGCGCAATTTATTGTAATGCTTTTTTTCTCAGTTGGTCACAACAAAGATTTGGCAGATTTGTTACTTAATTGTTCAGATGACATTTTCCGGTGAAAATTCTTATTTTGTTCATACTTCCAAGACTACAATCTATGATTCCGAAGTACAGTATCTACACCGGTGCGGTGACTAACAGCAAACATTAGATTCATCCCCACTAAAGAGCCATGCCGATGCACACCCCACGTAAAGATGATAATTCCGCAAATAACTGCAATTGCAGGTTTCAAACAGAGATGGCGACAAACTTACGGACTGCAGCTTTAACTATATGTTTTAACGAGAAGGGGTTGAATCAAAATAGACGTATGACATCCTAATAAAAAAAATCCAAGCTATTCAACATCAGTGCTGGAGTGTGAGATAATTCACATTAAAAGTGTGTGCGTGTGTGTGGGAGTGAAAGAGATTGAATTCTGCTGCTTGAGTGGGAATCGCGCTGCATGTGTGTAAGGAGAGTTTCTATTTTTGTCATGTCACCATGACCTAGTATTTACAGTTGATTTCACCCTGCTGTGAATGTGCTTTCGTTAATCTCTTTCTCTCTCTCCCTCCACAACAGATGACGGAAGGGCGGAGATGTCAGGTCCATCTCCTGGATGACAGGAAATTGGAGCTCCTGGTACAGGTAAGACAACACATAATGCAGATAATGGAACAACATGACCCAAATGTGATATTGTAGGTTTGTAAGTGTATTGTTGAAATAAATGATTATGTTTGACTCGATTCACCAGCAAAATGTCAAGCATTTGTGCTGAAATATTAAAGTAGTATTAATATTGATGTATAGGTGTGAAGTTTTAGTGCTTGTTTTTGTTATAAGGTCTGAGGTTTCCTCTCGTTTGTCTGGGAAGGGAAATCCTCATTGTTCCTCCGAGACTTAATTAATGTCTTGTGGAAATAGGTGGCTCTTTATCGGGCTGTGCATGTATGAGTTTGAGTGTTTGCTCTGTGTGTATGTGTAATATGACTTCTTTATGCCCTTCTCCGGTTTCAGAGACACTGAGGTTAGGTCACCCTGCCCTGAACTCAATCATTTGTGTATGTATATGTCTGTCTCTCAAGTGTCTTTTAAACATCAGTTCCACTAATAGTCAGTCTGCCAGGTTTTGGTTCCCATAACGACCCAAACAGGCAGCCTCTCAAATCACGCATACAGTGGCCCCCTCCTGCCCAAAACACTCCATAAATCCTCCTATCAGACCGCAAACATCTTCTCTCAGGATGAGTTCAGTTTCCATAACAACACTGTCTGTCTCTCATGCCCCATCAGCCCTCAGACCTCAATATAAACAGAACTGTCTCCTTAGCATAAATGTTTCCTCAACACTCACACTCATATGAAATTTCTCAGGAAATCCCTAATCATGAGGTAAACGCTGCCTGTGGCATCTTAGTCACTGAACACATGTAAAGTAAAGTTCTTATTCTATTTTTCTAATCTCATTTGTCTTGTTCTGTCATGTTTTATTCTGTTTTTTTATTGTATTCTGTTTATTCTTTATTATTTTTATGCTATTGTACTATTTATTCATATTTAAAATTAGCTTTTTATTTTTTATATTTTCATTTTAATTTTAAGTTTCAGTCATTTTGTCATTTTTTTATTATTATTATTTTTTTTAAATATTTCTGTATCGTTTTATTTTTTATTTATTTATTTATTTTTTGTCATTTTAATAATTAAACTTGTTTTATTTCAGTTAATTGCCAAGGCAACATCTCTAATTTTCATTTAAGTTTAAATTAAAATTCAAATCTTTTGTTTTGTTCTCTTCTTGTGTTCTCTTTTTTGTCTGTTCTCTCTCTCTCTCTCTCTCTCTCTCTCTCTCTCTCTCTCATGCCTGTCAGGTGCAGTTAGGTGACCTGATTTCTCTAGACTCCAATCCAGTTTAAACTCTATCATAGTTGGAGAAATGTAATTTCTGGTTGAGTTGATTGCGGTTGCAGTTTTGGTCAGATAAACAGAAATCTAGAAAGATAAACAGAAATCTAGAAAGGAGAGGAGGTGAAAGAGTCCTTAACAATCAGGTAAGAGGATGAGGAAGAGGAAAAGAAGGGATTTCCAGGAAGAGAGAAAAAAAGAATGGATGAGGCAGAGGGAAGAGAAGAAAAAAACAAGGCAGTGTTTCCTGTATTTCCTCACTCTCTCTTCAGTTTATGATTTATTGAGCTGTTGCAGAAACGCTTATTCCATAATCTTAACACATTTGTCCTACTTTAGTCGTAAATACTTAGATATATGTTCTTTTAGCATTTGCTAAAAGATTTAGCCTGTTCTTTCTGCTTTCTGACTTCTCCTTTCCCCCTTTCTCTCTTCCTCCATGTGGGCAGATGTTCTGGAGTAGGTTGTGTAGGTTAATCGGGCTATTGAGAATTCTGGTGTTATTCCAAGTTAGTTTTTTTCTGCATGTTCCTTGAGGAACAGCTCTTCCCTTTTTCTGCAAGAGAAATTGTGTTGATGTACCTAACAGGGTAATGCTAAAAACTTTGATAACTAAAGGGGCTGTCACACTAGATTTTGCATTCTGTACTGGGGCTGAACGATGTATTGTTTTAGCATCGATATCGCAATGTGCACATCCGCGATAGTCACATCGCAGGAAGTGCGATGTCTAGTGTAGGGATCGTTAATCGGTACAGACCAGGCACCACATTTTGAAACACATGTGATTCTCAGATTAATTGCAAAGTTTAACCATCATAGAGTGAAAGTTAATCATTTGCACGTGATTTAGCTCCTGTCAGTTGTGCGCTCTGTTTTTTGTGCTCAAACACGGAGCCACCCAGACACACGTGAATACTGAATTCCGTTCACTTCCGCATCTATTTGTGCTTGAACGGACGCATGCATGCAAAAATGTCAAAATGTCTGTCTCTGCGAGTATCCTTGTAAACACAGTTGCTTATGGCTTAGGTAACGCAAACAAAGAAAACGGATCATATCATTATAATGTATCCATGTATTCGGTCTTAAAGTGACAGCAGTCTTGCTACTTTGTGTCATAAATGTTAACAAACAACAAAATACAAAGAGAAAATCACTTTTGCAGCTTTAACACATATTAATTATACTCAATTTATACAGAAGACTATACAGTGTTATTTTACATTTGATTATTCATTTTCTGTACCTGAATACTTACCTGAAAAATATAAAGCACTGTATTAAATTTAAATCACCCCAATCATTCTAGAATTAATTATTTCCAAATAGAGCTATTCAAGTTATCTTGTGAATTTATTTCATATCGCATATATATCACAGAAAAACAAAATATCGCAATGTCAGTTTTTTCCAGTATCGTGCAGCCCTATTCTGTACACTTCCATTCATATGCATGTAAAAGAACATGTACGCAAACCTATGTGTTGAATTTTACGTTTGCTTGGCATAAAGACATTTGTCCACTTGAGAATCTAAACGTCACAGATTTTTCACAGAACTTTAATTTTGCCAGTTTTGCATATATTTTTTTTATTTCTTCATGAGAAACTTAAATACAAACTTAATTAGTAATACAAATTATTAACCAAATAAAATTTAAAACTAATATGAATGACAAAAACACATAACAAAATTAAGCAGCGTTTCCACTAAATTACCCGTAACAATTCGCCTAGGAACTTTTTCCCCCCAGACCTTTTGCTGTCGTGGTCTAAAGTACCATGAAGATTAGGCAAATTAGTCTGGTGACGTAGGACCAAAGACTATAGAATAACACAAGACCTGTCACTTGTATTGTTTTGAATGGGAGAAAGTGCAATGTGCAATATGGCGAAATTAGTCCCACCTTCTAAATAAGAGCCAGTCGCCGACTGGTAAAGTCATCGCGTCACTGCAGCAGCCGTTCAGCTTGTTCGGTGTCCAAGTCCCACCCCCGAAAGAACTTTGAAAAAGTACTACTTCGCAAGCAGGGACTTTCTGAGTGGGAAATTTTTACCCAGAACTTCATTTAGACCCTCGTCCCTCCCCAAAGACCCTAGATCCTGGGGAAAGTTCCTGCGGTGGAAACACAGCTTTATTAAACCTTTGACTAAAATGAAAATGAAAATATAAAAATCAAATTTAAAAAATTAAAAACTATGATAGTATATCAAATATACTAAAATAACACTGATCGTGGGAAACTTGATTAGATATAATTTTAATCAATTAAAAAGTTTTAATTTACTGTGTATTGATTGAAGTTGTAGCAGGATTCAAAGTCATTTTCACACTTAAAATCCAAGTTGTAAAACTTCTTACAAATGCAGTGGTGAAATCGTTGACTGGTTCAGTGATGGGTCTTTGTTGGATCTCTCTGGAGCCTCATTTAACTG
Organism: Hypophthalmichthys molitrix; assembly: GCA_037950675.1. Lineage (NCBI taxonomy): Eukaryota > Metazoa > Chordata > Actinopteri > Cypriniformes > Xenocyprididae > Hypophthalmichthys > Hypophthalmichthys molitrix. Next base: position 14,973,206 of record CM075509.1, read on the forward strand.
CCTCCTCTTCCTTTCTTCTTCCTTGTCTCATTAGAGGCAATGTACCATTCTGAAGGTTATCGTGGATGATCTTGCACTGTGCGAGTGGCGGCATCTTCTTGAATGATTTTGTAGTCCCGTTATAGACTTAAATTTGATGCTGTATCATCGTCTTTAGTCTAATTTGAAAACATCCAGTCTGTATTGGCTTTAATGGAGATAAATTCTTTTGTGTTTCCTTTTTTTTTTAATTTTTTTGTCAGCAGTTTTGACATGATTTTAGTTTATAATTAGGTAGACAGTCTTACAATAACAGCTGTCAACAGTATTTTTTTATCAGATTTTTGTATAAACTTGCTCTGTTTTTCAGCTGTCTAACTGCTCGTTAGCATCTCCCACCTGTCTCTCTGCAACAGGCTGTAATTTTGTGAATTATGCGTTTAGTATGTGTTCGTCATTTTCCATGGTGAGTCAAAGCAGGTGCTGTTAGGTTCTCTCGTGTTCCAGCTCAATCCTTCCTCTCAAATGTACTTTACACTGTCTGCAAGGCTCAATGCTAAGGATTCTTTTCTGCTGGCCTGGTTGGACCGGTGTTTCAAATTTTTACTTCCCCTGCCAACATTTTCACTAATTTAAATTAATTAAAATAGAAATTAAATTAATTAAAATAGTTATTGTTTTCATTGTGTTTGACCCATGGAAACTTAAGGTTATGACACCAAATTTCACATTTTTTCAATTATAGTTTTGATACCACAGCAAAAACTACTAGCCTAACTAATATAAATTTAAAACATTGTTAATGACAAGTAAACAGTCAGTAATAAAATAAGAACAAATAATCAAACTATATGCTGTAAGCTTGTTCTATTGTATTTATTTGTGCTATTGCTCACAAAATAGCACAAATAAATACAATAGAACAAGCATACAAATTAAATAAACATTGCTTTTCAGGTTTTTCAGGTAGGTCTAAAATTAGTTTTCAGGCACAGAAATTAAAGTAATCAAATGTAAAATTTAAGACTGCATATTATTCACTGTATAAATTAAATGTAGATTTCTCTTTATTATTGTTACAAAAGTTATTCAGTTTAAATTCAGACAGAACGCAGAAGTATAAATGCTCACGACAGCGTCGGCTACGTACATAGCCTATGACGTATGCTACGCCTTACTAGCAGAGTATTAATTTCATTCGTTTGTGTTAAATAAAAGGTGATCTGGCGCTGAAATGTGTTCCTTTTTTTTAAATCATGCTGAGTGCTTGTTGCCGCTGTTGTCAGTGACGGTGGCTCATGCACAGATGCGCACTTCAGTCCCATTGTGGAGACTCCCTATTCGTTCCGGTGAAACCACAAAATAAAATGCACACAAACATGTCCCTGCCCTTGATATACAATCACTGAAGAACGCATTTGGTTTTAATGAGAAAAAAACCTATACGAGGGCGGATTCAAACCCAGAACCTTTGATGTGCTTAACAAAAGTTCTACCAACTGACTATTATTCCTCTCCCAATCATCCCACAGATCTGTATACATAATCACTGTTGTGAATAATTTGTACCATAAAATTATTTTGATGTAAGGATGAAACTATTGCATTAAAAATGTTTCTATTAATTCTATGTCAATAACTTAAACCCAGTGTACTATTGAAATTGATTTCTTGATATCATAATGCTAATTTTTGTTCGTTTCACGAAGTGTAGTGTAAATGCAGATATCGGATATACGGGTCACTTTTAAAAGAAGATGTAAGCGGGTTGTCAAAAAAATAGGATCTAGTCAAAAAATCAGAATTGGACATCAAGACCTGCAGTGTAAATGCGGCCTGAGTTATATAGGTGCTAAATATTACACAAAAAGTACTATAAGGGCTTAGTTTTAGACTAGATACCTCTTAGATACCTTAGACAATTTTAAATTAATCGCATATATCCACTGTCGAAAAAGCAATCAAAGAATGTTTTGCAACAAGCTCAGTGAAAACTAAAATCCAAGATCGGATTAGAGAAATATTTAAAATGCAAGAATTATGTAAGCAATAAGGTACAAGAGGCTGTGCTGTATCATGAATAAGTTACGGCTGAAGGGCATTGTTAGGCATGACGCGAAGCAGAAAGTGCCTGCAACCCCTTCAGCCATGACTTATTCACGATACAGCACTAGCCTCGAGTACCTTACTGCTTTTATAAAACGGTTACCACACAAAAATATGTATCAATGCAACTTTTATGAAGTAAACTTTTACTAAAAGCCTTCCCTCCGCCGGGAAAAATAGTCCCTGACCGGGAACAGCAACAGAAGTTACATTATTACACCATTAGATGGCGGCAAAGTCTTTATAAGTGTGTCAGTCAGTAGCGAAGACTTTCATATTGAAAAGACTGAATTGTTGTGAACATGGAACAAGACGCAACTGACAGTGCTTTGAGTAGCACTGTCAGTCACGGTAAAACCCCTTAACTGTTAAAAGGACAAGATAATGCATCGGACATTTAAACAGATTTATTATTACAAACATAGGACTTACCTGAAGGAAAATGCTAAATCTGAATGCAGGTAATAAACTCGCTCACTCGATCTCTTTCTCACAACACTCTTCTACATAATACAGTAAGCTTCAATGAACAATATCAATTGAGAACAAACAGTTAACGTTGCTAAGAGTGGTTGCTAAGGGTGTTGTGTAGTGATACACAGAACTGTTGGGTGAAGTGGTCATAGTCGTGTTTTATCGTGAATAAAACACAGCTATTGACCAATCAGAATCAAGGACAGGAACTAACCATTTTATAAATACTTATAAATCATTTAACAAAAAGAGTTCAGTCTGATTGTGCTATGTATTTTAATGTTCATTAGGGGATTGCACTTATTTGAAGTTGCTATTTGTGTGTTGCACAGAATTGGCAATGCTATAGGGCGTTCCAAATCAGCCACTTATAAAGTTCCATATCTGAAGGTAGCTGCCGAAAAACCAATAGGCAACAAGGCAGCTCACTTTTTTCCCATTATTGAACCTCCTTTATAAATGTATTTACACCGGCTGTTTTGGATTAAACATGCAAATATTAAAATGTACAAATTTATAAATGCTGCTTCAGATGTGAATTTTATTATTTTACAATGTACTGAGTAGGTCAGTATCTAGTCTGCATTCCTGATCATATAACATGTTTTAACAGTGATAAATCCTCAACTAAAACACTAGGGTTGCATTGTGTTAAAGTCAGTCTGTGTGATGAAAGATGACTCATCTCTCATCTCTGTGATCTAGACCTGATGAGACCTTACGGCGCATGGTCTTGTCATCGCTCTTTCGTCCTGATCCGACACCCACTGTTTAATGATATTAAATCACAACAGTCCGGATATTCTTCCTCACAGCCACACGCGCTATCACATGCTTCTCCATGTGGAAACATGTGTCTGTGATTTGCATCAACCTCTGTAAGTGTAATGGCAGAGAGGAGATGATAGCCATCCAACATTAAATCTGTTAAAACCATATAGCGCTCATATTGATGGCCCTCAATGCACACTAACAGGATATTAATATGCTTTATCCTTCTTATCTGCACATTTCAGAAACATTATTATATCAGTTACTGTCATTATCAAGTCTGGAGGCTAAACAGAGAGAGAATGAGGCGGAAAGAGATAGAATATATTGTCATTCTTTAAGAAAATAGATATGGTTTGAGTTTTAGCGCTTTTCATTTTCTCAACTGCACAAACACACATACACAGCCACAAATGGGTCAAGATTGAAGATTGCGGTCATATTAAACCCACTTCCTCTTCTTACCGCAGACACTCGCTTACACAGTCGCTTTGGCTAATTGAGGAAGCAGGCTGTTTCACACCACGTTGCTTTGAATGATGATATTAAATGTGCCAGTTGATTGATGTGGTACAGAGTTGCATGTCTCACCTGAAGAACCAGAGGTGAACAATCTCATAATATACTGACTGGTTCATAACCACAACGTTAACGGCAAAAAAGATAAAAGAATATCTAAAACAAGATATCTTGCTAAAAGCTGGGTTTTTAAGAACAGACCTAAAGGGAGGGTAATGAATACGTTCTACATAGGCAACTGCCTTCTAAGGCAATATCTAACTGAAATTGAAGCTCATTTGAGATTTTTTGAGATGCTCTACATTGGCTTAAACTCCTCTGGCCACACAAATAGCCCTCACGTGAGACGCACTGCAGAATTCAAAAGGGTTTAGCAGGTTTTATTTAATGCTAAAACCTGCTAAAAAAAATGCAGTTTCCCAAACGGGTTCATGAACACCTGGGAAAGGTACAAGGGAACTCCAGGGGGTTTGCGAGTTGATGAAAAGCTAATAATAAATTAATTCATAAAAATGAAAAATTTAAATAAATAATTTTAAATGAAAAAACACAAAATTAAACATTAAACTAAAAAAAAATATATATTTGTTTATCTTTGTGTGTTGTAACTATGTAGTACCAACATCAGTGAACCATAAATATGCAAATGTGTTGTTAAATGATCAAAATACTAACTTAAAATCTCAAGTGAATATTTTAGGTCAAAGTGGGTTCGGATTGACAAAAAAGTTTGGTAATTGCTGTTCTAATGAGTAATAAAATTACATAGCACATGATATTATTGACAAGAATAGTACTTTCTTACTTGGATTGAACTTTTGTTGATATTTTTCTCTGTTTAATAAGGTATCTTATTTGGCAGCATAACTTCATGCTTACTGTTGTGTACTTATGATAGAGTACCTTTCTAGGTCTAGGTAGGTAGTTCACTAGGTTTTGGAACAAGTAGGTTTTAAGAGCTACCTTCATCAAAGCTTTATCTACATTACAATTTACAATGTAATAATACACAACAAAAATAATGATAATCTTGTAATTCTACAGGCTTTAAGCAGAGGTTGTGGCAGTGATCATACTTTTGCTCCAGATTTTGCTGTGCTATTTTTAGTGTGTGTGTGTGGGCTGGCTCTCTTATAAAGAGGGTTGTTGCTGTGTGTGTGTGTGTGTGTGTGTGTGTGTGTGTGTGTGTGTGTGCATGTTTTTGTGACATATCAGGACACAAATTTGTGCAATGACATGGGTATGACATAGGTATTACAAGGAGAGGGTGACTTATGAGGATATTACCCCATGTCCCCATTTTTCAAAAGGCTTATAAATCATACAGAATGAGTTTTTTGAGAAAGTAAAAATGTTCACAGTTTCCTGTGATGGGTAGGTTTAGGTGTAGGGGTAGTGTAGGGCGATAGAAAATACAGTTTGTACAGTATAAAAACCATTACGCCTATGGAATGTCCCCACAATTCACAAAAGCAAACCTGTGTGTGTGTTTGTGTGTCTGTATTTATGTGTGTTCTTAATTCAGAATGGTCTGTGTTGAAACCAAAACTGTAATTAAAGTGTTTTGAACACAGGCTCATGCACACAATGTTTGTGCATATTGAGTGCACATCTTGTTTTAATTTGATTTGATGATTTTTGATCTTTCTCAGACTCTTTTCAGTGCTTTTTACTTGTGTACTTTTTGTTAATAACATATAATTTTGTGAATAATAAGTGTGCACACAAACACAGATAAACCATACATATAAAAAGAAACACAAAAACCATATACAAAATGTATATGTATACACTGCAAAACATACAATACCATCCAAAGTTTCGGGTCAGTTTTTTTTTCCAGCAAGGACACAATGAATTGATCAAAAGTGAGAGTAAAGACATTTATAATGCTACAAAAGATTTCTATTTCAAATAAATGCTGTTTTGAACTTTCTGATCATCAAAGAATAAAAAAAATCAGCATATTAGAATGATTTCTTAAGGATTATGTGACACTGAAGTAATGGCTGCTAAAAACACTTTGCTATTACCAGAATAAATTACATTTTAAAATATATAAAAATAAAAAACAGTTATATTACTGTAATTTTGATCAAATGAATGCAGACTTTGTGAGCAAAGTAACTTTAAATAATCAGTCAAAATCAGTCCCCAAACTTTTGAGCGGTATTGTTTACCCACAGAAATGCATTCTTGTATACACGTAGAAAAAAAAATACACTAATATGTGAATTTGACATGACTAACAAGTCATGAGTATATTGTTGTCATTATCTCATGGTTTTGGAAAGGGAAGTTAAATGCTTTCTACTTATAAATGGTTGTGTGTGGATGTTGGTAGATTGGTAAGCTGTACAGAGAGGTCCCAGGACGCCAATGATTTCAATGTCTATGCTCAAAGCCCAGTGACACACCCATGGTTTACCACACACTGGCTCTGACACACACACTTTACTCTCACTTATACACACAGGGAAAACCCCGAGCTAGCAGAATCATAGACAGCGTGACAACTGGTGTGTTTCTCAGTTTTCCACAATGTTCTGGGTGTGTGTCATCAGTATGTCAAAAACCTCTGTAGTTTGTTATTGAGAACCATCAAAATGATTCTCGTTCTTAAGAGCAAATATGCCAGTTATATGAGCATATTTTGGAGATTATTTTTTGCAGCAAATCAAGTTCTGTTCAAGATGCAACACACACAGACTGCAGACTGTGTGGGCATGAAATTGCAGAGTCACTGCAGTGCATCAATACTCATCAGAATACGACGCTCACAGCCTGCCAACTCGTTGACCTTGTGTGTGTGTGTATCCGGGTGTTTTTGTCTGTGTGTATATTCTGAATGAAAATATCTCTTTTGTGATGAAGCCTAACATTTTTTTTTTCTCTCTCAGCCCAAGCTAATGGCGAAGGATCTTCTAGACCTGGTAGCGTCCCATTTCAACCTGAAGGAGAAAGAATATTTTGGAATCTCTTACGTAGATGAGACGTACGTATACCCAGCACATCCCATGAAATACTAGACCTAACTCTAACCTATGAAAAAAGACTGTCAGATGAAGCTGTAGTCATGAATAGTTCAGCTCTCTGACTGTGTCAGGACTGTGGATGAGTGAGCATGCTGTGATAATGCCACAGGAGATGATTGGCTTCCCTCTTTCTCCGTTCTTCACTTTTTGTGCTTTTCATTTAGTCCTACACAGTGTGACCTACCACTGTGCAACATTTGTTAGACGTATCTTCGCATGATTTCTTTAAGGCACACTTACACACTCAAGAGCAGCATCACGTCTGTTCTCGCTGCTAGCGTGCTTGGGGGAATGTGTTATATGTAGTTTTTAAAGATTTTGAAATCTTGTCTGGTGACCTTTGATCCGCCCCCTGATCCTTCCCAACAAGGGGTTGACAGTTTGCAGTCGCCAAGGACAACATGCAAATAGACAAATGGATTTCTGTCAGAAACAAGTGCACACACAGTGTGAGTTAAAATTTTCCTATACAAATACAATTTAAAACACATTGTGTTGGCTTGTCAGTGGTACTTGCTAAGGCTAGCATCAGTATTTTATATATGTATCAATGCAATATCAATGCAATACTTTCCTGAGTGCTTTAGTTTTTGGCATCACTGACTAAATTATGCATGAAGATGCACAGGTGATGACATCTTGAACATAAAACACCCCTCTTGTGGCTCCTTTTTCGCATGATATTTTATGACGTTATGTGATACTATGAATGAGACATTGTAAGATGTTGCAAGACATTTCTAGTTGCTCTTACAGATACTGTTAGTCATTTCTCTTGGGCTGTGTTTCAGGGGTCATTTCAGCTGGTTGCAGTTAGATCGTCGTGTGCTGGAACATGAGTTTCCCAAGAAATCTGGACCCATTGTGCTTTACTTCTGCGTAAGGTAAGTACAATGGCAATAAAAACACAATAAACATGTTTAAACTGCATTTTTAAGCATCAAATTGGACATTTGAATGCGCCTGTGAATTATCAAAGACTAAACATAAAATGGCTTTTTTCTTCTTTTTTTATTAAACAGTGGTTTATTGAACAAATTTTGTCTCTCTTTAAATAAATTTAATTATAATTAACATTTTCTTATGCTTTTTAATATTAACATTTTACAGCTAATGCTGTAAACTATATACAGGGGAGCCTTTTCTTGCAAATTACTGTAGTATTAAAGGTTAAAATTAACAACAGAACCCAAACTATTAAATTCAGTTGCTATTTGTTTTTTATATAATAATCAACACTCAAATAATAATAAAGAACATGTAAATTGCACATATGGCAGGTTTTGCATTAACTTTTAAATCTAATTATAAAATTGTTACTCCAATTCATTTTTGAAATATAATACACACTGTCAGAACTTGTTTTCATGACAAATTTATTTAAACATATTAAGTAATTAAGACATTAAAGGTAAAGTAAATATAACGAATGTATAAGCTAATATAGTGCATATATTTAATGAAATGCTCCCCTCTAGAGTTAATTTCTCTCATGAACTAACATGCTGTGGACAGTAAATGACTTGCCTGAGGTAAATGTAATGCTACGTGATATATTATTCTCAAGCTGTTTTATTGATGTCTTTCTGCGGTTGAAATACCGGTTGAGCATTTCTAGGGCTGCGTTCCACTCCAAATTTGTATGCTCTTCACACGTTAACTTCCGTCTGTCTCGTGGACTGTGCATCATTGCTTACGTTGCCAAGTGTCTACTACTCGCAGAACACATGCATAAGGTTTAAATGCAACGCACTAAGCCCTTGATCACTTGGAATTCATTATGGAGCTGATAACCCCTTTTGTACTTACGAATTTGTTTTATGCAACATTCTATATTCTTATAAGTTGTTGGAGAAAATATATAAAATCCTATAGGTATATGAGCTGTTGAAGAAAAATAAAATTACGCAAATGAAACAAAATATCAATAGTATAAACTATATATATTAATATATTATACACTATAATGCGAATAATTCCCAAAATAATCAATATATCATACACTTCAGTTAATCGCGATCTGCTGTGACGTCACAATCAAGTTGAATTGTGGGATATAGAGCTGCTTGAAGTGTACATCAGAGTAGACTCGCTCCCTCAGCCAAAATTGAGGGGACGAGGGTCTATTCGTATAAACTTCTCACGTCCACTTCACGAAATGGAACACACTTCAAAATAGCAGCAGGGATTGCCCTGAGGGGAAGTGCTTAGGGAAGTTCGGGAGTGTGTTTCTAAAATTGGAATGGAACGCAGCCCTGATCGTCTGTTCTTCTTCTACTTGGGCACTTTTTCCTGTTGTGGCGGTTAGCAAGCAGCGTTGCATGACCGTGCGCGCCCCCTTCTGGATTGGAGTGTGGATCGCCTGTGACTAACTATAATCATTGTCTTAACTGCATGAACCGAAACGTGATGTCCATACCGTATAGTTTGGGACGAATACTGTTACACCCCTAATATATATATATATATATATATATATATATATGTATGTGTATATATATATATATATATATATATATATATATATATATATATATATATATATACACACACTACCAGTCAAAAGTTTTCATTTTATGTTTTTTCTTTATTTTCACGACTATTTACATTGTAGATTCTCACTGAAGACATCAAAACACATATGGAATTGTGTAGTAAACAAAAAAGTGTGAAATAACATGTGAAAACATGTTTTAGATTCTAGATTTTTCAAAATAGCCACCCTTTGCTTTGATTACTGCTACTCTTGGCATTCTCTCGATGAGCTTCATGAGGTAGTCACCTGAAATGGTTTCCCAACAGTCTTGAAGGAGTTCCCAGAGATGCTGAGCACTTGTTGGCCCTTTTTCCTTCACTCTGTGGTCCATCTCATCCCAAACCATCTCGACTGGGTTTAGGTCAGGTGACTGTGGAGGCCAGGTCATCTGGCGCAGCACTCCATCACTCTCCTTCTTGGTCAAATAGCCCTTACACAGCCTGGAGGTGTGTTTGGGGTCATTGTCCTGTTGAAAAATAAATGATGGTCCAACTAAATGCAAACCGGATGGAATGGCATGTCGCTGCAGGATGCTGTGGTAGCCATGCTGGTTCAGTGTGCCTTCAGTTTTGAATAAATCCCCAACAGTGTCACCAGCAAAGCACCCCCACACCATCACACCTCCTCCTCCATGCTTCACGGTGGGAACCATGCATGTAGAGACCATCAGTTCACCTTTTCTACGTCGCACAAAGACACAGCAGATGGAACCAAAGACTTCAAATTTGGACTCATCAGAAATTCCACAAATGAACCCTGACAAGGCACACCTGTGTAGTGAAAATCATTTCAGGTGACTACATCATGAAGCTCATTGAGAGAAGGCCAAGGGTTTGCAGCGCTGTCAACAAAGCAAAGGGTGGCTACTTTGAGGAATCTAAAATATGAAACATATCTAGAGTTATTTCACACTTTTTTGTTTACTACATAATTCCATACGTGTTCATTCATAGTTTTGATGTCTTCAGTGAGAATCTACAATGTAAATAGTCATGAAAACAAAGAAAAAACATTAAATGAGAGGGTGTGTCCAAACTTTTGACTGGTAGTGTATATGTATATATGTATATATATATATATATATATATATATATATATATATATATATATATATATATCACAGTTGCAAAAAAAACCCACACTTTTAGTGAATTGGCATCACCACTTCTGTCAAGAGTGTTTTCGTATCGGGGGGTTTGTGTATGTGTTTGTTTATTCTTTCAAATTAGCATGGTCAGTAAACCACAGCTCACTGGCAGTTACAGAGAACTTAGCCAATCAGAATCCACCATTCCCTTATTAACACCCCCAGCAATTTGAGCACCATGGCAACAGCTGAGTGTTAATCAGACTGTTTGAATTGCAGAGCGAGAGCAGATATCTGCTGGGAGGGTTGATTCGTTTAGATTTTAATTGCATCTGCCTCGAAATATGACCAATACAAAGAGCAGCCAGTATATTTATTGCTCGTGTGTTTGTATGACTCTGTGTGCGCAAGAGAGTTATAGTGGGCATATTTGTTTGCTTCCTCACAGTATTTTACTGTGTAAGTCGCAATCAGCACACAGTCATACATCACCACGCTCGCTGTGGGTGGATGCTGGTTTATTGCTGTCAAGCTCAGCATTAAAATAGACCAGCATTTCACCCATTTGTTAGGACACATTTGGATTGCTTTTCTTTCTTTCAGTCTATTCCACTTGCATCACTTTGCTTTTCTGGGTCACACACAGACACAAACACTTAAACGCACGCATACACACACATGCATTTTGCTTTAATAGCTGCATGCAGAGTTGTATGTCTTCTGCGTGAGCTATTGCATGTGAGTGTAGTTTAAACTGGAGTAGAGGCCCAGTTTTAATGCATGCATGATGTCCTGTGTACATCAGTGTGTATGTGTGTTATCCTTTCTGCTTGTGATTGGCTATTGATTGGAGAGAGCTAAAGTCTTTGATGCTTGTAAGACTCTGTCTCACTCACATCTCAGATTAAACCAGCTGTCAATACAGTTTTAATCACTTTAATCTCTCTCACTTTCACTCGTTTACTGTCTCTCTCTCTAAATCACTTTCTTCACTGCTAGTTACTTCTTTACACACTCACGGATTCAAAGCATTCGTCTTCATGTATCATATGTCGTAAGGTTCATTTTAAGTTTGTTGTGTGCCTCAGTGTATGTTCAAGGTCATATTATCATTTTACATGCATCTGTATATATCTATTTATGTGCGTCTGTGTAACAGTCCATGTGTGAATGTCACAGCTTGAGCCTTCAGCTGAAATGAAAAATGTCATGCTGAGACCACTTATTTATTTATACTGATTTTGAGACAATTACTTATTTATGTGTGTGTTTGTTGTTGTAGTTCCTGCTAACTCTAATCTGAGTGCTAAATGAAGCTTATACAGTGGAAATTGTTTTCTTTTTGTGGGTTTTGAGAGGGATTGAGGCAGCAAGAAGGAATAGAGAGTGTTCATGATGCCCTCTAGTGATTGGTCTTTGACTCTGTGTATATAATAAATTGCTTCTTTCAGTGAGTTCATTGAAACTGTTTGAATGACCTTCTAAAGTGGAATCAGAACTGGTTACTCAATACTCATACTGAACAATTTTGAATCATATTCTCAACTAATCTTAATCTGCGAATTGTGTATATTGTATATGTAACTACTGTTTTTAAACTTTTTTCAAACCAGTTTTTTGATGTGTGTATTTTCTCTTCAACAGGTTCTACATAGAAAGTATCTCTTACCTTAAGGACAATGCCACAATAGAGCTGTTCTTCCTCAATGCAAAGTCCTGCATCTATAAGGTAAACTATTTTCACTGTTCTACCAGTAGAGGGCAGTATTAGCTACTACCCCTTTGGTTAAAGTGCATACATTTGTTACCTTCATCTGTACTCATGGAGCATCTAAGCCATAAATGCCATGTATCAAATAGCTCTGGAGCTGCTGATTGACATGACATCTCTGATTGGCTGATGGCACCATTAGAACATGCACATTACCAAGCTCTTTTCTATCGACTATCCTTTAGGCATCAGACAGCATAAAATAGTCAATTTCATGATATATATGTATGTGTGTAATTTATGTATGTGTGTTTGTAAAGTTTTTTTTAAAAACAATTAATACTTTAATTCAGAGAATAAAATGCATTGAATTGATCAAAAGTAACCATAGATTTTGACATTGTTAGAAAATATGGTTCTTTTGAACTTTCTATTCATTAAGGTATCCTGAAAAACAATATATCACAGTTTCCACAAAAAATTTTAAGCAGCACAACTGTTTTCAACATTTATGATTATTAAAAAAAAAAATCTTAAGCGCCAAGCTAAGCTTACTTAAGTTGGAAAGTAAAGTCCACACTAGAGACATAGAATGGTTTCTGAAGGATGATGTGATACTGAAGACTGGAGTAATGATGCTGAAAATTCGGGAATGACTTACATTTTAAAGGGAAATGAAAATCAGACTTGTTCCGCGTTTAAGTGCTATAATCGGTCCATGGTGCATCTTTTTCCATGTTTAAGTGCTATAATCGGGTCCCTGGTGAATCTACCAACCCAGAAAATGTGAAAAAGGACAACCCAGTAACTTTTGCCAAGCCTTTCACTACTTTCGCTCCCCTTGTGACGTAGGAAGGGAATCTTATTATAATATTACCACCCCTTAATCTGTATGTTTCCACCCCCAGCGCCGTCATTTTGTTTTTGCAAATGAAAACGATGTACCAGTTCTAACTCCATGGCAAAAGTTCAAGCAAAGCATGCTAACTGTTTTGTCGTTGGCTGCACAGATGAGCACAGAACACTATTTAGAGTCTCGTTAGCTTGGATAGCCTGCAAGTTGACCCTGGCTAACTCAAGAGCGTTTCTGAGGAGTGATATTTTGAAAAAAAAAATATTAGACCATTCACAGCATTTAATAGCAATCATAAACATTAGCCGGGTGTGTATGACTCTGTTTGGCAAACAGGTACGCTATGTATAGTGGGCATCCATTCGGGTTTTGCACAAAAGATTAACATGACGCCACATGCTAGTCAATGAGTTGAATCAACTCCACAGCAACTACATAAATGTATCCACTAACCATTCAGAAACGTCCAGTTGCATTCTAAAAGTTCTTCCTGAGTCTCTCCATCAGTGTCTGACTCCGATTTGAACAATGTAAGTCTGAACACCATTACTGACAATCGTCATTTTGGCTGCGTGAGATTCTCCAGCTTTGTTGTTGTTGAGCAACCGAAGCGAGAGCTGTTAAAGCTCCGCCCTCTTTTGGAAAACGGGCAGGGAGCAGCAGCTCATTTGCATTTAAAGGGACACACAAAAACTGCATGGTTTTGCTCACACCCAAATAGGGGCAAATTTGACAAGCTACAATAAATGATCTGTGGGGTATTTTGAGCTGAAAGTTCACAGACACATTCTGGGGACACCAGAGACTTATATTACATCTTGTGAAAAGGGGCATAATGGGTCTCCTTTAAAATATATTAACATAGAAAACAGTTATTTAAAATTGTTACAGAATTGTTAAAGTTTAAAAAAAATCACAATATTACTAATTTTACTGTATTTATTATTACATTTTTTAAAATGTTTCTAAAAAAGTTTTTAAAATGTTCCAAAAAGTGCTTAATTCTCCCAAAGGAAGAATTAATACACATTGTGAATGTGTATCATTGGTCACATACCACACATTCCCACCATGAGCTCATTGCTCACAATTTACTTTAGACTCAGCTTTTCAATGTGTTTGTGTGTGTTTGTGTGTGTGACATTCCTGAAATTCTTGTGTTCACGCAAAGGTAATGAATCGCTCCGTTTGTCTTGGTCATTTAAGTAATAAAGACCCCCTACACTTCAATAACCCCTCATCCCAAAAACCCATGTGTGTGTATGTGGCTTTGTCCTGCTATTGATTACACAGGAAATAGCTGAAGTGATTTAGATAGACCCTTCAGTGATAAGTCAGCAGATCAGGTCATTAAAAAAGAGAGAGATAAGATAAGAGACAGATTAATGGAGATGTCCTGTCTGCTGTGATCCTGAACCTAACCGTCTCTTTCTTTTTTCTTTGCCTGTCTCCAGGAGCTCATAGAGGTGGACAGCGAGGTGGTGTTTGAACTGGCCTCCTACATCTTACAGGTAAGGTCATGTTGGACTGTTTATCATTTTATGCACCTTCATAAACCTTGCAGTGAACTTTTATGAAGTTCAGTACGTCTCAAACACACGTGTGTAAGCATTATAGAGTCATATTCGGGCCACTACAGTATTTCAGCCTGACAGGGTGCTTTATTTTAAATCTAAAACAGGATGTTTCCTTTGTACTGTAAGTTAATCATACAAGGGAAATACTTTAGAGAAATATGTGTGATCCAGGTGTAGTATCAGGTATGTTATGTGTGTTTGACCTTTCAGAGGATTCAGTCCAGATGGCTGCGACTACATCCCCCACTGAGACACACATGCACCGTTCTGTGTGTCAGAGGATACGATCTTTCCAAGCGTTCTTGTCTACCAGCAAACACTCATTATTTGATTCTAAAATATGTCATTTTTCTCTCCCACAGGAAGCTAAAGGAGACTTCACGAGGTAAGAGGCTTTTTGAATGAATGAATCACCTTCCATTGACCCCTTTAACATGCACACACTATCAAAGTTTCTATCAGTGTGTCATTGCGGAGTGAAAGCAGATCCAATTTGTGGCATATATCAAACTCTCCTTCCCACATAAGCACATGCAAACGATTCAAGAGATTGAGAGAGAGAGAGAGAGAGAATGAGAGAGATATGGGGGTGTGAACCCTGGGAACGGAGACAGAGGGGAGGAAATGGAATGCAGAGGATAAACAGTGTTAAATTACACACACTAACCCCTGGCTCTCTCCATTACACACACATACACACTCTTGAAACACATTCTACACAGTATCTCAGCTACAAATCTGTCACATGTGCATCCTTCCAGCTTTACTCTGTCACTCGGTGTGTCTGATAGTTTTCTTCGACTCTATTTCCTATTACATTTCCTCTCAACCTCTCCATCGTTCTGTGTTTGGAGTGGCACACTACCATGCTGCTCTAATTTTTGCAGTATGCAGCTTATTTAGTAGGACTGCCCCCTAATAGTCGAATAACCGTTAGTCGATGAGAAGAGGCTTAGCCGACCAAAATTGTATTAGTCGCTTAGTCGCAGGGGAAAAAAACAACACAGGAAGTGGCAAAGTCATGCAGTCCGTGACGGACAGATCATTAACAGCTGGACATCCAGACGCTCGCCTATCAGTCATTGACCTCAAATATGTGTTATCATCTGAAATACTCAGATACAAATGTATAGTATAATGCAATGTAAGGCGCTTTGGATAAAAGCGTCTGCCAAATGCATAAATGTAAATGTAAATGAAACAAGTAGTAGCAACTTTACATGGCCGCTTACTTTAACGTTAACCTAGAAAAATGTCAGCTATTCAAGTGTTTGTGCGGAGTGTGAAAGCAGAATAGTAGCGCGCTTACTGCATGACAGCTAACATGGAGGCACCGGTGTGATCACTTACATTTTGGGTCATACAGATAAGAGAAATACATCTTTTGAATCTGTAAAGAGTCTACTTTTATTTGTGTGCACTCACAATAACAACAAAACGTTGTGCTTTTGTAAAATATTGAAAGCAAACAGGGTGTGCTTTCTGCCATATCTCTCTGTGAGTGCGCCAAAGAAAAAAGAAACTCTGAAAAGAAAGAAAAGCCAAAAAGAAACCGAAACTCCATGTAAACTTGCCTCAAAAACATGAAAAATATATCTATAGAAAACGAAAAATATCTAATTTTAAATTAACCAATTCAATATACTCGGGTTATGTAATCCGTATGAAATGTGCATATAGGCGCATCCACTACTGCGGAGATGACAAGTCAGCATCGTCAGTTTCATCACTGTAGCCGAAAATACAAAAAACACTAGTTTATCAATTAATTATTAAAATGTTAAAGCAATCTCCTTGCTGTTTTCCCCCAAAGCATTCATAATCAATGCTTCTGCCAGTGCGCTGTGGTAAGCTGATTAGGCTATGCAGACATTAAACTTTGATTAAAGGCTCATTATTATTATTTATATGGTTTATTAATAAATGTGCGAATAGTCGACTAATCTTTTAAAACCAGAATAATCTTTAGTCGAGGGCAGCCCTATTATTTAGTGTGCACAGTATGCACATTTTGTATGCTTGGAATACACTGATAATCTACTAACTTTTCCAAAATGTGCAGAGCACATTGTGAGCGAAAATATACAATTTAACCTTCAATTTCAAAAATGAACTGGAAGTGATAAAAGTTGTGATTTTAATATCTAAACTTTGACTTATTATTTGATCAACATTTTTACATGTATTGGTTGAAAATGCAGATTATAACTAGTCATATGACAATTATTATTATTTATGTATACAATTATTATTACAATTGCAATTATTATTAATTCTGCTTAACATAGCATGATAATAAGTCACACAAGAATAAGGAGTAAAAATTAATAAAAAGAAAGTTTAATAATGTATAATTATTATTGATAATAGTAATAATAATGATAATATTTTAATTACATTTTTTTTAATTATTTCTTTTTATTATTATTCTTATAATACTTTTTATTATTATTTTATTTCCTGCGTCTTTAATTCTACTTTCTCTTCATCATTTGTCGCCTCCTTCTTGCTGTTCTGTGATTCTTATATTGGCTTATTCTTTGCCCTGTTAGGTGGTACTATATCTGAGCATTTTGTGTTATTTTTACAGTAATGATGCTACTAGGGCTGATCTGAAGAAACTGCCAGCACTGCCTACACAAGCACTGAAGGAGCACCCTTCACTCGCATATTGGTGAGAGACACACAGCTGTCAGCTGATAATGAAGAGTTTTAACAAGAAGTATCTGCTCTGTGTTCTCAGAGCACCATGGGAAAGGATTCCCTTGAATAATTCGCTAATATAATTTACCTCAAATTCTATTTGATTCGAATGAAGTGTTTCACAGATGCTGCCGTTTTGAGACGCACACACTTACTCACAAATTCATATTGAGCAGGCCGGTGTACTTCCTGTTCTAAGAATGAACTTATCTCCTTCATGGTGTTGTGTTTCATTGGCTGTGTCTCTGTACATCTGTAAGCTTTCGCTCTTGTCTATCTCGTGTTCCTGTGGAGTTAAAATAGGCTGACAGCCACATTCTCATGAACATTGTCATCTGTTGCCTCTAATGTGTGTGTGTGTGTGTTGTGTTGCAGTGAGGACCGGGTCATTGAGCACTATAAGAAGCTAAGCGGACAGTCCAGAGGCCAGGCTATCGTCAAGTAAGACAGCCAGAAGGAATGTTGTCATGTCCAAAATGTTCCACTAAGTTGGACGACCAGAAAGTGTCCAAATGCTTTTCACCCAAAAATTAAAATTCTGTCATTTTTTCACCCATATTTCATTCCAAAAATGACTTTCTTACTTCTGCGGAGCACAAAAGAAGATATTTTGAAGTATGTTTCAGCTGTTTTGTCCATATTATGAAAGTCAATGATGACACAAACCTCAAATATCAACGTTTAGGAACAGGCTGTGCAAGAATGAGAATTTTATGTTTTGGACTCCATTGACTTTCATTATTGTTATTTTTTGTGTTCCATAGAAGAAAGCAACCAATATTTTTTTTGTTTTGTTTTTAGTTAGCTATACCTATAATTTTAACCTTCTGTTCTTTTATACTTGTTTTATACTAAAACCTCTTTCAGTGACGTGTTGCTTGTTTTGTGTTCTTTTGATTCAATATCTAATGCAGTGTCATTCATGAATTTTAAGTGTGCCTGAAGTATCCAAATCCTTCCGAGATCCACTCCCACGTGTTTGCTGCTAATGTAAATTGTTTGCATATGGAAAATACATAACATACTGTCAATGATTTCTTCTTTCTTCTCTCTCACAGTTATATGAGTATAGTGGAGTCATTGCCCACATATGGAGTGCATTATTACGCTGTTAAGGTGGGTCAGTGTGCTCGGAGGGGGAATTTATAAGCACAGCCGTCAGTCCACACACACACATACACATACGTATGTTCTCACGACCTGCAATATCGGCGCTTTACTTAAGTGTTAAAGGATGCTTAAGACTCTGTGTGTTTAAGATAATCATGCTGTCTTCAACCATGAGCTGACACTTCTCCTCTTATCATCGTGTGTGTATTAATGCTTTCTTTTTCTCTCTCTTGCTCTCTCTCAGGATAAGCAGGGTATTCCATGGTGGTTGGGTTTGAGTTATAAAGGCATTTTTCAGTATGACTACCAGGACAAAGTCAAACCAAGAAAGGTAAGACCCTCTTTCTTCTGTGGACTTACAACAGTTTGACTCTTGTTTGTCCTCTGTTCATCTCCATTATCCCATAATAGTTTTACTTCCCTGATGTTAATTAGTAGTTCTTGGCTCATAATTTGTCCTGCACCTTTTGTGCTACAGACCTGAACAATACCTTAACGTGTTGAGGAGAAGTGTGCCATGACTTTTCTACACAATCAGACTTGCGATCGTCATTTATTAGGCAATAAAATGAGTCTTTTTTGACTTAGGCAACGACCTAACTAGTCACTTCTTAAAATGTGGCTTATGAAGCTTTGTTTCTTCATGAAGGAGTAGAAAAAATTTCTAACTTCTTCTTTAAAACTCTCTGCTTTGCAGAAAATGCTGTGGATGTAAGCAGTTTCCCTGTCACTGTGTTTTGAAACTTAGTGTGAGCTTCCTCAACTGTGTGTTTGTCAATGTGTGTTCATCACCTGGTCACCTTTGCTTAACCTCATGCCGTCATGCATTAGAAGTCCGACCGTCTGACACTCGGGTGTGGTGTCCTCAGAGAGGTCATGACCTCTGGCAGTCTGACCCCTTGACGTTTTTTTGGTAACTTTAGACAGAGATTCTCAAACTTCCAGACAGACAATCAGTGACACCCAGTAACTGAAATGCTACAAATCTGTCTCAATCAAAAGAATCGCTTGCTGTCAGAATGACTTTACTTCAGGTGTGCGTCCCGCTGGCTTTGGTTTTCCATTCTCACACACACCCGTGTTTAAATTCTCTCCAAAGGACAGGCAAAAACTTCAGCCTGTGGTGAGGAACAGAGAAACCTTTCCGCAAACCGCAAGCTAAAAATAGTGTTCAAAGCAGAAAGTCCAGCCAAGCGAAAAGCCAAACTCAGGCCTATTTACAGAGAAGGATCTGTTACAGAAAACGAGAGTTAAAATGAAACGACGCAGAAGAGGGCAGCTCAGAATGGAGGGAAGAGAAACCAGCGAGAAGAACAGACGCGTCTGCAAAAACGCCACAGATGCAAACCAAACAAAATTATAGTTCTACTGACAAATCCACCTAAACCTGGATGACAATTTAAAGGGATAGTTTAACCAAAAAATTAAAATGTCACCATTTACTCAACTCTCATGTTGTTCTAAACCTGTAAGACTTTTTTTTTCTACTGGAGGATGCAAAATAATATATTTTGAAGACTGTTTCTGCTGTTTTTGTGCATACAGTGCAAGTCAAAACAACATTGGACCCCATTGACTTTCATTGTATGGACACAAAACACTGAAACATTTTTCAAAATATCTTTGTATCTTCTGTTCCGCAGAAGAACGAAAGTCCTACAGGTTTGTAATGACATGAAGGTGAGAGTAAATAATGACAAAATGTTTATTTTTATATGAACTATTCTTCAATCACAGAGGACAATCAGACGTCCAATCCTGCATGAAATGCCAGGCTGCTACTTTCTATTGATCTGATCTACGTTTCAGATGGGTCATTGCCACTAATGTTCTCATTACACAGTTTGTCTCGTTTTTGTGTTTTGATGATAAGCTCACATGCGCTAATGGTTAGTGGCTGTTCTCCATCTGTGGGCTGTGTGTGCGACTGTGGGATATAAAGTTAAAAATGCCACACACTAAAAGTTGCAGACTTAGTGAGTTAGTGGTTAGGTTTATTTAATGATTTTTAAACTAATTTAAACCCTCTCCTAATGAGAGACCGCAGAGAATCTGTGCCAAAGTGTGTGTGTTAAGTTTTACAGAGGTGTGACCAGTATATTTGTGGTTTTATCATGAATTGTGGTGCATGTGATTCTCAAGAGCTATTGTCCTCTACCTAAACCCCCTCCAGCAGCCTCCCTGACTCCAAAACCCGCAACAGGAAACCCAGCAGTAGACACCCGCAGGATTACTGTCGCCCTGACAACACAAAACATGCTGGAAACATTAGTGCGTCTGACGAATCCGGGACCACTCCCCAAAAACTGGCATGTGTGTGGGTGTTTCTGATTCCTTTGGATCAGCTTATTAGCTCCAGTAACTAAAAGATTTGTGCTTTATAAAACTTATGAACAGCAAAGCAAATATGAAAAGCATATAGTTGCACTTCTAGCCAGATGCGATGCTATAGCTATGAATCATGAGATTGCAACCCTCGAGTCACCGGTGATTGTTTTCATCCTGTCTGCTGCTGGTGACCTTTGACCTCTCCAATGCCCTGTCTTTTCTCATAAGCGCTCAGGCTAAGTAAATACCATGCCACACACACACAGTCTTCCTGTACTCTGTGTGTGTTTATTTGTGAGAGAGAGGGGTGGGGGTTTATTGTATTATTCTGTGTACAGACAGACTGCAGGGTGGGTGTTGTGCGTTATATTAAAAGTAACCACAGTGAATGTGAGTCATAGTGATGACACACCTATGACATTTACTAAACTCCCTTATATTGGAACATTTTGTATAAGCAGGTTTTGGCCAGCTAAGTGGTTAGCTGTTCTAAAACATAGTAGGCTGCTTATATAGGCAAGATTATAAGGCATCATGATCTCAATGAAAAGTCTATTTTAAATAGTTGACAACAAAATTATGCTAATTTTGGCCAAAATCTAAGACAGCAGTGAAATTTTGAATAGTAGTGTAAATCTGTAAATCAAGTATTGATGAAAATGGTACCATCTAATTGAGAATAGACTATTTCACTCAATATTTGAGTATGTGTTGTGTTTGCATGCTTTTGTTTATAAGTTTTTAGTTTAGCTGCATGTTAACATCAAACTTTATTGGAAATCAGCTACATCTGTGTTTTCAGAACAGAGGTGGGGTTTTTAGATAGAGGCATGGCAAATCTCTGGATGCCATCACCATGGCTGTGAGCCTTCATTTTAAATCCTTTGAAGTCCAGGACAAGGTTTAACCCTGTTTCCAGATATCTAAATAACCAAACAACACGAGGCCTAGAACACGGTTCAGCTGTCAGTGAAATATGTGCTGGAACTAACCAGGATTCAGCACATTAGGGCATCGCTGGGCACATGGGGCCCTTTGAAATGCCTTTTCTCTTTTACAGCCTCTCGTGACTGCATGCTTCAAAATCACGCACACTTACAGTTGAGATTGTCTCATTCCAGAACAATAGCTGAAGTCCCCAGTTCCATCTCACTGTGCCCAAAATACTCTGGTGTAGTTAATGCTCCATGCCTCATTGGCTCTTATAACTGCAGAGATCTACAGAGTGTTTAGATGTCATGGAACATTGTAGCCTCACTCACTTTCTTTTCCCTCTCCCTCCCACTCTCTTAAGGAGAGAGAGATTAGTATCTCCATAATGAAAGTTGTTTTGAAAGTGTTGAGGGTCAAGTTTGTTCTTGGTCCCATGAGACCATCAAAGCATCTCATAAACACCAAGAAACATTCACTTTAACACCATCAACATCTCTCTGCTGTTCGGTAACACTGTCTCTGTGATATATTGGCATGTAAATCGTAAGGAATTTAACTATTCTGGTTCCAATTCCACTCAACGATGTCATGCATTTCCTGAAAATGTTCCTCTGTTTTATCTTAATTAGTTCTATTAATAGTTCAGCACTTTGTGCTTTAAAAAAAGTGCTTTATAAACAAATTTGAATTGAATTTACAATTTGTTTAGTACTTTTGAGGAAGGATATACTAAACAAAAACAATAAACATCTAAAATAAAATATGGTAACATATTTTAATGTGCCATTTATATTATTAAATTACCTTAACTTGTGTATAAGTATTAGTTTAGTATTATTTACATACTTTTATAGTATTAATATTCTGAATTAGCTTTTATTTTTATAATAGTTTTAATTTTAGTTTGTTTTACAGTTTTATGTGATTTTGTATTCGTTTTGTTTTTATGTAAATATTTTTATTTAGCTTTGATTTATTTTATTTCAGTTTTACTACTTTTAGTACTTGAACATATTTTTTTATTTCAACTAATTTATTTCAGTTAGTTGCCAAGGCAATATTTCTAATTTAAGTTTTTCATCTAAAATTTATATTCATTTAAATTTATATTTCAACTTCATTTATATTATTGAAAACTATTTTTTTATATTTTTAGTTTTGGGTAACGATTACAACACAAATGTGTCATTACACCAATTCAAACAAGTTTGAGACTCTTTACAGATTCTTTACAAGAACTGAGGGCAAAAAGAGTCATTTGTTTACAAATTGTTGTTCACATATCTGTATTCTTGTGATTCTTTTTGTATTATTTTGCAATAACTAATCTTTCTCTCTCATTTCATTGACTTATATTGATTATTGATTATGGTCGATATATGGGTAGACATGATTAAGCGGTAGAAATTTTTAATCGGTAGAGATTTTGGACTGTCGTCCCTATCGCATTTACACTCGTGTGATGTTGCTTTGCTGTGGTGTCACGAAAGCTTATCGTTTGCGTTTTTAAGCATTGCGGTTTAAAACCATTTTAAACCATTGAAGTGCAATATGCAGCGAAAGAGAAATCATTTTGCTATATGCGCACAGTCTGAGAGATGGTTCCAGAACTGACCATTGTGAAAATCATTTGGTTCCAGTACATTTTTAAAAATGGAACCGGTTTTCAATAAGAACCAGTTCTTAATTCCCAATCCTAGTCGTATATGTGGAAATAGTTTTGTGTGTGTGTGTGTGTAACTAACTATGTTCCTTCCCTCCCCTCTTCCTTCATCTGTCCATTGTTTTCCCAGGCTCTAAAAATTCTTTAGCTCTTCAAGCCAACCCCAACCCCCCCCCCCCCCCCCCCCCCTTTCCACTTTCTTCCATCCTTTCTTCATTTCTATTTTCCTTTATTTTTCTTCTTTTTTTCTTATATCAAGGTCTCTGCAAAGGAATGCTTGTATACAAAGTTCTTTAAATGACATTAGCAGTAATGGTGGACATAATTGATAGTTTAGATCTTTTATATATTTTGGAAAAAGTGTATATATGGCTCTCTCCTGTTCTTTTTAAATGAAAGCAATAGTTTCAGTGAGCGCATATTCATACCACTTTTTCCGCCACTCTCTTCCTTTTACGTTTTCTTTGTGTCAGTGCAGCTGATAGCTCCAGAAGTTCAGTGTGTGTAACACAGACAGCCATGTGTGTGCGTGATGGTGTGTAATGAGAACCAGAACCTGGTTTCTTGAGTGAATGAGGGGAAAAGAGGTGGAGGAGTTTAACAAAGCTGTAGCACTGCATTTTTTTTTAGGGGTTACTACAGCACACATTCACAACACATCACTCTGAACTCTCCATAAACCCCGCCCACACAGGAAGTGTGTGTCCCAGAGGGAGGAGAGGCTTGGACGGGATTTGACTCCTCCCACTCTTTCTTGCTTTCTCTCTCCATCTCTCTTGAGCCAAACAGTCTCTCTCATTCTACACATATACAGAGGAGAACTCATTGTTCCCCAGTGTTTAAGGAGGATTTTACACACGTACTTTCACCATAAGCTCAAAAGTGAATGAGAAAGTAAAATATCTTGGCTTGGACTTGCGTTCTGGATTCTCTTTTACGGTTCCTGTAGTTTCTGGAAGGAGTTTACAGTCTGAAGACATTGGAGCACCATCCGTGGAATGTTTGATTGAGGTTTTGGGATTGTTGTAAAAGCGTTCTCTCATCTCCGCAGGTGTTCCAATGGAGACAGTTGGAGAATCTGTACTTCAGGGAGAAGAAGTTCTCAGTGGAAGTTCATGACCCGAGAAGGTAAATCTACATTACAGCCTACACATGCTCGCTCACACACACAGGTCATGGACTATATAGGCTTACAATGTCTATCACACTGACAGGACATGCTGTGGGGACCACTTAACTTCAGCCCAGCAAGAATTTTAAAGACAAGTTTATTTAGATGTCATGACACGTTTAAAGAAACCAGCGGTTTGTGGGTCCCGTTTGTATGTTTTTGTCCTTTCAATTCCAGTGTGGAAATAATTTGAATTACTTAGAAGTAGTGATATAAAGTAATGAGCTTTAAACATAGGATGTTCTACAGCATCAAGAGTAAAATAAGGTTGATTATTGTGTGGAGGAACATCTTTATAAAGCATTTACGTTTTTTGTTGATTATTCTAAAATATGTCAGACTTTGATAGGAAAACTTGTTTTTCTGTCCTCCTGTTCCTAAAGAGAAACATTGTGAGGTAAATGTTCATAGTTACATCTGGTTGGCTTCCATCCACAAGCTAAGCTATTTATTATTGGATTGAAATCTCTTACTTCCTGTGTCCTGTGGAGAAGAGGGTTGAAATACAACCGGAACAAATGAACAAAAACATACCCTATCTTTCTGTCTGTCTCTCCAGATTGAGATGCGGTTTGAGTTTATTCTGATTCTCTGCTGCTCTCTCTTTCTGTCAAAGCTCGGATTGTTTCAGATCTTCAGTTTATTCTGACTATCGATATTTATTAAGATATGTTTAGGCTTTAATCAGGCCCTCATGACATCATCAGTGAAGGTTGGTTTGTCTTTTAAGAGAGCAGGCACTGCCAAAAGCAGCAGCACACGCTGCCTCAGATGCTGACAGATAAACCACCTCATTCACGCTGTTCAAACAACCACCACGACAGCCCAAAACGATGAGAACACGGAGGGAGTTCACAGAAATGCTGGAGGCTGGGGAAATAAGACATGAAAGAGAGCAAAACAGTTTAGGAAGATGAAACAATCTATTTATTTTGCAGCATGAGGGACTATAAATGTATTTTCATTCTTGTTAGGTTCACTGTCATTCAGTTAGAGTCATTGCAACACATGCACACATACACTAATATCGTTTTGATAAGAGTCAGAACACGAGGGTCTGCTGTTTATCTTTGTTCTAGTGGAGAGGCCTGGAGGTTTTATAAAGTCCATCACAGGACACACACGTGCGCTGGGTTTGACCACAGTGTAAATGGTGTGTGTGTATGTGGGCTGCACTGTGTGTGGTATGTTAAGCCCATACATTGCAGGACTGTCAGGAGAATAATGTGCTAACACCAGTTCACATTTCATATCTCCCACAAAAAAATATATTATACAGGAGGCTAATAAATATAAAGCGGACAATATAGTTTAAATGGATTTTTGGGGTTTTTATGTTTATATATGTCTCTCTAGTTGTATCTAAGTATACACTATCATTCAAATGTTTGTTTTGTTTTCTTTTAATGTAAATTAATATGAAACTTTTATTCATAACTTTCATAAAGGAATCCTGAAAAAAGCCATCACAGTTTCCACAAAAATATTAAGCAATACAACTGTTTTCTACATTGATAATAAGAAATGTTTTTTGCCATCATAGGAATAAATTGCATTTTGAAATATATTAAAATTGAAAACAGCTATTTTAAATTGTAATAATGTTCCACAATATTACCATTTTAACTGTATTTTTTTATCAAATAAATTTTAGATTAAATAAGCTTTGTCTTAGCATTAGCTTAACTAGCCAAGCAACATAAGATGTTCAACAGTGTGTTTTTTGCCTGTTTTTACTGTGGCTTTGAGTGGAGTTCATAATTTAGAGGTAGTAACCTTTTATGACAGTGTATTTATGGAAAAGACAAACACAAAGATGCTGTGCATCTGTTAATACATAACAGTGTTTTAAATGTGTTTGGACAATAATAAACATTTTACAACCGTTTCTGCACTGACAATGTCATAAAATTCAGTGAATATAAAGTCGGTTTGTGTTCGCTCCAACTGCAGGGCGTCGGTAACGCGGAGGACATTTGGTCACAGTGGCATCGCCGTGCACACCTGGTACGCCTGTCCCACACTCATCAAATCCATCTGGGCCATGGCCATCAGCCAACACCAGTTCTACCTGGACCGCAAACAGAGCAAAGTGAGTGTGTTTATGTTTTTCAGATCTGTCTTCAAATGTGTGTGTGTGTTGGTTTGTTAACCTCTTTCTAACTACATCAACCTTCCTGTGTGTTTCTGAGGTCTACCTCTAACCATCTCACCGTCTAGACTACCATCTCTCTGCAATCATCAGGGCTGCATGAACTTTCTCTCTTTCTCACACACACACACACTGTCTCTGATCTTGCTCAAGGATTCTGTTACACTTTTAAAAGCTGCGGAATGTTCGTCTCCTGGAAAATTCTGACACACTCGTCACAGCTGGCAAGCACATTCACTCTCTCTGTCTCTGTCTCTCAGAGTAAGATCCACGCAGCACGCAGTCTGAATGAGATAGCCATAGACCTGACAGAAACAGGAACCCTCAAGACCTCCAAACTTGCCAACATGGGCAGCAAAGGCAAAATCATCAGCGGGAGCAGCGGGAGCCTACTGTCCTCAGGTCAGAACGCACACATACTTGCAAGTCAAGTCAGCGTTTTTTATATAGCACTTTATACCATACATATTGTTTCAAAACAGGAAAATAACAGAATCAATGATGCAAATAGAATTCAGTTCTGCTGTAAAGCAGCTCTAAAAAGACAATAGTGTCAATATTAATCTGAAGAACCAGTGTTAGTTAAGTTCAGTTCATCAATTATGAAACTAGTTCAATTCCGCAATAAGCAGCTCTACAGAAGACAATAATGTCTTTATTCAGCTGAAGAGCTAGTGTTGGTTCAGTTCAATAACTGTAAAGTTCATCAATTATGGAACTAGTTCAATTCCGCAATAAGCAGCTCTATAGAAGACAATAGTATCATTATTCAGCTTGAGTCAGTTCAGTAATTCAAATCAGTTCAATAGAGTCAGTACTGCAAAATGTATATATTATGAAACAAATTTGATTCAGCTATAAAGCAGCTCTACAGAAGGCTGTAGTGTCATCATCCAGCTCAATTCAGTTCAAGTTTTGTTCTTATCCGATAGTGTCAGATAACATTGCTGAATATGTGTCTTTTAAACCCTGAGTAAGCCAAAGGCGACGAACAGAATCACAAACAGTTATGCCACAAGACTGAGTGAAGTCTCACAGTTTCTCATTTTTTGTCACGTTGTTGCATTTTATACAAATAGTAGTAAACCAGGTGCTATTATAAGATCATTTTCTTCCTCGATTACAGCTGTAATTACGTTCTCACACACGTATAAAGTAGAGCTGCATGACTAATCATTAAAATATCGCATTTTCGATTCAAACACCCATGCAATCTTATTCCTAAATGACAGCGATTCGGCTTTGTCTATTAAATCTTGGAAGAATCGTGATCTCTATTTTAAACAATATTTCTAATATAAAGTGTTGTTTGTAGTTTGAAATGTATCGTTCCAACTGTTGTAAAGAAACTTAAAAACTTTTGTAATGTGCACTTGGCTTCATACTTTGTCCTATTACATGTGTGAATCCTGTGTTTATGATCTCATGGTGATGATGATGATGTCGTCATACACTGGGAGTTTTGGGGTGTGGGCATGTGTGTAAATTTTCTGTGGGGTGAGAGTGAGAACAGCTCATCTTGATGCTGATTTTGGACTCTTGCCGTGGTGTCAGGTATCATGAATTAAATGTGCTCATAGCAGGAATGGTGTCAGTCATATGATCTCCCCTTTCATCTGGGCTGTGTTTCTTCAGCCTCTTAATCATTGACCACACATGAGAGATTAGTGAAGGGTCAAAGAGAAAAAGAAAATAAATGTAGAGTAGCACTTGATTTTATCCAATTGAAATTGATTGGAGAATCCAAGATGGAGTCAGGTAAGATGGAGGGGAAGAGTTCATACTCAGTTATGTCAGCTCACATAGAAAGCTGTTTTAGAGGCAGAGTAAGTTTATACATTTTGCCTATTTTTTCCTTCTTTGTAAAAACATGCATGAATTGTGCACAATGAGGCATTAAGTAAACAAGATCCATTTTGATTTCACATTCACTTCAAAAAGACTGTTCATTGGGAAATAATGGAGGGCAGTAATTCCACCACTGGTGTTAATTGTATTGTGAAAAAATCTTGTTGTTGGTTAATATTATTTGTTTCTGCCCATGCTGTTTTGATTATATAAGCAGAAAACAAAAAGTTGCTGTGCATTACTCCAGTCTTCAGTGTCACATGATTCTTCAGAAATCATTCTAATATGCTGATTATTGCAAATTCAAGCTGAATACTGTCAAATAGTGTTTAAATACACTGGATCATATGTACTTTATTTTATATATGTTATAAATACACTACAGTTAAATGTGCATGTGTGTGTCATTGATCTGTAAAGTCCTCAGTTGTTACAGGAGACCCCCTTCTCTTTATATGTAGTGTCTTAAAGGATAGAAAGATTTCACATAGACACTCTCCAAAACAATGTCCCTTTGTTCCAGTGACAGAATTATGCTGTGTTTTGTGTGTCGTGCAGCGTGATGCCTTTCTCTGCTGTAGATTTGCTTCATAGGTTCACTACAGGAAAGTTCTGCCCCTCTGGGGTTCCCATGAACCCCACCCATTACTGATTTTTCTCTTAACGTCTTTCTTTTCATAACTTTGTGCTGGACGTTTTCCAATGGGAAGCAAATATGGTTTATTTAGCTTCTCAGCAGATCCAGACTTGGTGGAGTGGAAAAGCTCTTTGCAGCTAAATTCTCCTGTCTCATATACACACAGGAACTAGGAGACAAGAATTCCCACTCTGCTTCACTCGTATGTTCATAGTGATTCTGGGAAGACAGCTGTTTAAATGTGCCATTAGAAGTGCTCACCTAACGGCTGGTTTTGGAGCTTATAGTAAATATGACATTAAAATGGATAATATTTACTTCATTTTATACATGTCACTGGTCTTACTGTGGACAGGAAAAAAATGTTTTCTATACTACTCTGAAATACACTACAGTTCAAAAGTTTGGAGTAAAAATAGGGTAGAACGGTAATATTATGAAACATTATCAAAATTTAAAATAACTGGTTTCTATTTTAATACATTTCAAAATGTAATATATTTCTGTAATGGCCAAGCTAAATTTTCAGCATCATTACTCCAGTCTTCAGTGTCACATGATCCTTCAGAAATCATTCTAATATGCTGCTCAAGAAACATTTCTTCTTATTATTAATGTTGAAAATGCTGCTTAATATTTTAGTGGAATCTGTGATACATTTTTAAGGACCCTTTGATGAATAGAAATTTATTTGAAATAGAAATCTTTTGTAACAGTATAAATGTCTATACTAACACTTTTGACCAACTGTAGTGTATGTTACAATATAGAAGATACATATTGTCTGATTTGTAGTGACAGGATAAGCTGAGGTTTCAGGGCTTTTGTGCAGCCCTAGACCAAAAACACAGACATGCACATATAGTAGGCTTGACTGGACACTAGCGACACAGCCAGTGACCCTGGCCATATTCTCTCTCTATTACTGCTGACCCTTCACTGATTCCCAGACAGCAGCCTGCCCACACACACACACACTCATTATCCCCTTGTAAACACACCAGATACATTATATTCCTCTGCAGAGATGTAGGAAACTGCCCATGATGCTACATAGTTTCAGTGTGAGAAAACACATTCGTTCACAGTGTCACAAACAGCCAATTCTCCCACAGGCTAAACAAACACTGATTTCATGTCTTTAGCATTGTCTGGTGATATTAACGCATTATGTAATTCTTGCCAATCTTTCCAAAAAATTCCACTGACTTCCTTGTAAACATCTCAGACCTTGATGCATGCACACACACAGCTTTGCTCTATGCTCTGATCCACATGGAGTTTCTGCTAAACAATGTTGCCCCAATTAGGACCCTTTGTTCAGTTCTGTCCGGAAACACACACACATTTTGCCCCTTTCAGAGCGTTGAAAGCGGTGAAGTACACACCCTCTCACTAAGCGAGAAGGTCAGTCTGATTGTTTAAGCTGAAGTCTGGAGCTGCTGATGCTTGTTTGACCTTTAAATATTTCTGATCTTTGACCTTTAGGTTACATGCACACATACGTATTTGGTAAAATGTGACTGACGTCAACCCTAGATTTGATCTAACCCTCTGTGTGTGTGTGTGTTTGTAGGCTCTCAAGAGTCGGACAGCTCCCAGACCGCTAAGAAGGACATGTTGGCGGCTTTGAGGGCCAGACAGGAAGCACTGGAGGAGACGCTCAGACAGAGAATAGAGGAACTCAAGAGCATCTGCATTAGAGAAGCGGTAAGAACCGAAACAAACTTTCACTTCAGCATAATGGCTGTTTGAAAACTTCAATTAACTTGCTGTCTGCAGTCTACATAGGCAGCTATTTTTTAATTTTTTTTAAAAACATTTTTTGTGCATTTACCAGAGAAAATGACAATTTCACTCAATATTTTTGTGTGAACAGTATTTGAAATCATGAAAAGGAATCCAAATTAGCCACTTAGTTCCATTTACAATTGTTTTCTAATATACTTATTTTTATAATTGCCATTTATTAACTCTGCTATGTTATATTAACATTGAGCAGTGCATTCTGGGATTGCATTGTCCCATAAGTATACATGTAGTGCTGCTGTAGATTTTGAACAAAACAATAAGGCATCTTATAAGACAGCACACTTCTGTTAAAAATAACCTTTACAGTGGAAGCACACCTTAGGATGACTAAAAACTGTGTTGCAAACAGTCACGTCTGGATTTGCTGCTTACAAAGGTTTTGATCAGAACTTGTATCTTAATCTCACACACTCATGTATACCTGTATGAATAAACACTTATACAAACAGCTGGATCAAGAATGTAACATAGTGTGTTTTGTTTCAGGAGCTGACAGGAAAACTTCCAAAAGAATACCCTCTGGACCCCGGCGAGGAGCCGCCCACCGTCAGACGCAAAATCGGCACAGCCTTCAAATTGGATGAGCAGAAGATCCTGCCCAAAGGGGAGGTCAGTGACATCCAACCTCATCTGACACTTTGACCACAGTTACAACCTGGCTGAGTGGGCATCCTGTTTATAGTCTTATTTAGTTAATTTAACTTATAAGCTCCTTACCTCCTGACCACAGCGATGCTGGACAATTGTTTTATCATAAACAGCCCTTTAAGCCAAACTCAGATGCTCGTGTGTGTGCAGGGGTCTATAAATAGCTCCAGTCTGGCATGATCAGAGGAAGTGACGATAGTGCAGTGTATGTGTTGAGTGTCAGCCAAAGGAGCAGGATTACAAAACCCCCCCAAAAAAAAGCTTAGCTATATGAATGTGTGTGTGAAAGAAGAAAGCTGAAGTTATATGAATTATATAAGAGGTCACAATGTCATCTTCGCCTGAGAGTGTATGTGTCTTTGTACATGACTGATGATTGTTGATTTTGGGTGATTAATCGAAGGCATTGATAAGAGGCCACAATATCTTAGCTGTCTCAATGTGTGTGTGAGAACTAGACAACTTGGCGCCCGTAGCTGTCTTGTTATTCTGATGGAGTGTGTGTTGGCAGTTTCACAAAGTGAATAAATACATGTTTTTTGTTAATTTACTCATTCTGTGTGTGTTTACATCTGTGTTTTTTTTTTTTAGGAAGAAGAATTGGAGCGTTTGGAAAGAGAATTTGCCATCCAATCTCAGATAACGGAGGCAGCGCGGCGGTTAGCATCGGATCCTCACATCAACAGCAAGAAGCTGAAGAAACAGAGGAAGACATCGTATCTGAATGCTCTGAAGAAGCTGCAAGACATCGAGAATGGCATCAACGAGTACCGCGTTCGCTCCGGGAAGAAACCCACACAACGTGCCTCTCTCATCATAGAGGGTGAGGAATTACGTTTCTTGTGTTTGTAAAACGTTTTCTCTGAGCTCCTGTGAGTTCGTTAAGTGTTTCCACTTTCATGCTGAGAGCAAGAGTAATCACACCTCCCCATAGACCTATAAAACAGTGTGAACGTATGTGTCTATGTGTGACCTCTGCTGTGAGAATTCACTAATGTTTACGCTCAGGTTGCAGCGATTTGTTTGACATGTTGGTGTGTGGGAGTTTTCGCTTTTTAATTGTCTTTGTCTGTTTGACAGAAGCAAATATCGGCTCAGAGGACAGTTCGTTGTCTGACGCACTGGTGCTGGATGATGGTGAGTTTTGTACACTTTTATACATGGGTAGCAATTTTCTGTAATCTGATTTCCAGTTAAAGCAGAATATTTAACAAGCAAAATTTAGGGCAGGGTTTGATTTTATCTATCTGTAGTTTAAGATAAGGGTGTTGCAAACAAGAATGATGTCAGGTTAACCACAGTTTTGACACTTGTTCTTTTGACAAGTAATATAGTTTACGGATACAAAACAAAACATTTGCCTCATTTATAGTCATTCATTTGGCTCATTAATATTTACAATTGAATTCAACTGATTTTTTTTACATTAACTTACAATAATATGGCTCATCCAATCAGATAATACACATCACACCATTTTGTAAACTTTTTTTTAAAGGGTTAGTTCACCCAAAAATAAAAATTCTGTCATTAATTACTGACCCTCATGTCATTCCACACCCGTAAGACCTTTGTTCATCTTCAGAACACAAATTAAGATATTTCTGATAAAATCTGATTGCTCAGTAAGGCCTCTATTGCCAGCAAGATAATTAACACTTTAAGATGCCCAGAAAGGTACTAAAAACATATTTTAAACAGTTAATGTGACTACAGTGGTTCAGCCTTAATATTATAAAGCAACGAGAATACTTTTTGTGAGCCAAAAAAACAAAATAACTACTTTTCAACAATATCTAGTGATTTCAAAACACTGCTTCATGAAGATTCAAAGCTTTACGAATCTTTTGTTTCGAATCAGTGGTTCGGATCGCGTATCAAACTGCCAAAGTCATGTGAATTATTGAAACGAAGCCTCGTTTACTGAAATCATGTGACTTTGCCGCTTCGAACCACTGATTCGAAACAAACGATTCGTAAAGCTACGAAGCAGTGTTTTGAAATCGGCCATTACTAGATATTGTTGAAAAGTCGTTATTTTGTTTTTTCTGCGCACAAAAAGTATTCTCGTCGCTATATATTATTAAGGTTGAACCACTGTACTCACATGAACTGGGCACTAAAAGTGTTAATTATCTTGCTGGCAATAGAGGCCTCACTGAGCCATCGGATTTGATCAAAAATATCTTATTTTGTGTTCAAAAGATGAACGAAGGTCTTACGGGTGTGG
Organism: Hypophthalmichthys molitrix; assembly: GCA_037950675.1. NCBI lineage: Eukaryota > Metazoa > Chordata > Actinopteri > Cypriniformes > Xenocyprididae > Hypophthalmichthys > Hypophthalmichthys molitrix. Next base: position 15,007,089 of record CM075509.1, read on the forward strand.
AACGACATGAGGGTGAGTAATAAATTACATAATTTTCATTTTTGGGTGAACTAACCCTTTAATTTAAATTTTATTTTTAATTTTCTTATTTTCTAACATTTAGCAGTTTTGTCCACCAAAGTATAACTAACACACAAACACATACACACACACACACACCATCTTAACATTCAGTCATATATTTATCTCAGTTCATCTCACTCTGTGCTTCAGATGACCCCCAGGTGGCAGGAACGCCCACGTTCTCTCCAGCTGCCTCCCCACACAAAGGTCTCCCTCCCCGACCCCCCTCCCACAGCCGGCCGCCTCCCCCCCAGTCCCTGGATGGACTGAGACACCTGCACTACCAGCGCAGTGACTACGACAAGTCCCCGATCAAACCCCGCATGTGGAGCGAAAGCTCATTAGATGAACCCTACGAACGGGTGAAGAAACGATCCTCGCACTCCAGGTACAGACCAAACCGAAAATTTGTGTTGTGCTTGGTATGAATAGTGCACATTTAAATTAATAAAACATGTTTATTCTTTTCTCTTTCTGCAGTAGTCACAGGCGGTTTCCCAGTACAGGCAGCTGTGAGGCAGGAGGGAGCAACTCTCTCCAGAACAGCCCGGTGCGCTCCCTCCCTCACTGGAACAGCCAGTCCAGCATGCCCTCCACCCCTGACCTGAGAACACGGAGCTACGTCCACTCAGCCAGGTGCTGCCACACACTCTCCAATGTCCTCTGCTGTCAACCTGAGAACATTACCTATTGTTTTATTCTAATTCAACATATTTACATAATTATATTTTTATGTGAAATAAATTCATTTTATTAATATTTTAAAATATAAAAAAAAATTCAAACAATCCACTAAAACTCAGTTTTCTATTCTTTCTCAGTCTAACTCAGCCCTTCCGTGGCCGGAGTTCCAGTTTGGAGTCTCAGGGGAAGCTGCTGTCCTTGGAGGCAGACACAGAGGCAGGACTTAGCCCTGACCTCTTTCTGTCAGGACCACAGAGGACAGGAAGCAATGGCTCTGTTGTCCCCGACGACTGCTCATCTTGCACCAGCCACTCCAGCTCAGAACATTATTACCCCTCGACCACCTCTAACCCCAACTACTGTACGTTGGCCGAGGACTCGCCATCCAAAGCCCGTCAGCGGCAGCGACAGCGCCACAAGTCTGCCGGACACCTGGGTGCGTCCAGTTCCGGCAGCATGCCCAATCTAGCGGCCCGTAACGGGAGCACCCACGGAGGAGTGTGTGGGAGCCACCAGGGTGTGTACCTCCACAGCCAGAGCCAGCCATCTTCACAGTACCGTATCAAAGAGTACCCGCTGTACACAGAGGGCAGCAGCCCCAATGCTGTGGTTGTCCGCAGCCTGGAAAATGACCAGGAGGGGCACTACAGCGTCAAGGCACAGTTCAAGACCTCCAACTCTTACACAGCTGGGGGGCTTTATAAAGAGGGTTGGGGCTCCGGGGAGGACGGGGAAGTGGGTGGCGGCAGCGGGAGGTTGACGCCCTCCCGCTCGCAGATTGTGAGGACTCCGTCTCTGGGCCGGGAAGGAGGAGGAGGAGGGGGGCGGGCAGCGGTGTCAGAGGAGCTGCGGTGCTGGTACCAGCGCTCGTCTGGATCACTAAAGGAGCACAGCCGCGTCACACACACCAGCTCCAACTCTTCAGATGGCCGTGGAGGACGAATAGGGACACTAGTGAAGGGGTCACCAGGTGAGCAGGTCAAATAGCAATAGCGAGCTAGCTTTCAAATCATAAGAACCCACCCTCCCTTTAGAGCTTCTCCAAAGCCACGCCTCCTCTGAAACACATTCAAGGATTTTTATTGTCATTCCATGCACAAGTACAGAAACAAAACTAAGTACCGAGGTCCTGGTAAAAAAAAAAAAAAAAAAAACATTAACGCGTGCACACACGCTGCTCTCGGCAAAGCGACCTAAAACTACCTCATGTCTAAAAGCACATAACATTAAAATAATAATAAATGTAAACAACCTAGAGAGCTTGTACCTGACTGCTGCAGATTCATTTTGGTGTTGATACTGTTGACATGGAAACGCATAATTCTGAGTCTGAGGACGTGAACAGCTCCGGGTAGAATGTCACGGGTTGTCATCTCTTAATTACTGTACTCTTAGTACTGGCGTGAACGCAGCATAAGCTCGTTGTTTTGGAGGAACTGTGAAAGGTGGCTGCTGTTTGATTGCGGTGCTCGTGACTGAGGTCTTCTATAAACTCTGCATAGATGAAACGCACTGATGACGTATAATGTCTGTGCAAACAGGGTGCGCGAGGGTATGTAAAAACATACGTTGACAGGCAGGTAGGGCATCGTATTATTTTAATCGGCCTGAATTAGATGAACATTTTATGGTCCTACACCTTCCACAGACGATATACATTTATAAAAATCATTTAGACATTTTTAACATAGTGATTGCTTTCAGGATATGAGGAGACTTTCAACCAGTATAACAAAAAATGTTTCTCTAGACAATCACCTATTGCACCTTTAATGATTAACACCCAGGTATCCAATGGAAAGAAAAAATTCACAGACTGTAATTTTCACCCTCACAACCTCATTTTCATTCACATTTCATTCACACATGTCCTTTAAGTTAGTGCTGTCAAAAGTACCGACTTCGATACCAAGTCGTTAATGAAATTTAATAAATGTGACGCTTTGAGCGCTGTTGAGCAGATTCATAAACCCCTCTGATTGGCAATTGTGTTCATGCGCTCAACATATATGTCTGTGATTGGCTACAGTGAACACACAGGAGCATTTGAAAGCACACGGAAGTGTCTGAATTTGAAAGCGTTTTGAAACTGGAGCACTCGAAAGCAGCCGTCTATCAGCGGACCGGTCTGCATTTACAACATGTTTTTGAAGCGTTGATCATTGTAGTCAATCACAGACATATCTGATGAGCATGTCAACAGAGTGGCCAATCAGAGGTCTTTTTCAAATCCTCTCAACAGCGCTCAAAGCATCACATTTTTAAAATTTCAGCTTTATGCAATGAAGTGAAATGTACAGACCTTAAAGTAGTGTTGTCAAAAGTACTGACTTCGGTACCAAGGTAAGGTCTGTACATTTCACTTCATTGCATAAATGCTACCGCAATGATCAAGTGTGTGTGTGTATGTATATGTGAAAGAGAGAGAAATAGTGAAATAAGACCTATTTTATATGTCAACTTCAGTGCATTGCTGTGAGCCGTGTGTGTATAGAGGCTGTCATGGTGGTCTGGTCAGTGTGTGGGTGTGTGTCGTAGGGATTATCACCTCTTTCTGGGTGGCAGAAACACTCCAAACCTTTTCCAGCAGCTCAAGAGGGTGTTGGCAGCAAACAGTCAGCTTTATCTCCGACACGTTCACCACGTGCATAAGCATATGTGACTGTTGTTCAACAGTATGCATTATAGCATTATTGTCTTATAGTGGAGTCTGTGTGTGTTTCAGCTGCATCTCCACACAGTCAGAGGAGTGGAACTCCCTGTAGTGACCCTGCAGCTACACCCCCCTGCAGCCCACAACACATACTCAATTGGCAGAGCGGGTAAGACATTGAATCAGTGTATTTAAGCACACAGTATATTTATTCAACTGTATTTATTAGAATATATTATTTAGGTTTTTTTTTTAAGTGAATAATTTATATATATATATATATATATATATATATATATATATATATATATATATATATATAATGTATGTATTTGTAGTTTATATGTAATTAGTAGCTAGTCTATGTAAATAACACTGTATATAACATTCTCTAGTATTCCAGCGGCTTGTTAGACACTGTGCTGCATCTCTGTAGTTTCTTAAATGTATTGACCGATCAAAATCATTTAATAAAACTAAATACGTGACCTGAAGTAAAGCAAAGGATGTTTCACTTGTAGTCAATGAGAATAGTTTTGTGCAAAAAAAAAAAAAAGAAAAGAAAAGAAAATCACCTGCAATATTTGTCAGTGATTTGCATCAGTCTAGATGTGAGTATACTTTTAGACTAGGTTTATACGGTTCTCCATCCACTAAACTTTGACCAAGAATGTTTATATATCCTTCAAATTTTCATTTGTGCTGTTCAATTTTGCACAATTGGCTTGGTATTCCTGTAGATTGTTCTTTGTTTGTCAGTCACTATTTACTCCAAAGAACAGTTAAATTCAGACATATTTGAGGATGTTGGTCAAAGTCTGGGCTATGGAGCATATCCTTTGTTTAGATGTTCACCTAACTGTACCAATGCTTTGTCTGTATTGTTCACTTTACTAGTGTGTAACAGAACTACCCCAGTGTCAAACTCACTCTACATTAACTGATCACGGCTACCCACAAACGCTAACCTCTCTCTCTCTCTCTCTCTCTCTCTCTCTCTCTCTCTTTCTTTGTGTCTCACTAACCCACCTCTGCCTGAATGTTTATGTGTTTTCTTGGGGCAGTGATACGACTGAAAGTTCTCCTACTGAAGACCGTTCTCCCTCTCACCAAAGCACTGACCAGTAGAGAGGTACACTCTCTCTCTCTCAATCTCTCTCTATCTCTCTGCATGTTCTGTATCTCACTCTTTCACTCCTCCACCTCTCTGATTGTGTCATTTTCTTGTGTTGGAATGTAACTTGTAACTAAATTTATTTAAAAATACAAGTTTTATTTAAGCGTATTTCATTATAAAATTACTAGGGAGGCAGTATGACCAAACTTTTGTATCACAAAATGAGTAATTTTATAATATGTGGTATGAGGCCCTGTTTCCACCTGGTATTAAGATGCGTTTTGGTCGATTGGATCACAGGTGGACAAGGGAGACACATACCTATTTCCACTTGGTATTTTAATCCTCCATTTCTTCAAGGGGAGGGTCTGTGTGCAGGTAAATGTATGGGCTTTTTCTGATCTTTTGATCTAATGGACAAAATAAGCTCATGGAATTTACATATGAATGCGCCCGGAGACAACGGAAAAACATGCAGTGAGCATCAGCTTTCGTTTCTGCTCTGATAGCCGCAAGACTACGACGAATGATGTGAAGAAAACAGGAATGGGAGAGAACATTGTGCTTGGTACGTTTTTTGTCTTCAAACCAAACTTGGGTCTTCAGCTGACAAAGTTTAAATCCCATCTGGCTAGCGCACTCTTCCCATAATGTTTATGTGTTCGTTTAGTAGGCGGAGAGTAGGCGGTCTTTTGCGGCTGTTCGAACACATTCAACCAAATGAGCGTTTTCACTATGAAAGCAATCCGGTCGAATGCGTTTTCGACTACCTCTGGAAGTGGTCGAAAGTGGACAAGCTCAAAACGTTTTACACCCCATTTACACCTGTATTTACTTGTGATCTGATCGACCAAAATGCATCTTAATACCAGGTGGAAACAGGGCCTCAGTTTCTTTATATTTATGGAAAAAAAATATATATTTTTTTAAATAATAATATATATATATATATATATATATATATATATATATATATATATATAACCCTAACCCTTTTCTGTGCAAATTTTTGGCGAACATTTGTGGAATTCTGCAGAATGTGTTATAAGGATAGTTGAAAGCATGTTCAGTGTATTCAGATGATATTCAAATCTGAGTGAGCTTTCAGATAGCTGCACAAATATAAAGCTAGCTACCACAATATAAATGGCTAAATGTACCTCTAATATGTCAAGACACATCTGACACTTTCCTCGACTTCTCATTGCAGATCGCCATTCACCGATAGTTGTTTCCTGAGCAGTCCCCTGTGCTCTGAGATAGCGGACGTACAGTGGTACGGGCACGAGAAGGCAAAGCCGGGAACGCTCGTCTAAACCGTCATCCCTCATCCCTCTCTCTTTAAAAGAGTGTTCAGAAGGCAGGCCTGACCACAGCCTGGACCTCATCCGAACACACCTATGGCTGGAGCCAGTACCACCTCAACCTCTCTTTCATCTCTGTCTCTCTGTATACCCGGCGGTACAGTGCTTATGAACTATGGGAATACAAGACTCTGAATGAACTGAGCTTGACCTTGTCTGACCCTCCCCCTCAGACTTTTGAACTCTGACCCAGTTAGCTGGCAGCCGGTTCCTCCGTATGCACAAACCCTCCGTGTTTATTCCATCGCTGGAGTGATGTGCATAAGAGAGATGTCTTATGCGCGTTGTACTATAAGTGAACCCCACTCATGCACACACACATGCTCAAATAGACATTCGTCCCCTGCTGTCGTGTGTCCCTCTGCACTAATGTCAGAGAGCCAGCATCGTTCTCTCTCATGCACATGACATGCACAAAAACACATTCCGATGGATTGCTTTGTCGTCAACCATCTTTGTAGATCTTTATGTTCTGAGTTCTGTTAACAAAAAAAAAAGATGTGACCACAAATCCCTCCTTCATTCTACAGCGCCCCTTCTCATTTGGACCGCAGTGCACCATAAGCCTCTGTCTGTGAACTTTGATATTTTGTGAATAACAATAGAGCATTTAAAATGGCAGAAGCCATTCTTCGGTCATCCTGGATTGGAAAACGAGCCCTTATATCATATCCCTCAAGATGGTGATGACGCAAGCGTCACCAAACAACTACATAATTTCATGGGAATTCAAAACATTGTGGTCTTTGTATGTAATGTTGGTTTGTCATTCGCAAGTTCATTGGTTCTTGTCCAGAAAGTTTTTTTGCAGAACATTAGCTAACATTTTTAGAAGCCATAGCTGTACAACAAATCTGAAGCATTAGGTTAGAGGCATTAGCATGACCCTCGGCGTTGAACAACCAATCTGTGAAGTACTGCAACTCAGGCCGCAACCAGTGTACTTTGCTATTATGGCAACTTGCCACCATGGTGCTCTGAGTCTGAACTGTACATCCCACAGTGCCCTGCTGTAAGCCCACACTGCATGCAGAACCGTCACAAACCCCCGCGTATAGTGTTGTGACATCAGTGAAGTGACGAGACACACAAAAAAACCTTCTCCAAACACTCCTGGCCTTATCGGTTTTCTGTTTTTATGTATCTGTTTTTAATATTCAGGATTTTACTTAACTATAACACCACTATGACATTACGATTACGTTCGTATTTATAAAACCGTCAGATGAGCACAACACAACGTGGCACACCAACTCAATATTTCAATGGAAATGACGTTACCTCTACCCTGACCTGAGAACAGCATTCCAGAATGTGACATGATTAAAGCAGGTGCTTAGTTTTAAAAGCCGCTGGTAAGAAACCATAAGCTCAAACAATACAGGGTGTTTCATGCTTTCATCATGCAGTCCGAAACCACGTGTGCCCCTCGCCTCGATCGTCTGACCGAGGAACAACATCAAGCCATAACGCTAAAGACATTGTTACACACTCTGCAAGATACGAAAAATATCGTACGTGCAATGTACCTTAAGAAACAGGTAGCTATAAGCACACCCTTTGCCATTACTACTCAATAGATCTTCAAAAATTCAGTAGTTTGTGCGTGCCGTTAACATAAGCAGTCATTACAAATGTGTATTCAAAAGGGTCCAAATCACCAGACGCTAAATCTAAGTCATCTAATTCACACTCATTCACGGGCCTAAAAGTAGACATTTTTATCTGCCCTAAATTGATTGATTGTTCATTCTTTTCATGCATGCTCAGCACACTGTGTAATGCATCTTGATGTTAAAATTAAAACCCAGTGTGAAAACAGCCCTAATCGAAAGTAAAACACCTCATCCGCGTCTACATTTAGAGGTCGTTCAGACCTCGTACCCTCTTATGCCAATGTGAGCTCACTCCTTTCGTCTACCTGTACTCGATAACAAAAACGTAAATCTTTTTATATTAAAAAAAACTAACACATTTATCAACATTTATAGGCAGGACTGTGGAAATTGGGTTCTTTTAAAAGAAAACATAAAACCAATCATTTAATGATTTTTATAAATCAGTATTCGTTTTATTTTCGGGTCTTTAAGCTGGGAAATAGCAACAACACGTTCAGGTGCTACAGGAAGACCAGTTGCTGCTTTGGTTTCCTAGCTGTAGACTTTTCCTAACTGTTGTCAATAGTTTTAATACCAGTTGTGCAAAATGAAGGACTTTAGTTACTAAACTGTCTTACCACTTCATCTTGACAATAGAGCATGTTTCATGAGTTCATTTTCAGATATAACCGGACACAATAAAATGGTGTTGTAGAAAAAATAAAGTGGAATTGTTGGGCAGGTTAAATATAACCAAATTCCACAGTTAATTTATTCTTTTTTCTATTAAGAATTTGTATAGTAACATTTTTCAAAAACCGTGTTGTTGGCAACTGATACTGAATTTTCCAGATGAGAAATGTGGTGGTTCTTGAGATTCTGAAATAAATTATTGCTGAATGTTCGCTAAACTGAAGCGTGAAATCACTTTATTGCTATTATTCAGATTGTGTGTCTCGTATGTCGATAACAGAGTGAATATGCATGGTTAATGTATATTTATTGTTATTCATAATGCAACATGCCCCTCCAGGTGGATGAAGGTGATGATCCGCTTCTTCCCGGCGTAATTGGAATTCTTCCGCATGTCACCTTTGTGGATTATGTTTCTGCATTTGTAATGAGATCAGCCGCAGGTGAAGCTGACAGTTATACCCGGTGATTGAAATACCAAGTACATGAAACTGAAAGTTGATTTGCCAAATCTGAATGCTGCTTAAAATATGCAAATGTAGGCCAAAGTCATGTCACGGAAAACATGGATCATTTTAATGGTGGAAAAGAGAACAAAAATTGTCCTGCCTTGAACATGCAGGTTTTTTGTCTTACCAGTTGGGTTCTGTTAAAGGCACAATATGTAAGATTTTTGGATTAAAATATCCAAAAATCACTAGAACAGTGTAATATATTTTGACTTGTGTGCTTGCATTATCCCAAATGTTGCCAAGAATGTTTAAATCCTCAGAAATAAGCAATTTTAACAAGAATGTCTGTGTGTCGCCTATCAATGACATCATACTTGCGTTACCCTCGATTTCCGGTTTTATTATTTTTATTCCATGGAAACATCAAAGACGCTTTAGTATATGTTTTATAAGACAAGGGAACAACTGTTTTATAGACAGAATATTAATCATTTCTATATAGCTCAACATGTATAGTCTTATTGTTTTATCTCGTTTTCTTGATTATATTTGATATTCTAAAATCGATCTATCTTACTGCAGTGTGCAACAAGTGTCTCATAGCAGCCAACAAGCGAACGCACAGAGTAACGTTATAACATCATTTTCAACACTCTCAAATGTATCTAATATAATAAACAGTGCTGCTTTACCCCACATACGCTTGACCGGAAAAAGCAGAAACAGCGACTGTGGCATAATAAAAGTTCCACTGCTCTCAAGATGTGTGTCGCACTCATCTCTCATTAGCAATCACTCCATCGGCCTCCTTCCGCTCCTCCATCACTCGGCCCTGCTCTGCTTCATACTACAGTAATGTTAATAATCTCATCCATGAACGTGATTTCTGCCCAGGTCCATTCTTTTCCCCTGGATTTGAGGTGAAGACGACATTTCCCATCATTCTGCACTCAATAACGGCGTCATCAAGCTACGCCTTTGTTTTGAATAGGCGACCTCTAGCAGTAAAAAGTTACATATTGTGCCTTTAATTGCATATGAATTATTATTATAGTTAATAATGACACTGGTATGAACTAATCTGGTGTTGTTTTGCCCTTTTTCGGAGCTTCCATTGTTCTATTATATCCAAATATATTGCTTCATTTATGTTCCACGGAAAATAGAGAATCATGTTTGGAATGTCATGAGGGTGAGTAAACGATGACATCTTTCTTTTGACTCTGATAGTACACATGCAAGTGGAATTCCCATAAGTCTCTGTGATCATTTCCTGTGTGAGACAGGACACTAAGTTATGTAATGCCTTTTAGGGTTCTGATCAACTCCCTACAGTCTTGTTACATACTGTGATAATATGACTCACAGATTTTGCGGGAAGTGTGTGCAGATGTTTGTGCCTTAGACAATGGCTTGGGGTCTCCCCCGGCAACAGGAACACAACACTGGAAAACCAAACAATGGAGAACTGGCTGCTGTTATTGTGCTGACAACCCAGTGTGATGCTCGAGATATGTGTTTTGGGGCAGCCGAGTCTATTGTGCCTACTGCAGCTGGAATGTGAACAACAAGAGACGCTGTGTTTATGGAAATCTCCCATTTCCTGTGAAGCTCAGTGGATGCTTTGTTGAATGAAATATTTTCGGCACTGAATCCATGACATTCCCTTGCTGTGTGTGCAGGGCTTGAGGAACACTGAGGAATGTTGTGTTCAGTGAACATGAAAGCTCAACTTAATAGGGCATCATCGTGACCCCTAGCATAGAGGGTCAAGGCATTTGGAGTTATTTTGGAGAATTGTTTGAATTTGGCAGGCTCACAACTGACTATAGGCCAAAATAAACACTAGAGGCTGTAGAAAGCACCACTGCTATCAGTCCAAGGGGTGGTAGGATGAAGTATGCCATAGGTGTGCTTTTGATGGACACTTTACTGTAGGGACTCAACCAAAGTCCCTTTTAAGGAAAGTCTGTTCACTCGGCGGCCATATTTGCAATGCCTCCGGGCAGCTATTTCAGGCATCCAAGACCAAGTCCTATCTATTTGAATGAGGAAATCCTGAAATCTCAAAAACTACTTGGCAAACTCGCAATTAACATTTCAAATCAGCAACAAAATCTGACATGAACTGTCCCATAAATGTTGTTTCTTGTGCTCAAACAGCATTAAAAAAAGCTTAATTTTCTAGACTAGCCAATGCGCATGTGCGTGAGTGTCAGGTTTCTATGGGAACCGGAGCTTCTAATGGCAGCTGCAGTGACGCAACGACTTAATCAATCAACGATTGGCTCTTTTACGTAGAAGGCGGGAGGTATTCCACCATATTGCATGTTGCAGTTTCTCCAGTTCTTAACTAATAGGAGTGAACAGTCTTTCTATATCAATAGTCTTTTTGACTTAACTGATGTAGGTATGTTACATGACAATGACAACGACAACATGTCGAATGTAATCTGTCTAGAATTCAAATTACACACATTCATACTATATGGAACCAACTTTTTTAACCAAGTACTTATTCAAAGGAAGTACCATTCAACTCTTACTATTTCTGCCATAGAAAGATATGGAAAAAAGTAATATGAGTTGTATATTATCATGAAGTTTCGAATTCAGCAAATGAGATTCGAGATTTGAGTCAATTGAATCATCCACTAACTGAACTGATTTGTTCGAAATGCTGATTCATTGAGGAATGCTGCTATTGTGTGTTGCTACTTAGAGACGTGCGACGGTTGAACAGGCATTGATTTTGTTTGGACCTCTTTTCATTGGCAGAGCAAAAATAGACAAAATAACCAGCAATATTGCGTCTAAAATTAAGTAACTAAGTGTTAACCTGTTTATCATCTTGTTGAAGACACTAGCAACCAACTATATCAAGTTTATCAACCATAACATTTCTTCATTACAAGACAGATGTACGGCTTTTACTTTACAGCGTCTGTCTTTATTTTCCCGCGTAGTCACTGATATTTCATATGGCGCATAAATACCCACACATTCGCTATCCCATGCTAATAAAGTCCATTCTTCCAGAATAATGTTTCTGTATGAGCCCTGCAGGGTCTGGAGCAGAGCAGCTATTCTGTTACAGCTTTCCACAGCAGCTGGAAGCCGTTATTCTCTCATGTGATGAAAGTGTGTGTATGTGTGTGTTTCTCCCACAAGCCGTGAGAACAGTGCGCGTGTTGGAATGCTGTGTGAAAGGACATATATTGTGTGTCCTGGGAGTTTGGGATTGGTGTGTTTATGATCGCAACTCTTTCATCACCATGAAAACTGCAGCAAGGGGTGATGGGAGCTGGAGTCTGGTTTTCTCCACAGCCCTGAAAGAGATCTGCTCTAGCTCTGCCAATATGAGGGGGATATATATATATATATATATGCAGGGGCGCCTTACAATAACCAGAGTTCCCTTTTGATTCAGTTCACTTCGACATTGCGTTTGCTAACGCTAATGGGGGTAAAATGGGCGCCTCTCACTGAGTGCAAAATCCGGGATCCTCCCTACTGTCTTCTGTGGACGATGCTGATCTAGTCGTGTATATTAAACCCCACCACCCCCACGGTGGGCCAAGCAGCTTCACCACTGCATGTGATGGCAATCCTCCAGGTCTATCAGGTCAAGCTGCTCAAGTCTCTGGATGAGGGCAGGCCACGGATCTGGCCCTCAGAGCAACAAAAGTGACCGCTCGGGCAATAGGCTACAACATGGGAAATCTAGACCACACATCTCTTCTGCTGCTGTTTGGTGCGTGCATGAACTGGTGGCGAGACCAAAAGAGCCAGTTCCTGATGCTGTCTCTCGTGTGTTCACCACGCCCCCCTGCCTTTTGTGTCTTGACTGTTTCACTATGCAGTACAATAGGGTAAAAAAAAAATGCAAAACTCACCTCAAGATCAGAGCAATTTTCCTCCTCCTCTTACTCTCACTCTTGTGTGGTATTACACTCTCCGCTCTCCAGCAGCAAGTAATCCCTCAAGGCGTGCAGTCATCCCTGCCTGCTGCCACAATTCAAAAAAGCATAGCAGGCGCTCTCAGGGGGGGTCACAGTGCAGGGCGTCAATTGGGTATGGCGGCTGCCATACCTTGGCTGCCTGGTCAGGTCAATGCAAGTAATAGGCCTATATTATTATTGCAGGAGTTATATTACTACATATAACTTTTCATTTGTATTGATAAATAACAGAAAAGTAACTAAAATAAAGCAGTCTAGTTATACTCATGCCATGCGAGTTCAACGGCGCTCCCAACATGTCTATTTACAACATGATTTTGCAGCATTGAGTATTGTTGCCAATCACAGGATTTCTGTTGAAAATAATGACCAATCACAGGTGTTTAAGTTACCGATAGTGAGAATCCGCTCAGTATCTCTCAAAACGCTGAATGTTTATATTTAGCGTAAGTTTACCAAGTTCTGCACGCACACAAATCTTCTCGCAAAACACGCTGTAGAAACCCTTGCAGATTATGAGAGTGGCTTCTACAGAAAAATCCAAATCGCACCACAGTCATTTTGTAAATATATAAACACAATCATAAAATAAATGGAAAATGACTTTCAAAAACCTTGCGGTAACCTGTTTGAGGAACTTTATTTTAACTTTATTGGTAATACAAAAATGCTTGTCTTGTGATTGGTTGTATCATTTGTTTTATTTTTTTCAAAAACCAAATTATATTACAGTGGTATAATTTGGTTCAGATAAACCTACCCATAAATGGCACATAGAAACAAAAACTGTGAATTGATTTACATGTCAAAGTAACTAATAATCAGAGGACCACATATCAAATGTATGAGACTAGTTAAGAGAGAAGTCCTTTCTCCAGTAAAACTACAGTATGAGTCATATGCTATAACCATAATAAAAATGAAATGTTTGACAATATTTTGTTTGAAAACAGGGTGTTTTCCTGGAACTAACACTTAGGATGATAGCATCAAACTGGAACGCTCAAACATACATTAAACATTGGGGGGAAAAAACTCATTTTAATTGTCACTTTTTTTTTCTTTTTTTTCTTTTTTAAATTAGCTTCACATTGCCTTACAAACCCCCTGCAGTTACCTAACAAACCTCAGTTTAGGAAAAACTGCTGCACAGAGACCAATGAGAAAACTTTTGATTGACATTCACTTTAAAGGGGCCAATCTAATCACTAAAATGAATCAGACTTCCCAAATCTTAAATCACAGAAAGTCTGCAGGAAATCCAAGAATCAAAGTTGTGCGAATTTGGCTTGTACATGTTTTAAATCTGATTTGGTCCCAGTGTGAGGAAGTCACTCTTCCTGTGACTCAGCACTTCCTTTAACTCATCTCAGGAAGTCAAAAAATGACATGCTTTTTTTTGTTTGTTTGTTTTGAGAGTGACTCAAATTGCAAGTCATCTTGATATTCATCCTTAAAAGGTCTTTTCTTTCTGTCAAAGACCAGACCTACATCTCTAGAGAGATGAATTAACGCTTTCCATAGTGTTCGGCCCATTATGGCAGTAATGTACATTAAAGTGCAAATTCATCAAGAATCAATGAATGGAATGAAAAACATCACTACAGTAACATCAACTTTTATTAAAAAAAAAAAAAAAAAAACACACTGTAGTACAATGATTTTCAATCCTGGTCCTAAGGACCCACCGCTCTGCACAATTTATATGTCTCTCTTATCTGACACACTCAGTTCAGTTCATGGAGTTCTCACCCAACAAGCTGATGATCTCAATCAGGTGTGTCAAAGAAGGGAGACATACAAAATGTGCAGAGCAGTAGGTTGCCAGGACCAGAATTGAAAACTACTGCTGTAAAGATCCAAATGTTCTCAAAACTGGGGTATATTTACAATGAATAAGTTATATGCAACATGAGCGAGCGAGAGACAACATGACTTTGAATGCTGTGATGTGTACATCACAGAGCATTGTACTCCACACACTTTGAGGGATCTGTTGGGAAATGTTTCTGACAGATTGTCATTAATCTTTTCAGCCCCTGAAAAGAAGGAAAAAAAGACGATCACTGACCTGATAAACAACACAGCACTATGTAATAAAACACTACCGTCATTTCATACCTGAATGTATTTCCTTTGGGTCTCGTCATTGAGCACATGGGCGACGTGTTTGGAGAAGATCTTCTCACGTCCAGTACGAGCGTGGATACCAACCATGGTCACACCGATGGGCCATGGAGCGTTTCCTATAGCCATCTGCAGATAAGCATCATTTGCCTGCAAGTACACAGAGTGTTAGTTTGGTTTCTTCACAAATATACTAATTAAGAACTAAAATTCAAATTAAATATTGTAATTAATAAGACAAACCTTAACATATTCCCTCTCCAGCAGGAACTTTATGATGTCTGTAATAGACTCCTTAATGTCTGCTGGTAAATTCTATGTATAGAAGACACAATGAGTTAAACAAAAGGCTTGTGAGTCTGTATCTAATAATACGTCGTATCTAGAAAAGCATACCTTCTTGCGTAGTTTTCTGAAAAGAGGTTCCAAATAAGATTCAGTCTGTTTTTGGGTGGCACTGGCGAGCTTGCCCTGGACACTACGCTTCACATGGTCCTCTCGGCTGTTTAGATCTTTAGCCCATACGCCCAGCAAGAACTATAAAAAAAAATATGCATATACAAGCAAAAATCATTACTTATTTAAATTAGGGATGCTAATGATTATTTGACAATGGATTGTGGTTAATAATTTAGGGTATGCTTACACAACAACAATGTACTAAAAACAAGCATTTAAAAAGTTTCACATACAGACGACAATGTTGTCAAAATGACCCCGTTCACACGGATCGGCAAAAATGACTAAAAACACTGTATTGTGCATGCCAGACCAGTAGTTGGCGATGTACTTTGTAAAGAAACACTACGCACATATGCATTCTTCATATGTGCGCAGGTGTGTAGGGTTTCTTTACAAAGTCACGTCGCCAACTACTGGCCTGGCATGTATAATATAGAGGTGAATAAACAGTAAATCTACACTTTGCTAGAGAAGTGTTAATAAACTCAGTATCTTGAGCAGCCCAAACACAGTCCTGTAGTCCGTCATTGTTGTTTTGGTTAGTATTTCTCAGTATTGAGGTAGTAACGTCGCTGCTCTTGAAGCAATTAAACTTGCAGCTGTTAAGAGACACGACTCGGGTAATTCACACATTCAATCAAGCAATCATCCTCGCTCTCCAATAACTGCATCTGCCTGCATATCAGACTCTTATTAGTTCTAAAATGACATTTTGGAATTGGTAACAGAGAGAGAAGTGTAATAAATTAGTTCTACTGTACACACAAAAGCATTTTAAGGGCAAAATCTGACAAATATCTTGAAATAAACCAACTGAACAATGTCTTGAGGTGTGGTTACCACATTTTATTTCCTTTTTTTTGGCAAATTACTACAAGACAGAATAATAGGATGATCTTTTTGCCACAATGATCAGTTACTCGCATTCCATGCACTGACTAAATGTTGTATTGATGTAAATTTGGGTACAACTAATCGGAAGCACCGGGAGAATGTCGTCACACATGATTGGTCGCAGGCACATACATACACATCAACAACATTCAGTCAGCGCATGGAGTTTGCGTGTCCGAGCAGGGTGGTGAAAAGTTCATCCTTAATTTCAGGTTAAGCATTTTAATAACAGACATAGATGTATTCTGGAAATTATAAAAGGTTTAGTATAATTACCTTGATTAATTTAAGTGATATACATGCATGCACACATACCAATCATAGGTCAAAACATTACCAAATTTGGCTTAATTATAAAAGCCAGAAATTCTACTAAATAAAGAGCCATTTGGGAGTCGAACGCTGAGCTGAACCAAATCATCTGGCTCATCACAGTAGACACATCTGGCAGTATTAAAATTGACAATTAATTAATGATTAATTTAAATGACGAAAATTTTTGTCAACTGACGTCCCTAATTTAAATGTTTAATAAATTAGAATATTGTCTGAATGCACTGCTATTAAAATCAGTTCAAGATTTAAACACTCCCACCAAAACATCTTTTAAAAATCACAGTAAATAATAATAATAAAAAATAAATACATACCCTCAGTACTTTATTTATGATGTCCATGTCTCGAACATCATCACCAGTGCCAAGAGATGCTCCCAGAGCCTGTTTTATACAGGTTATTATTAGATATGAATGTACACATGTACCAGCTCTTATTATTATACTACTACTTAAAGCAACACCATGGAACATTTGCTCACGGTTCCCCCATGTGGTTGATAAGTGCTATTGTCGCTGTATAAGCTTCACCGTGGGCAGCGCAATACACGTGAATTTGTTGACTAAGCTGATGGAACCGGCAAATGCAGAAACCTCGTTTGGAAACCATGTCCACCGACCAGGTAAAGTAGCCCGTGTTACACCATGTTCTACAAATATCATTACATAGTTTTATTTATTGTTACTCCAGAATTGAAAAGTACAATGACAAAAAGAACGGTAGTATGTTCGCCTAGTTTTTTTGCTCGCATAGCTCGTATGTAGCATTGTTTGCAAAAGGTGTAATTTGTATAACAGAATAAAATGTTGTCCGCATGGTTTTGAGACTTGCATATCAGATTGTTTTGTTTTATAGTTAGCTGTTGGCTAACTCCACCCAAGCTATGAGTAAAATATGTGACATATGCCGTAAAGCAAGTCACACTCTTCCGCTGGCAGGAGATGGGCGGGGCTGTGTGTACCGACCCGAACACGAAACTTGCAGAGTGTGTTTGTAGCCACTAGGAGGCTGCTCAGGTAGTAGAATTTGTCTGGTTAAGAGTTGTTCTACCTCTGAAATAATTTTAGAGACATTATTTTAAGGTCGAAAAACTACATAGTGTTGCTTTAAAATCACAGAAGCATTAGTATCCAGACAGCCAGTTATCATATTATCACTGTAGATAGACTAGTTCAGGGTTTCCCAATTATTTTGTCAGCCAAACCCCTTTGACCTAAAACTTTTACTTGAAGTGCCCTCTAATACTTCAGATGAATCCTGTTCACCTGCACAAAGACACCGGTGTCCTGAAGCATTCTTTGTTTACATTAGTTCAAAGTTGCTGTTAGTTATAAAGTAAAAGAATGTCATTAACTTGACAAATTTACACATCAATAAAAAGTCTCAAGCTTATATTTTTGTTCTCTGTTTTACTTTAAAAAAATGTTGTAGTGTCAGTACTAATCTCTTAAAAGTGTTTGACTAAACAACGTCCCTCACGTTTGGAGAAATACTGATAGATTCTCATGTGTTTATTTTTAATTTTTTTAGAGCTGAATATTATTAGGAACCCCTGGTCTACTTGTTATTCCAGTTATGAAGAACATTAGATTTCAGATGTAAGACAATAGTGCCATCTTGTGGGACCATGATAAAAATACTACTCACATTGTGGATTCCCTGTGTGTGTGGGTTTACCTCCAGCTCCTCAATTGTGGTATTTTCTTCATGCACTTTGAGGTCGTGTTGTGTGTCCACTTCTGAACCCTCTGTTCCACCCACTATCTCATTCAGATACTGCTGATCGATCTTATCCATGGCAGCCTTCAGATCATTCCTCAATCCCTACACACACAGACAAGGGAAATTCAATATGGTTTCCTGGTAAACAAACAAACACCACACGATGAGAGTGTCAAGATGGCGAAAGGAAAGGTGGGTCTTACCTTGTTTACTTCTGGTGCTAGGATTTCAATTTTGCGGAGTCTCTGGAAAGCATCGTAATCGGATTCGCCAAACAGACGGATCGGCTCACCACGTTCCCTCAGACGTCTGATCACCTACATGCAGCCCAAAGATTGATTATTCATCCAAGAAAACAAGCACAGCATAAAAGTAACATACAGCGAGCTCTGATTGGCAGACCCACCTCCTGTCGAGAGAGCGTCATTGGAAGTTTCTCCTCCGTGAGCTCTAGTTCTAACACAGGATTGGCTGATGTAGATGGAGGCTCCTCATCCTCAGTCTTGTCAAGCTTAAAAAAAAGAATGCAAAAACATTATATATATATATATATATATATATACAGACAAGAAAATCATCTCTTTTTTCATTTTATTATTGTTACATCAGGCTGATTCCACTGCAAAGCATATAAATGTGAGATTGAGAAGGGCAGCTTGCAAAATAATAATCGTAAATTAATAAACAGCAAAAGAAAAACTATCCTGGGAAGATTTTCCAGAATAAAAGATAATTCTCCATATAATCATGCAGCTATGCGTTTTTTTTTTTTACATTTGATTAAATCTTCTTCTAATCTTGTATAAATATGAGGGCACATAATTCTCCCAAGATGCAATGGGTGAACAGTATCTCTCTTGCCATAATGAATCTGTCGGCCATGCTCTGACACTGAAGCTGTATCTGACACTGATTTTAATTTAACACACCATGCATGCACTGCTAAATCAAAACCGGATAATAAAGTTCAAACAACAAAAAAAGAGCATTGCACAAATGAAAGAGCAGACAAGGAATCTAGAATTTAATCAACTTGTGATTTGCTCCTGGGAGGGAATCTGTCACATAAAGCACCGATTTTGCCGTGATCATTATGCAGGCTGGGCTGAAAATTCAGATAGTGCTGCCTCCAGCTTTGTGCAACACTGGGAGCCAAGGCAATTAAACACACAAATGTTCTTCAGTCATGCCGAAACCCGGTCAAACATCTCTCTGGCAGCATGCATTCTGTCTGCCTGAGCCCTACCTGTCTCACAGGCTGCTCATTAGAAACCTAAACTCACAGAACACACACACAGACAGCAGGAAAGACAATATGAGAAGAGATACACAGCAGACAGAAGACACTGCTGGAGGAGAGAACTAGAGAGAAAGAGCGAATGTGTGAGTATGGGAAGACACATCTTAACTGGGACAATTCTTTTAAAGCTACAGTGGATGACTGACAGGCAAGTTGGCAGTGACTATGTTGCAGGGTTATTTTTATTAACCAAAACTATTAAAAACATTTTGTTAATTGAAATAAATCTGAAATACAATAAAATATAAATATTAGTTGAAAAACTTAAACTAAAAAATGAGAAATGTTGCCTTGGCAAATACACTGAACTAAGTTCAAGTTAAAGCAATACAATTATTAATTGGAAATAATAAAAACTAAAACTGAAATAAAAAAAATAAATTAAACCAAAATAACAATATTTTAAAAAAATAATAAAATGACATTTTTGGTGTGCCAAAAAAACAAAATAACGACTTATATAGTGATGGCCGATTTCAAAACATTGCTTCTTGAAGCTTCAGAGTGTTATGAATTAGCGTGTCGAATCATGATTCGGATCGCGTGTCAAACCACCAAATTTTGGCGCTCCGAACCGCTGATTCAACACAAAAGATTCATAACGCTCCGAAGCTTCCTGAAGTAGTGTTTTGTAACGGCCATCACTATATAAGTCGTTATTTTGTTTTTTTTTGGCGCATCAAAAATATTCTCATCGTTTTATAATATTAATATTGAACCACTGTACTCACATGAACTGATTTAAATATGTTTTTAGTACATTAATGGATGAGAGAGGAAATGTCATTGCTGGCTATGCAGGCCTCACTGAGCCATCGGATTTCATCAGAAATATCTTAATTTGTGTTCTGAAGATGAACGAAGGTCTTACAGGTGTGGAACGGCATGAGGGTGAGTAACAAATGACATTATTTTTCATTTTTGGGTGGACTAACCCTTTAAGTAATAAGATTAAACTAAATAAATAAATGTATTAAAATAAAATTAAAAAATGATTAAAATAATAAATAAAGTTGATTTAAGTAATACATCTAACAGTTCAGAACTACATGGAGTAAAAAATGGAAACTAAATATTTTCTAAATAATATCTTACATATTTATGGTATTAATTTTTCACTGTATAAATTGAGTCTTTATAGATGAAAATATGTAGCTGCCTTTTAAATTTTAGGATGATCATATTTGGGGGTCCGTGGCAGCTGAAAGATTGAAAACCTAAAGATATTATTAGGACGGATTACATTACAAATACAGTTTAGTTCAACCGCATGACTAAAATGGAAGTAACTGAATGTGAGAATCATGATGCAATGTTGTCTATATTCACAACTGAAGTTTGTACCTTGTATCCACATCTCCTATAATATTCTTCCTCTTCCTTACGCGCGAGATCAGCCCTTTTGAAGTATTTCTTTGAGTCCTGGAGAAACAGCAGGAGTACATCATTACACAAAAACACAACGGCATAACCATTAAAACACAGCTGTAAGAAACACCACGGTGTAAAGGATAAACTGATCCTCCGAGCTATGAAACATTCTAGAACAGTCCATACTCACGTCTACGAGCTCTTTCTCTACTATGAGCTTTCTTTTCCTCGCGATCTCTGCTTTGAGGATGTCCATAACCACAAATACTCAAGATTTAATTAGAAAGTGTGCCACTTTTCCACATAAACATTCAACAGGAAGACGTTTACGCAGCACGCACTTCCGTTCACTGCTTCTCGGTTGTTGGAAATCAATCTAAGTCATTACTGCCATCTAGTGGACAAATCCTAGACTGACGCTGGAAAAAGTTTGATCAGTGCATGTAATCAGTTCATGCTCATTTTAGGTGATATGTTGTGTTTATATATAGCATATATAGTCTTTATATTGCTCGTTAATTAAACAACAGTTGTTCACTACATTATTTTGTGGTGATATTCCAGGGTATTTTTTTTTTAAAAATCGATAAATTTTAGACTCATTTTATTTATTAAAATATATTTTATAAATTAAAATATTAAATATATTCAATATTTTATCTTTTTAATTTTCCCTATTCCCTTTTCTCTGTCTCTCTCTTATATATATATATATATATATATATATATATATATATATATATATATATATATATAAAGTTTACTCTTTTTCAACGCATTGCTCTTTTGTGGGAGTAGTCACATACTGCCAAAACTGAAAGTTTCGTCTCCTCTTGTCAACAGAGTGCCAGTGACTGAGTCATTTCCCTCCAGTCTGTTCAATGTAAGTCTGGACCCTCATATCTGCGCCCCAGAAATATTAGCGACCATCAGGTGGCGCAAAGGAATAGACGTGACGAATTCTGAAAGAATTAAGAGGTTTATTTATTTACATCATAAACGAGCAGCCCCGCAGGAGAATGTAAACGCGTCCTGTCCATCCTCCTCCTCCTCATCACCACCACCACCACCATCATCATCAGTCCAGAGAGACGCGCGATTATTATTAAAGCTCAGGTTCGCTTCACTCATCATCAGCTGGACTAAATGAGTTTGTCAGTGATTAAAGAGCCTGTGTGCTGATGAACTGGGCTGGATTCTGTCTCTTCACCGCTTTGCCCTTAAAATGGAGTTTGTGGAGAGGAAGCGGAGCAGGAAATCTCAGAGCTTTAAACTGGTGAATGATGCAGGTAAGCGGACATACAGTCCTGTAGATGACAGCAGACAATAGAGCACATCGGAGGCGTTACGTCAGCACTCTGGAATGCACCTGTGATACAATGTATCATTCCCTCATTGTCCTGTTCGCATCATCACAATGTCAGACGCTTCATTCTGTTTGAGTCATTTTGATTTTGAATCGCGTGTTTTTCAGCTGCGTTCTTAGTAAAACATTTTCATCTTCTTATGCATTTAGTTTGTCCATGTGCTCTTCTTCAAGTGTGATAGAATATAATAAAAGTCTGCGTGAATGTGATGGTCTGGATGAAGCTCTTCACAGTCACGCAGCCTACAGGTGGTCCTCCTGCAGCATCACTTCATCACATCTGCACCGCACATACGTCACGCATACAGCTGCTGTTATTAGTGACATCACAGCAAGAGTACATGACATGTCAATCAGCGTCCTGCTGTACTTCATCTAAAACTATTTAAGACGTTTTAGTCCTTTCGTAATTACTATGCATGCAAGTTTTAACAACTAATAGGCCTAAACTGACAGCCTGTATGCAATAGTATATTTGTGATTTTATTTTATTTAAATTAATTTACTATAGGACTGCTGAAAAATGCTGAAACCCCACATGCTCTGTTGAAATTCATTTTACTGTTTTTTTTTATGTTTAATGTATTTAGAGAACTCAATGTTTTATGCGAATATTTTTATTTTCTCATGTTTATTAAAAAAAATCTGATCTAATCAAAACTCAGCTGTATACAAAATAAAAAATTGTTATCTTAAGTGGTATAAAACAGATATGGATTTTATACCATTCATATATGGTATATAATTTATTTTGACTTGTGTGATGTGTATCCTCAACTCTGGATATGTCTGTATGAGAGACAGATAAAATAAACAAATAGTAATAATAATAATTAAAATAAAAAATGGAAAGGGTGCACTTATACAGTCGGTGAATCTAATTATTCATATCAATTTTCATTGCATCTTTATGACATATATATTTATGCATATCTGTTATAGCTGTAGACCCCCAATGTAACATTTTGGACATTAATCAAATTTGAAATTTTGTTTACAGTAAGTTCTTATCAGAATAGTATCAATCTGATACTTCAGTTTTAAAGAGGACCTATAATGCCACAAAAATGTATAATAAAATAATCACAAAATGTAATATAAGTCTCTGGTGTCCCCAGAATGTGTCTGTGAAGTTTCAGCTCAAAATACCCACAGATCATTTATTATAGCTTGTCAAATTTGCCCCTATTTGGGTGTAAGCAAAAACACGCCATTGTGTGTGTGTCCCTTTAAATGTAAATGAGCTGCTGCTCCTGGCTGCTTTCCAGAAGAGGGCGGAGCTTTAACAGCTCACACTTCAGTTGCTCAACAACAACAAAGCTGGAGAATCTCACGCAGCCAAAATGACGATTGTCAGTAACGGTGTTCAGCCTTACATTGTTCAAACCGGAGTCGGACACTGATGGAGAGACTCGGGAAGAAGTTACAGCTTTTAGAATGCTACTGGATGTTTCTGAACGGTTAGTGGATACATTTATATAGTTGTTGTGGAGTTGATTCAACTCATCGACTAGCATGTGTCATCATGTTAATCTTTTGTGCAAATCCAGCGTTGAATTGACCCTCGTTTGTGAAGTAGTCCGGCATAAAATGACAGCATGGTAACAACACTCTACTACAACAATTCTTCCTCTTCTCTAAAGCAGCCCAACATGGCCTCTCCCTCTTTGTTCTGTGTTCTCGGGGCAGGGTTTATGTAAATTTTAGGGTTAGTTAGTGATGACACCAACCCAGGAAGAAGCTTGTTGTAGTCCCTACCAGCCGTTTGTTGTAGTCCTTAAACAGAGAATTCTTTAAATGGTAATATCTCCCTTTGCATTGAACTTTGAGCGTCATAACTTTGCAGATGTTGTTTATGCTCTAACAGCAACATTACACACTAACTAAAGTTAAAAAAAAAAAGTGAAATCATAATAAACCACCCATTTAAGCATATTTTCAAGCTGTTTGAAACATGTCAACATACAGTACTATGATGATAGATGGATAGATACTATTTTTTCCCTGTCTTTCCCTCAGCTTTTCTGTTTGTCTTCAATCTCCTAAAATCCTAAAACAAAAACTCTTCTGTGATTTATTTAGATTTTAGCCATGAAATGGATGATGTAGACCAGAATGACACTGAAGGTGAAGCAGCTTCTGAGAGTGAAGGTAGCTATCGTTCATCACATACTTCATGACTGTGTACAGGCTCTGTGTGTTAACTGTGTGTCTCAGTCTGGTTAGGTGATGAAGGGATGGAGATAAAGAAACAGATAACAGGCATGATGCGCTTGCTGAGTGACAAGACAGGACGAGTGTACCAGCGAGTTGGACGAGAGGGAGAGACCCTAAAACAAGAGCCTCAGGAAGAGGCTCTCAGCCCGCCCGTGGCACAGAGCCCGGCCCCTGAACATCTCCAGTACGGCTGGAGCTCTTTCCCACCTCTGGCTCACGGGCAGTACGGCACACGCTCCAAAACCCAGAGGATGCTGAACCACTTGAAAGCTAATGGTGAGTCTATAAGCAATGCAGAGGTTTTGTAATCTTCAGAAGATTTGTTATTTGAGCAAAATCTATGTCAAATGCAAAACAGAGCCATGTTTAGGTATGGATATTACACTATGATGATATTTATATGCAGTGTCCCCAAAAAGTACAACCTGAATTCCGGAAATGTTGGGACATTTTTAAAATTTGAATAAAATGAAAACTAAAAGACTTTCAAATCATATGAGCCAATATTTTATTTATAATAGAACATAGATAACATAACAAATGTTTAAACTGAGAAATTTAACATTTTTATCCACTAAATGCGCTCATTTCAAATTTGATGCCTGCTACAGGTCTCAAAAAAGTTGGCACAGGGGCAACAAATGGCTGAAAAAGCAAGCAATTTTGAAAAGATTCAGCTGGGAGAACATCTAGCAATTAATTAAGTTAATTGATATCAGGTCTGTAACATGATTAGCTATAAAAGGGAAGTCTTAGAGAGGCAGAGTCTCTCAGAAGTAAAGATGGGCAGAGGCACTCCAATCTGTGAAAGAGAAAATCTCATCATCTACAGTGCATAACATCATCATCTACAGTGCATAACATCATCAAAAGATTCAGAGAAACTGGAGAACATCTCTGTGCATAAGGGACAAGGCCGAAGACCTTTATTGGATGCCCATGGTCTTTAGGCTCTCAGACGACACTGCATCACTCATCGGCATGATTGTGTCAATGACATTACTAAATGGGCCCAGGGATACTTCCAGAAACCACTTTTGGTAAACACAATCCGTCGTGCCATCTGCAGATGCCAACTAAAGCTCTATCATGCAAAAAGGAAGCCATATGTGAACATATATATGTATACATATATATATATAATCTCACAGATTTACTCAATTCACTCAATTCCTTACGAGGTAAAACAATCAATAGCCTATATCATTCAAAATTAAGAAAAAAGATTTATTTTAGTACATATTTTGTTTTATTTTTGTACATTTTATTTTGTTTTTGTACATTTTATTTTATTTTTGTACATTTTATTTATTTTTGTATTTATCAGCTTCCACACCATTTCTCTTGACCTCTAGTTATTGCAGTTTATCATGAGGTTGAATGAGGGTTTTTTTTTTTCTGTGGTATTAAACTCAGTGAATCCATGCTTCTTCTTACAGTGATTCAGATAGGAAAACAGGAAAATATTACTTGAACCCCTTTGGGATTCTTTCCAGGGGAAGTTGTAAATATGTGACTGTGGGCTGCAGAAAGATGTACTGTCTGGCACCGCAGCAGCAAGTGTCTAGACAGCTTTGGATAACACAGCAAACACGTAATGTCTTTATTCTATACACACAAAAACACACAATAACTCTCTCACTGTCAGTCTGGTGCACACACACTGGAGTCAGAAAGTCAGGTGGTTTTTGTGCCGGGTGCTTGGAGCCTCTTGGTGTTAGACATCATCAGTGATGGCCGTTGTGTTGACGATGCATGTGTGTTCTGATTCAGACATGGCCTTGCCCCCTGCGCCTGCTGCCATGGCAACTGAGCCCAGCTGCTGTATGTGCAACTGCAAGAGCACCCTGCAGGCCATTCTACTGGAGTTACGTACCATGAGGAAACTAATCCAAACTCAGAGAGGTAAATCATACATTACTACCCTCAATCTCATCTGAACTCAACGCACGTACAGCCGCATTGACCCGTGTTCTGCTGTACTCTCAGGGACCCCGGACAAACAGGGCTCCCAGGGTTCACTTTCCTCGTCCCGAACCTGCATCTCCAGGAGGAGGACTCGAAAGAGGAGGCCAGGTCACAGAGTGACACTTCTGGCCACAGCCACTAAAAAAAGCACACCTCTGTCGCCAACTGCTGAGGTTGATACTGTTAATGAGTGTAATCAGTCCAGAGAGGACACACCCTCTACATTGGCAACATTTATCCCAGATCCCATTCCCAGTGTGAAGACACCTCCCTCTCACTACAGCATCACCAGAGGCCAAAGCACCACAGAGGTACACCACTGTCAATGTGTGTGGGAGCGAATACATTATTTGTACCCAGGGGTTTTATAATAAATTGGTGAATTGACAAAAATTGTTTGTCATCAAAAGTTATTTTTTATAATATAATATAATATAAGGTTACACTTTATTTTAAGGTGTCTGTGTTACAGTGTAATTATATATCTAAGTAGTGAGTAATAAAAATTATCTACATGTACTTACTATAGGGTTAGGATTAGATTAGGGTGTGGTTTAGGGTTAGTTGTATGTAATTATGCATAATTTATAGTAATTACTACAGTAACTACATGTAACGTGTAACAAGGACACTGTAAAACAAAGTGTTAATATAATATAATATAATACATGTCAGGAAGACATGTGCATTTTCAGAGACTCTTCCTGTATGTTACATAATTACACAATTGGGTGGCAGCAAGTAACTGTATTATGAGTGAGTCGTTTAAATATTTCATTCAACAACACTGATTTGTTCAGGATTGAAACATCCGACTGGCTGCATCCGAAATTGCATACTCTCTTAAGTAGGTACTTATTTTGAACAAGTAATTTGAGTAAAAAGAAAAAGTACACTTTAAAGGGTTAGTTCACCCAAAAATGAAAAGTCTGTCATTTATTACTCATCCTCATGTCGTTCCACACCCGTAAGACCTTCGTTCATCTTCGGAACACAAATTAAAATATTTTGATGAAATCCGATGGCTCAGTGAGGCCTTTATTGCTAGCAATGTCACCGAACTTCTCAAGAACCAGAAAGGTACTCAAAACATATTTAAAACAGTTCATGTGACTACATGTGGTTCTACCTTAATATTGTAAAGGGAAGAGAATACTTTTTGTGCACCAAAAAAAAAAATTAAAAATAATGACTTTTCAACAATATCTAGTGATGGCCGATTTCAAAACAAGCTTCATGAAGCTTCAAAGCTTTACGAATCTTTTGTTTCGAACCACTGATTCGAAACAAAAGATTCGAAGCAGTGTTTTGAAATCGGCCATCACTAGATATTGTTGAAAAGTTGTTATTTTGTTTTTTTGGTGCACAAAAAGTATTCTCATCACTTTATAATATTAAAGTTGAACCACTGTACTCACATGAACTGTTTTAAATATGTTTTGAGTACCTTTCTGGATCTTGAGAGGTTCGGTGACATTGCTGGCAAATAGAGGCCTCACTGAGCCATTGGATTTCGTCAAAAATATCTTAATTTGTGTTCCGAAGATGAACAAAGGTCTTATGGGTGTAGAAGGACATGAGGGTGAGTAATAAATGACATTATTTTCATTTTTGGGTGAACTAACCCTTTAAATACCCGGATGATGCACTAAATTGACAGAAAAAACAAAGTGTGGAACACTTCATGCACTTAACTGTCGCAGCTTTAATTACGTAGCAGAGGGGGAGGGGCTATCAGATTACCATGTTAACTGACAAAATAACCTTATACAATTCACGTACTACACGGATGAGTACATAGTGCATAAGTGCATAGTGTATATTACGTCATTTGGGACGCAACTACTGTCTTTCACAAGTCCTCTCCTGTGGCTTCATGGGATAGTAGTGTCCATCATATGCACACTTCAGAATCTCGCCGGAAGTAATAGGTCATCTGGGTACCTTTTGCCTACTGTTTAATGAGTACTATGAATTTGGACACACTTCTTTTGTCACATACTGTTTTTTTTTTTTTTTTGCCTATTTACAAGTAGGGAAGTATGTGATTTCAGATGCAGCCACTGTCTATATCAGGAGTTTGCCACCCCTAGTCTATATGAAAGACTCATTGAATCGCTCTCTTAATCGATTCGCTCAAACACACGGATTAATTAAAAAATATAATGAAATTTTAGCAACAACCTAAAACATTCTAGCAGCCACCTAGAACCTAGAACAGTAACTGCATAGACATGGGCAAAAAGAACATCCTTCAATTATGTTGGAAAGCATCACTCAAATTTTCAATCAAATATCATCTAGTTTTTAGACTCTGAATTCAACCTTGCATGTTTCACTTTTTAAAAAAGAAGCACCCAGCTAGCCAGTTTTATTTACTTGCCAAACCACATTTTTACTCTTGGCAAGTTTTTATTTTGGACCATGTTTGCACCCATCAGATTAATGGCCATGTCTTTCTATCTCACCAGAATGAGAAAATGCTATAATAAAATGAAGGGATGAATGCATAAGTATGGTTTCACAATTCTCTAGGCTGTGTTTATTCCGATAAGTGTGTATATGAGTATAAGTAATGTATGTCTTAGAAATTAATCTTCCATTATCTTCCATTTTTGTCTCATCCGACTAAAGGTGCAATTGTGGCATGATTACAGTGTGTGTCAGTGTCTGAGTGCATGAGTGTATATTAATTTCTTTTATTAATATCCTGCCCGTCTGTCTCTCCCAGCCGGAGGTGCAGTTGGCCGAGGATTATGACGTATTTATTCCTAAAGCACAGTTGGACTCTATCTTACTGAACTACACACGCTCTGGCAGCCTGCTCTTCAGGAAACTGGTGTGTGCATTCTTTGATGATACCACACTGGCAAACTCACTGCCCAACGGCAAGAGGAAGAGAGGTCTGAATGACACCAGGAAAGGACTCGATCAAAACATAGTTGGAGCCATTAAAGGTGTGTGAAAATAAATAAACCAGACCAGAATATACTCAACATCAGCCAAAGGGAGAACATTATAACAGTAGCTCTAAGAATTTATTTGGACACTTACAGTAAGCCACACTTTAAAATGTCATTGCATTAGATAATTATGTTAACCAAAAATTGTTCAAAAATTATGTTATTGAGTAAAAATCATGCAGCATTTGCTTGTAGATGTTACTTGGTTTGATAGAATTAATACATTTAAAAACACACACATACATACAGATGTGTGTATATACAGTGCATCCGGAAAGTATTCACAGCGCTTTACTTTTTCCAAAATCAATTAAATTCATTATTTTCCTCAAAATTCTACAAACAATACCCCATAATGACAACGTGAAAGTTTGTTTGAAAATGTATTTAAAAAAAAAAAAAAAAAAAAAAAAAAAAATCACATGTGCATAAGTATTCACAGCCTTTGCCATGACACTCAAAATTGAGCTCAGGTGCATCCTGTTTCCACTGATCATCCTTGAGATGTTTCTACAACTTGACTGAGTTGAGTCCACCTGTGGTAAATTCAGTTGACTGGACATGGTTTGGAAAGGCACACACCTGTCTATATAAGGTCCCACAGTTAACAGTGCATGTCAGAGCACAAACCAAGCCATGAAATCCAAGGAATTGTCTGTAGACCTCCGAGACAGGACTGTATCAAGACACAGATCTGGGGAAGGGTACAGAAAAATTTCTGCAGCATTGAAGGTCCCAATGAGCACAGTGGCCTCCATCATCCGTACATGGAAGAAGTTTGGAACCAACAGGACTCTTTCTAGAGCGGGCCGCCCGGCCAATCTGAGCGATCAGGGGTGAAGGGCCTTAGTCAGGGAGGTGACCAAGAAACCGATAGTCACTCTGACAGAGCGCCAGCATTTCTCTGTGAGGAGAACCTTCCAGAAGAAAAACCATCTCTGCAGCACTCCACCAATCAGGACCATACAGAAGCCACTCCTGAGTAAAAGGCACATGACAGCCCACTTGAAGTTTGCCAAAAGGCACCTGAATGACTCTCAGACCATGAGAAACAAAATTCTCTGGTCTGATTAAACATAGATTGAACAATTTGGCCTGAATAGCAAGCGTCATGTCTTTAGGAAACCAGGCACCGCTCATCACCTGGCCAATACCATCCCTACAGTGAAGCATGGTGGTGGCAGCATCATGCTATGGGGATGTTTTTCAGCGGCAGGAACTGGGAGACTAGTCAGGTCGAGGGAAAGACGAATGCAGCAATGTACAGAGCATGATGAAAACCTGCTCCAGAGCGCTCTGGACCTCAGACTGGGGTGAAGGTTCATCTTCCAACAGGACAACGACCCTAAGTACACAGCCAAGAAAACAAAGGAGTGGCTACGGGACAACTCTGTGAATGTCCTTGAGTGGCCCAGCCAGAGCCCAGACTTGAACCCGATCGAAAATCTCTGGAGACATCTGAAAATGGCTGTGTACCGACGCTCCCCATCCAACCTGATGGAGCTTGAGAGGTCCTGCAAAGAAGAATGGGAGAAACTGCCAAATGGCTGTAATTGGTGCCAAAGGTGCTTCAACAAAGTGTTGAGCAAAGGCTGTGAATGCTTATGTACATGTAAATATTTTTTTTTTTTTTTTTTTTTTTCATAAATTTGCAAAGATTTGAAACAAACTTTCTTCACATTGTCATTATGGGGTATTGTTTGTAGAATTTTGAGTAAAATAATAAATTCAATCCATTTTGGAATAAGGCTGTAACATAAGTGCTATGAATACTTTCTGGATGCACTATGTGTGTTTGTGTGTATGTATGTATATATATATATATATAATTCACTGGCCACTTTGATTTATTAGATACATCTTGCACCTTTTGCCTTCAGGACCGCTATAATTCTTTGTGGTTTAACAAGGTGCTGGAAACATTCCTCAGAGATTTTGGTCCATATTGACCTGATAGCATCATGCAGTTGCTGTAGATTTGTCGGCTGCACATCCATGATGTGAATCTCCCGTTCCACCACATTCCAAAGGTGCTCTATTGGATTGAGATCTGGTGACTGTGGAGGCCATTTGAGTATAGTGAACTCATTGTCATGTTCAAGAAACCAGTTTGAGATGATTTGAGCTGTGTGACATGGCATGTTTCCTGCTGGAAGTAGCCATCAGAAGATGTGTACACTGTACACGGCAACAATACTCAGGTAGGCTGTGGCATTTAAACAATGCTCAACTGGTACTAAGGGGCCCAAAGTGTGCCAAGAAAATATCCCCCACACCTTTACACCACCAGCAGCCTGAACCATTGATACAAGTCAGGATGGATCAATGCTTTCATGTTGTTTGCCAAATATGACCCTACCATCTGAATGTCGCAGCAGAAATCAAGACTTTTCCAATCAGGTCAAGTCAAGTCATCTTCATTTATATAGCGCTTTTCACAATACATATTGTTTCAAAGCAGCTTCGCAGTGACAATAGGAAAATTCTTATCAAGCTAAAGTTGTTTTTTGATTGAATCACTTCCGTTGTAAAAATTGTTAGTTATTACTTTAGGGGCCACTTAAATGACACCTTTCCTACTGAAAACCGAATACCTTTAATGCATTCTTGCCGTTCATTTACGTGTTTAGTCTATAGGTTTGCGTGTTTGAGTGGACAAAATTGGACAATCTTCTATTGTCCAATTTTGGTGAGCCAGTGTGAATTGTAGCTTCAGTTTCCTGTTCTTTGATGACAGGAGTGACACCTGATGTGGTCTTTTACTGCTGTAGCCCATCTGCTTCAATGTTCGCCAAGTTGTGCTTTCAGAGATGCTCTTCTTCAGACCTCGAGTGACGTTCAGTTGTTGCCTTTATATCAGCTCGAACCAGTCTGGCCATTCTCCTTTGATCTCTGGCAGCAACAAGGCATTTTTGCCAACAGAAATGTCGCTCATTGGATATTTTCTATTTTTCGGACCATTCTCTGTGAACCCTAGAGATGGTTGTGCGTGAAAATCCCATTAGATCAGCAGTTTCTAAAATACTCAGACCAGCCGTCTGGCAACAAGCACTATGCCACGTTCAAAGTCACTTAAGTCACCTTTCTTCCCCATTCTGATGCTCGGTATGAACTTCAGCAGACTGTCTTGACCATGTCTACATGCATAAATGCATTGATTTGCTGCCATGTGATTGGCCGATTAGATATTTGCATTAAAGAGCAGTTGAACGGGTATACCTAAAAAAAAGTGGACTGTGAGTGTATATATGTATCTTTTAAATCTGTGATTCTTTTCTGTGTGTATATGAATCTAGTGTTCACAGAAAAGTATTGCACTGCCAATGGAATTGAGAAGCTTCCCGGCCCTAGAGACTGGGTCCAGATTCTGCAAGACCAGATTAAACTTGCCCGTCGACGCTTAAAAAGAGGTGAGAATGTGAGAAAGAGAAATAGATGGCATGAGACATTAAAAAGACCGTGCAAGTGAAAAAGCTGGTATCAAATAATGATTCAAAGTTGTAACAGTGCTGCTGCTTTATGATTGATGGTTTGCTAGTTGAGTGTTATTAAAAAAATTAATTGATCTTTAAAAAGTTAATTCATCAAATACTTCAGTCATCATTTATTTGATTTATTTTTTTATGATTTGCAGCAGAGACAACCTCAGACAATAGTGATATTCAGCACAAAACAGGTACTCAGACACACTGACCCAAACCCACACACACTGCATGAATGAAAGCGCTTCAGATTGATGAGTGTCCTTCTCCTCACAGTATCCCAGCATGCTTTGCAATAGCAAATGGTTTATTAGACTGGTAATGTCCACGAGTTGAAGATACTCTAGTCTAAATAATACGCTAAATAACTTATAAATAATATTCCCTCTAGTATTGTATCATCTTTATACCTTATTATTTTTCAGAGAAAACTGTTGATAAAGTGGAAACTGTGATGCAAAATGGTACGGCAATGCACACTTTTAACATCTCACTCTCAAAAAGTGGCATTGTTCTTAAGTAACACTTTCTCCTGTACCGCAGGTGCTGTTTATGAGAGAACAGAATGTCTAGTTGCTATGGACACTGCCTGAGAAGAGATTGTTTTCAACAAAATGCAATCTCCGACCCCCGCAAAGGAGTCATTTTTAATAGTTTCATATGTCTAGACTGTAGCACGTGTCAACAGATATGGCTTTGAAATTCTCATGGTCAGCTGTGTTACAGACAGAAAGTTTGTGTGGAAATAAAGGGCAACATTTGGCTGATCAGTAGGACCCCTGCTGGCATTCCCAACAACTACGGACACACTTTTGTAACACAAGTACTCTCATTTGATAATTTTAAAGTGGGTCGTCCCAGATGTCACTAGTTGTCTTCTATGAATATATGGAAGTGTTTGTAGTTTTTCAGCTTCATCCAAATGCTTCACCAACAAATATCAGCAGAACTGCTGAAAAAACATGACTGTGCCTTTAATTCACTCTGCCATGCCAAGCAACAAACTGATGTCATTTCACGGTTGTGCTGTTTATTGACACTTTCTGGTGAAATATGTTGCATTTTCTAGTATTTAATGTCACATTTGCTGCACATAGTCTTACTAATGTGTCGTTGGTTATATAATCTGGCAGACTGGTTATGTAGACATGTAACTGTTTGACATAGTGTCTATTGAATGTGTACAAATGAGTGAATATGAACATTGTCCTGCGTCTGTGTAACAAAGGGTTTTTACCTCACGGCCAAATGCTTGAATAACTATTCATGTTAATATCCGGGTTAAATACTAGTAAGTTTGGACAGCATCTGTGGCTCGATTCATGTCTCAGTTTGTAAAAGCAATTCTAAACGCACATACAGAAATGCACTTACATTGCACATTTGCCCCTTAGACGTCCACTGTAAGTGCAGAACTTTCACCTCAGACTGATGTTTGCTTTAACAAACTGAGAAATGACGAATGCTGCAGATGTGGTTGATAGAGCTTAAGCGTGAATATTCCTTTAAGAGTACAGATATTATGTCTGTTTCTCCTTTTTAATATGCCTGTTTGAAAAAAAAGATAAAGCTCAACTTTATGTTTATTAGTAGAAAGTTGTTTGGTCTGATATGTCAAATAAATACTATGGCTGTGTCCTAAATGGTTGACCTAAACCTGTTTTAAATGTGCTTGTTTACCCCCCACCATATTTCACAGATACAGTCAAGTGACAACACTCAAAAATTAAGTAAAATTTTCTGTAAGGAGTCACCCTGATAATACAAAAGTAAAAACACTTAAAGGACAGAAAAAGAGTAAAGCATATTTAAATTTTTATTGACAGATTTTGAAGTTGTATATATATTTATTTCATAAAAAGTAAAGATTAAAATTGATATATTTGCATTTTTGGATGTAGAATTTACAAAAACAAAATTAAATGTATAATAAAACATTCATCATCATTGAAACGATCATTTATTTAGTAACCAAAAATAATACTCATATAAAGCAAAGACAAAAATCTGTAAATACTTATAAAACTGGCAAGACCACAGTAAAGTTTAAAGGTACAAACAAATGTGGACATTTTTTGTTGCCACACTCCGATCTCCTTTAAAGGGGAGGTGATTACGTCACGCGGGAAAGAAGGACCCTTATAGAAGTTCGATTTTTTAATTAAAATATCTCCTCAGAACACTTATTAGCTTGAAATGATGTTCGGAATTAACGTATCACTACATAAACTGTTAAAATAATCTTGTATGCATAATGAATATGGCGTTGTTCGTCAAGAAATAGAGTATTGAATTCAGTGTCAGTCTTTTCAGGCACATTTTCGAGGCGCCCTTTCTGCGCGCGGTGCATTGCGGGAACGTCGCGTCTCTTGTATCGAGCGAAACCGGTAAGCACAAACTGAACAGCACAATTAAAGGGGAAATGGGGCACGAATATAACTGTGCCACATTGCATTAAGAGTGAGGAGAGCTATCTAATTTATTCCAGTAGGAGACATAATCAGCGGAATTTGTGTAAAGTGCACCAAATAATTTTAATTCTATATTATTACTCTGTTGTGCACACTGCAATCATGGCGCGGGCGCTTTAAGGGTTAATTTTTTCCACCGCCGACATTTTTAGAAACACTTCGGCCGGCTTGCTTCTGTTATTAATATGGCTCATCTGTCTTGTTAAACATTTTGTTTAAAGCATGCATACGTTATATTGTATATTAGATGTAATGAAATGTAATCGAGCAGCGGGAGGCGTTGCACTGGATCAGCGCGTGCAGCGGTATTAGTGATTCACTAGCGAATTGTTCGTTTGACATGATTCTTTTTAAAATGACTCATTCAAGCCGTTTGCTAGCGCCTGTATAACTTTTCTTATAGATTATACTTTATCTTTGCATTCATAAATGTAAATCTATGAAGGCAAAATCTCATTTTTCGCTTTAAAAAGACTGCATTGCTAATTATCTAGCTTAAGTAAAAACAATTCAGCAAACTGCTATATATATATATTGTGTGCTTAACTAAATTGCTCTAGGTATTTTTTTTGCTGTTTTTACTGTAGTAGTTGGTGTCTTAATCGACATTATAAATTTAATATATTTGTTGTGCTCAATAATAAAAATTAAAAAAAAAAAAAGTTGCGCGGAGAACTTTGGGAGCTCTTGGGTGATGGATAAAAACGAGTCAAATATTTTTCCCCTGATTCATTGAACGAACTCTTCAAACGAATCGAATCACTAAAAAGAATCAGTCTTGAATAGAGAGCGCGCGCCACATCAGTGCATTTCGAACTGATCCAAGAGATCACAACATCAGCATGCACCCATATATCTGTACATACATAAAAATGCATTGCATGATCATTGCAATTATTTATCAGCAGAAATAAAGTATAAATAAAGAGCAGAATGCGTTAAATCCGTATGTTTGAGTGTTTTGGTTTTTATTCAGTTGAGTCGGGCTGTTAAACAGAGTGATTCAGAGGGAGAGAAAAACGTTGCCATGTAAACAAAGGAGGATATACAGTGAATTCAGCTCAGCAAGAGCCTTGAACATAGCTGATGTATTTAAAGGGGAGGATCACCTCTGAGCATCAGTGCAAAGACATTTGTGCAAAACTGTTGCATTATTTTGATTCATATTTAGGGTGAAACAGTAAAATACTTTATTTATTATCACTGGATATTATATTTATGGATGTTGTTTGAATTATCTCTTTTAATGTCCTCATTTTGTATGTTTAAACACTAATGCTTGTTTCTTCTTTTTTCAGATAGCCTTTCCCACAGTGTGAAGGAGGTGTGTAAGCCATTGTGTGTGCCAGTGAAGTTTTTTAAACATGTCGGTGCGGGAATCTTTTAACCCAGAGAGTTATGATCTGGACAAGAACTTCAGACTAACACGCTTCACAGAGCTCAAGGGAACAGGTTGCAAAGTCCCTCAAGATGTGCTCCAAAAACTTCTAGAATCCCTGCAGGAAAACCATTATCAGGAAGATGAGCAGTTCCTCGGGGCTGTAATGCCC
The DNA here is from genome assembly GCA_037950675.1 of Hypophthalmichthys molitrix. Lineage (NCBI taxonomy): Eukaryota > Metazoa > Chordata > Actinopteri > Cypriniformes > Xenocyprididae > Hypophthalmichthys > Hypophthalmichthys molitrix. Next base: position 15,043,904 of record CM075509.1, read on the forward strand.
AGATTAGGTGCTTAACTACACACACACACACACAGCTAGAAATGACTTTTTATTGTTATTTTTTAAGATTCTTTAAAGCTCTTTCATTAGTCCGGCCAGAGAAAAAAAAACAATTCCTTAAAGAAATTGTTCTCCAAAAAGAGGAAAATGTGTCATTTATATACTTTTTACTTAGACCTTGATGTAGTTTCTAAACCTTATATGAAAAAACTGAATTTTCTTTTTTTTCATGAGCTATTTTATTTTTATTTGCATGAACCTTTATGCTTCAACACTACATAACTTCAGACAAACCATTAACCATTAACTGTTTGAAATAACAATGTTTACTTCTAATAGGCATTGGTATGGACACTTGTGTGATTCCGTTGAGACATGGAGGCTTGTCACTTGTGCAGACCACAGACTATATCTACCCCATAGTGGATGATCCATATATGATGGTAAATACTCACTTTAACATTAAAGATTAGATGCATCACAGATTAAAAATGTGTTGTATTACATTTATTAACATGATTTTCCCCACTATGAATTCTCTTGGTTTCTAGGGGAGAATTGCTTGTGCCAATGTGCTGAGTGACCTGTATGCCATGGGTGTAACAGAATGCGATAACATGCTGATGCTTCTTGGAGTCAGCAACAAACTCACAGAGAAGGTGAGGCCGAATAAAAAGCCTTTTGTGCTACTGAGATGTGAAACTGATCTGTAAACATACAGGCAAGGTGTAGTTATTTTAAAGGGATAGTTCACCCAAAAATGAAAATGAAGATATTTAGAAGAATGTTTGTAACCAAGCAGATCTCGCCCCCCATTGACTACCATAGTAGGAAAAATAAATACTATGGTAGTCAATGGGGGGCGAGATCTGCTTGGTTTCAAACATTCTTCCAAATATCTTCCTTTGTGTTCAGCAAAACAAAAAAATTCATACAGGTCTGGAACAACACAAGGGTGAGTAAATGATGACAGAATTTTCATTTTTGGGTGAACTATCCCTTTAAGGAGTGGTTCACCTAAAAATACAGATTTCTAAGGCCTCTAAATGATCAACATAATCAAAACTTTGATGAAAACCTGTTGTACATAATCTGCTACATGCATTCTGTCATCTAATTTGTTTTTTTTTAGCATGTAAAAGGTCTTTTAGTATAATTCTAAAAATCTGAAACCTGTGATTTGTTGAATAGAGCTCTTATGTCCAGCATGGCCTGTCTGATTTGAAGTAAACATAAGGATGACTTTTACATTGTTTGTAATATTTCAAGATGAACACTTACTGGACTGAAGCATGCTTGTTTGCTTGATTATCCGTACTTCATTTTTTGGATAAACCATGTTTCAATGTGAGTGTTAAACATAAATCAGGCTTTTGAGGAACGCTTATTTGTACAGCTCTTGTCTTAAAGGGTTAGTTCACCCAAAATTGAAAAGTCTGTCATTAATTACTCACCCTCATGTCATTCCACACCCATAAGACCTTTATTCATCTTCAGAACACAAATTAAGATATTTTTGATGAAATGCGTGAGCTCTCTGACCCCTTTATAGAAAGCAATTTAATTACCTCTCAGGGCCCAGAAAGGTACTAAAGACATTGTTAAAATAGTCCATGTGACTGCAGTGGTTCAACCTTAATTTTATGAAGTGATGAGAATACTTTTTTTTGTGTAAGAGACAAAAATAATGATAAATAATCATGTGATATGTGTTTTGTAGGAGCGTGATAAGGTCATGCCGCTGGTCATCCAGGGGTTTAAGGATGCATCCGAGGAGGCGGGAACCTCAGTTACAGGTGGTCAGACTGTTATAAATCCTTGGATAGTCCTGGGAGGCGTGGCCACAACAGTGTGCCAACCTAATGAGTTCATTATGTAAGTATCTCTAATTTTATATACTCTAGCCAGTTATTGATACATACTCAACTAATAGGTCTCTCCATTCCTGTAATTTTGTGCATGTGTGTGTCTGCGTGTTCTAGGCCAGATAATGCAGTACCAGGGGATGTGCTGGTTCTCACCAAACCACTCGGAACACAAGTGGCGGTTGCAGTGCATCAGTGGCTGGACATTGTAAGTGTTTTAGACATTTTTAATTACCTATTATAGCTTGAACAGCATCTAACTGCTTTCTATCTTTCTTTCTGTGTCAGCCAGAGAAATGGAATAAGATAAAGTTGGTTGTCACTCAGGAGGATGTTGAACTGGCTTATCAGGAGGCTATGTTGAACATGGCTCGACTCAACAGAACAGGTCAGTACATGACTCATGAGTGCTGCTCATAAATAAATTTCCAGCAAACGTTTGACTTTTATCCGTCTCTCTTTCTGTCCAGCTGCCGGGCTGATGCACACCTTCAATGCACACGCAGCGACTGACATCACAGGGTTTGGGATCCTGGGCCACGCTCAGAACCTGGCACGGCAACAGCGTACAGAGGTGTCCTTCGTCATTCACAACTTACCAGTTCTCGCCAAAATGGCTGCCGTCAGCAAAGCTTGTGGAAACATGTTTGGCCTCATGCACGGCACCTGCCCAGAGACCTCAGGTATAAGATCTGATCTGAAGTGCACCTTTTTTTTTCTTGTGGCTGTAAACTGTACTGAGTTGTCTGAAAGTTTGAGACCTTTTTTTAAAAAAAAAAAAAAAAAAAAAAAAATGAAGAAAACAATTTTACCCATTTTACATTTTTACATTAAGAAAAATCTAATCAATCAAATAGATTGAAAATCTAAAATGTATTAATAAAAAAAATAATGTAGAGATTATAAAAAAATGTAGGAATACAATACCATTCAAAAGTTTGGGGTCGGGTTTTTTTTTTTTTTTTTTTAATAATGTTTTTAAAAGAATTCTCTTATGCTCACCAAGGCTGCATTGAATTGATTAAAAAAAAAAAACAGTAAAAACTGTAATATTGTGAAATATTAATATAATTTAAAGTTTTCTATTTGAATATATTTTAAAATGTAATTTATTTCTGTGATGTCAAAGCTGAATTTTCAGCATCATTACTCCAGTCTTCAGTGTCACATGATCCTTCAGAAATTATTCTAAAATGCTGATTTGGTGCTCAAGAAACATTTCTTATTTTTGCTGCTTAATATTTTTCTGGAAACCATGATTAAAAAAAAAATTCAGTATTTTTAAATTAATAGAAAATTCAAAACAACAGCATTTGAAATAGTTATAGCTAAACTTGTAGCTAGAATTGTTTATTTCCAAGTTTAAATGGGGAGGCAATGTTTTCACTATGGTCTCAGATGTTTATATACCACTATATGTGTATTTGATCCCTGTATTAAAGGGATAATTCACCCCAAAATGAAAATTCTGTCATTAATCACTGTTTCAAACCCTTAAGACCTTCGTTCATCTTTGGAACACAAATTAAGATATTTTTGATTAAATCCGAGAGCGCTCTGACCCCTTCATAGACAACAATTTAATTATCACTTTCAAGTTCCAGAGAGGTAGTTAAGACATTGTTAAAATGTTCCATGTGACTACAGTGTTTCAACCTTAATTTTATGAAGCGATGAGAATACTTTTTGTGCACAAAAAACAAACAAAAATAACAACTTCAACAATTTTTTCTCTTCGTTCAGACGTAGAACCTGGAAGCGCTGCACTGTTTACTACGTGAACAACGTAGGAGATTGACATAGAAAAGAAGAAATTGTTGAATAAAGTCATTATTTTTGTTTGTTTTTTGTGCACAAAAAGTATTCTCGTAGCTTTATAAAATTAAAGTTGAACCACTGTAGTCACATGGACTATTTTAATGATGTTTTTACTACCCTTCTGGGTCTTGAAAGTGGTGGTTTAATTGCAGTCTATGGAGGAGTCAGACAGCTCTCGGATTTCATCAAAAATATCTTAATTTGTGTTCTGAAGATGAACGAAGGTCTTACGGGTGTGGAACAAGATGCGGGTGACTACTTAATGACAGGGGTTTCATTTTTGGATGAACTAACCCTTTAAAGTCTTCTTAATAAGCTATTATTACACATTTCACTTTTTTAACCTTGCAAAAAGCAGAATCTGAATCTTGCTTCTTTTTTTCTCTTATTTTTCTGTAGGAGGTTTGCTGATCTGTCTTCCACGTGAGCAAGCTGCCCGTTTTTGTGCCGAGATCAAATCTCCCAAGTACGGCGAGGGTCACCAGGCGTGGATCATCGGCATCGTAGAGAAAGGCAACCGCACGGCACGCATCATCGACAAACCCCGCATCATCGAAGTCGCACCGCAGGTAGCCACGCAGAATGTCAACACCACCCCAGGAGCCACATCTTAAACCTGAGCGCCCCAAACAGCTAGCGTACTCTAGCCTCACCTGAAAATATATCAGCGTAATGATATATAAAACATCTGCCCACCTTGGCCTTCCGGCAGATTCTACATGGACACGGTTATAAAGCAGAAGAACATTTAACGAAGAAAATTCAATTGCCTTTTTATGTCTATAGTTTTCTGTTACATTAACTGACCATGCACCTGATTGTGAGGCAGCTTCCAAGTAGAACGTATGAGTAATAGTGTAATTCTTATCTGATACTGTTGATTACTTCCAGATATCTTCTGCTTGCACATCACCTGCGGTTTCATACATAGCCATGATGTGTTTTAGCACATTTCTTGTTTTCTTGTTAGTATGCACAACCCATGCGGTAGGTTACATCATAATCTTTGCCTCGAACAATAGTTAATGAAGCTGCAGTGATGAGGAAGAGTGTGTCAGGAAAGGATTGCTTTTTTTACTTTTGTATTATCCCTCGTGCGTCGGATAAAAAAAACCCCTCCCTCACTGTTCGGTGGAAACTTTGTTAGACTGAAGGAATCCAAGGTTATACCTCTCTAATAAATCAAGACCTCGTATTCTGCGAAACACACCCCTGTCTCTGAAGGTGATGCTGGTGTTTCTCAAAGAATGTGCTAAACGTTGGAGATGCAGTTTATATTGTATGATATTCACTGTTTCACATGAACATCATTAGTTCTGTTCTGTGGTAGAGCTGTTTTTATATTCTGTACAAAGGTCATACTTTCTCACTGTCTCTCATATTTGCTAATCATTATATATATGCCTTGAAACCCCTCCAATAAATCTCAGATCTTTTTTTTTAATACTTGAAAAGATGTGTTTGATTGTGTGTGTCTGATTGTGTGTGTGTTGGATGTTAAGACCCAGATTTTTATGTACAGCTTTTCTGTTTAATCAAGTGCAGGGTTAATTCAGTATTTTAAATGTGAATGTGCACCAATTACTATTTACAGTCATTTGCCAAAGACTACATATTAAAATATTTACAATTAAATACAATAAAATTTGTACACTTGTTTCCCCACCCAGCATAAATCCCAAGTGCACCATTTTACTAAGCATGTTCTTTCTATAAATAACTACAATATATTTACAAATTTATTTAATGCTACCATAACCTAATAGTTGCTCTTTGTGGTGTTTGTTCAGATTCAATTTCGGTCAAGTTGAAATTCCCATTTTTAGGAGTCACATCTTCTTCTCTTTCAGGTTGAATAGAGCTCTTATGTCCAGCATGGCCTGTCTGATATTCTGGCCAAAGCGGAATGAGTCCTGAGAAAAGGGAGGAGAAGATGGTATAAGATGAGGAGCATATTCAGTTTCATATTCAGAAGTGTGAAATAGTGATAGTATATCATCATATGTACCATTCAGAATAATGCTTTTAAAAGAATTTAAATCTAAATCCATTTTATCCAGAATATTCTTCAGAAATTCACTTTAGAAAGACATGAGGTTGAATACATTTTTTTTTTTTTCCTTTTTCTTTTTTTTGGATGAACTTTCAGATAAACTGGATCACTGAGATGTTTTTTTTTTTTTTTTTTTTAAGCTTTTTTGGTCCAAATCTGAAATTTGGTTTATTACAAAGGTTATTCACACCAAAAACTATGGAAGTTTTTTCCTAAATTAAAATGATAAATCAAATTCTCAAAATGGCAGCTCAAATGATTAAACAAATGTTCAATGCATTTTAATTTTCTCATTCGATGAAGTATAAAATATAACAAAAATAAAATGAAATAGAATTTGTGTTTGATATTTAATTTTCATTATCAATACTCCAGTATAACCCTGTAATAATAATTTTTTCATTCTGATAAACAATACAATGATTGGCAGCCAAACAAAATCCTTCTTATTTTGACGCACACGTTTCAATTACGTTCACAAAACGTAACAGTAGCACGCGCTCGCATAAAACATTGGTTGGTGTGGACGCTAATATAGTTATTGATATAGTTATGATTCTTGGTGTGAATGAGGCCATTACAAGGGTCTATATTTGAATAGTGTGTGGCCTTTATGTATCATCTGTTCTCAAAGTAGTTGTAAAATGAGTTATGAAAAATGCCAGAGCTTTAAATTCTCTTACCGTCTCAGGGCTGGAGAACTTGCTGGAAATGTGGAATGTAATGAGATTCTCGCCAACAATGATGTAAGAAACACCATAACCATCATCAGCAACCTGCATATAAAGAATTGTAAATAAAAACTGATCAAATATTTGGGTATAATCATTGACTAAACCCGTTGCAATGACGCGTTGTGTACTGTAGGGGGAGACACTCACAGGCCCAAAGCCACCTCCTGCTCCCACATACTTGGGAAACTTCTGAATGTCGATGAGATTGAGCTGCTGTTGAGGGGTTTGACTGGTGGAGAGACGCCAAGGCTCAGACAAAACCTATCAAAAGAAGGTGTCCTTGAGACTTCAGCTAAATTAAACAGGTAGGTCATATGTATAATCATGAAACAGACTTGCACTCACCTGTTTGAGGAAGGGTGAGTCTATGCCCATTACTTTGGACACAATGTAGAGGCAGAAGAGATGCCGGTCGATCCCGGCTCCTGTCATAGCTAGACGGTACATGTTCTGATGTTTCTCAGCAGCTTTTTTGAAGAGCTCTAACCTCTGCTCATTCTGTTAAACAAGAAAAGGTCAGACAAGTTAATAACAATATCACTTAGAAGAAGATTCAAACAAATGCAGATTTTTTTCCAGATCAAAGCTTATATGTGCTGATTTAAAGGTGCACTAAGCCATTGCCCAGACAGCAACATAGTGTGGCCCAAATCCGGCCCACATCTGGTCCACATGTAATCCACATGTACCAGATGTGGGCCGGATCAGGGCCACACTATGTTGCTGTCTGGGCAATGGCTTAGTGCATGTTTATGTGGGTTTAGTGGGTGTTTATGTTCCACCGGATGTTTCAACATGGTCGTGAACAATGATGACAAAATGTGGATGCAGCATTACACAAAAACAAAAGTTTTCAGCTATCAAAATGTTTATTTTAACTTTTAAAATGGCACTGTTACTCTACTCAACTTTCTAGATATGACCTCTGGGTTGGGTCTGTAAATATATTGCTCTCACCGTTATGCTCTCATCATCCATTGCTTTTACAAATGCCGTGGACTCGCAGGTACATGAACGCACGGTTTCCGTCCGGCCTTCACGGAACATACGTGTCATAGAGGATTCATAAGTCAGACAGAATTCACCCTTGTCCTACACCAACAAAAGCAAAAAATTGACTTCATTAAAGGATTTGTTCACAATATACAGACACATTTTTGCAGAGGTACATATTATGTACATATGTGTGGCTTGTACCCTGTATTGAGCTAGTTGCAGTGCCAGCTGGATAAAAGCATCCGGACTTGTTCTGCATTTCTTTATCAGACCCTTCCCAAACTCATTAAATAAGCAGCCGTGGAAATCCACATCATCAGCAATTCCTTTTGCAATCATGTACGAACCTTCGATAATCTCCTGGCACTGAGAGAGACATAAGGAACTTTAATCAGTTAACAATGTAGAAATTATCTTACAGCTATCAGGGTGTATAATATTAAATCATCTTGCATAAAATTAAAATTAGTTCAATCTGTCCATCTTTAAAATGAAAAACCATGTCAAGACCTAAAATGTAAGGGAAATTCATACTGCTTTTGGGATGTCCCACTGTAGTCTGGTAGGGGGTGCAAGGCTTTTGTTGATGTCTCCTTTGCAATGTCCCTCTGCAGTATATCCCAGGTGGAAACAGTCTGTGGCCAAAATATACTAAACAGAAAGTTGTAATGGATGTTATTTCTTACAGCCGATTAGAGTCATTTAAAAACAAATATATTTCGAATTTTTACTATTCTTTGTTTACCTCCCACATATGTCCAATGATAGGGGAGTCAGCCCATGAATGCTCAGTGTTGACGCCCATTGTACCGTTTTTATAGACGATCAAAGTGAAGGATTTATCAAACCACCTGACATGTGCGAGAAGATTGTTCAGTTAATGTACATTTCTATTTGTTTAAATTAGAAATGTCACATTGGCAACTAACTGAAATAAGTTTGTTGAAGTGCTAAAATGACTAAAACTAAAAATGAAAAAAAATAAAATAAATAAAGCTAAATAGAAATATAAAATTAAAAATGCCAAAACTACATTACAAAATGACTAAAACTTAAGCTAAAAATATATTAAATGATACTGAAACAATACTGGTCCCTACCTGTCATAGCACTTTCCATGCAGTAGAGATTTGGCGTAGAGGTCCAGGGACCTTATGTTCTCTGGATCATATCCATGCGCCTCATCGTCCAGGGTCAGGAAAAAAGCAGCCGTCTCAATGGCCTCCAGAGACGCCCGGTTGACACCCTCCCTGAAGTACTTTAAACGTGCCCTGGCCCAAGGAACCCTGCATGTGTGTTAAAGGGTTAGTTCACCCAAAAGTGAAATTTCTGTCATTAATTACTCACCCTCATATCGTTCCACACCCACAAGACCTTCATTCATCTTTGGAACACAAATTAAGATATTTTTGATGAAATCAGAGAGTTTTTTTTAATCTCCCATAGAAAGCAACAAAATTACGTACCACATTCAAGGTCCAGAGAAGTAGTAAAGACAAAATAGTCCATGTGACTACACTGGTTCAATCTTAATGTTGTGAAGCGACGAGAATACTTTTTGTGCGCAAAAACAAAACAAAAATAACTTTATTCAACAATTTTTCCTTATTTTTGTACAAAATATATTCTCATCGCTTCATAACATTAAGGTTGAACCACTGTAGTCTCATGAACTATTGTAACGATGTCTTTACTATTTCTCTGGACCTTGAATGACCGTAATTACATTGCTTTAAAAAAACCTCTTGGATTTCATCAAAAATATCTTAATTTGTGTTCTGAAGATGAATAAAGGTCTTGCGGGTTTGAAACAACATGAGGGTGAGTAATTAATGACAGAAATTTCATTTTTGGGTAAACTAAACCTTTAAAGAAGAAGATTTCTATCTTTTTTGCCTCTGTTTTTTTTATATATTTAATTTAATTTACAAAAATATTCATGTTATTATATACTACTACTACTACTACTATTTAAATATTTTATCAATATAAAATATTTTTCTTTGAACTGTCTAAAGACCACAGTTTGAAACCCCCTGGTTTAGTACACAGTCTCAAGACTACATTGCAAGGTCTTCACCTGTTTCCAGCAGTCAGTGAAGGGAGCTTGATCTCTCCAGGTTGAGGTTCAGATTTGTCATCCAGGATACGTTGAAACTGCAACTCAAGCTCTGAGGGCCAAAGGTGGCGACCTCCGTAGTACAACCACACCTTAAAGAAACGGCCTCGATGGTACACCACCAAATGCTTCCTGTCCTTCAGATGCTGCACAAAATCTGAGCATAAACAAAGGCGTGTGAGAAACCATCATGTTATGGTTTGAAATAAGCATCCACGAATCTTTAGTTCTACCATCTATAGTCAAATAGTATATAAAACATGAATGAAAAATGTCCTTACCAGTCTCAATGCCAGGGATACGAGTGGTGTTAAACATCCTCTCATACTGAAAAGAGCACATAGGGACAATCCCAAGAGCTCTCAGCTGAGAAGAAAGAACAGCAAGCATGATGGAAAACTTTCTTTTATTTAATTAATTTCAATGTAGTGGATGGAAAAACTATTTATATGTGTTGTATGTGTCTGTACCGGGGTAAGTTCTCCTCGCTCTAATTTTCGGCGATACTGCAGCATGGCATTAACTACGTTTCCTGCTCGTGCAGCCTGTCTGTGTGTTGGGATCACATAGAGGAAGTCCTGACAGACGGAGAGTGAGAGTTATGGATAATAGAGAGTTTTATTAAACAAAGCTATAAAAAACAAAACTCAACCACAAACAAACAACTTAAATGTTTATGAACTTCAACTGTTTTTTCCATAGTTAGTCAGCAGGTGGCGCCATTGTTTTCATTTCAGTTGATATGAATTTCAACAGCGTTTAAAAAATTATTTCGATTGTCTACTTTATATATTATACTAATAAGTAACTTTGCAACTACATGTCAACTAACTCTCATTAGAGTATTAGTAGACTGTCTACTTAATATCTGATAACACTTTATTTTGATGCTCCCCTAATAGACATTCTAAGTAACATTGCAAGCACGTCAACCTATTCTACTAACCTGAATCCTACCACCTAAACCTAACCTAACAGTCTACTACGGTCTACTAATAATCTAATGAGAGTTAGTTGACGTTATTTGCAAAGTTACTTATAGTTAGTAGAATGTCTAAAGTGGACCATGCATCGAAATAAAGCGCAACCGAAATTTATGTTTAAGTACCTGTTAGAGATGCTATTTATTTTGTCACCTTTAAAAAAAAGATCACAGTTGGACTTTTTGTGGGTCTTTCATGCCTTTTATGCTGGTGATCTCCTTAAAATTAACTTTTAACAAACTTATAATGATTCAGAATTAACAGTTTTTCTCTTCTGGGAAAACAAATCAAAATAATACAAATTTTTGTCCAATTAAATGTCAACGGCCTTGATGTAAATAAAAGGTTATTAACTAAAAATAAAGAGATGAGCCTTTTGATATGTACCACCCCAACTTCCTGTTTCATTAGAAGTAGGCCTACACTCGCCAAGCAATGTCAACGGCAATTTCAATTCATACTCACCATCGTGTAAAAGTTGCTGTTGACCATGATGGGGTCGCGTCCTCTCAGGTAGATATACTCCTCCCACCAGTCACTCACCTGTTAATACACACAATGCCATTTCTCTTAATTAGCCAGCATTTATAAGAGGGATTTCCACTGATTTATAGTCCACTCATGAAGAAGATCTCTAGCTTTGTTAACTTACATAATTTGTGGCCCACCAGGATTTGAGTTTGAGGTGTTTTTGGAATTTGGGGGCAGGGTCCTTTTTGAAGTCATTAGCAACCATCTCCATCTGTTTATATTGCTCATCATCTAGAAGAGGTCGAACTGATTCTAGATACTAAAACAATGAAGAGAACAAATCATGTAAAGGAAATAGCCAAAGCAGAGTGTGATGTTTAATCATACACAGAATATGGAAAAGTGAATCTCAAGGAAATTATGTAATGTTCCAACCCAACCTTTAGATTATAGGGTAAAATGTGACCAGCATTAACTCTTGATAACATTATATCTATTAGACTCATGACATCTGATGATATTTTACCCTGCTGATTGTGTCATCAATGCTCGGTACTGGCAGATGGGGCAGAGATGCCTGAAAGCTGTAGAGCAACGGCCGCCGACCAGACAACAGCTTTACAAGACTCTAAAACAGATAGAATAATTCATAAATCTAACTGCTTTTTAAACTGCATTATTCTTCAATTTTATTTCATGGGAGACGCACCAGCCAGACTTTAGTAGAGAAGCTCATTTTGCCATGTGACTCAAAGATCCAGCCGTGATAAGACAGGAGAGCTTTCAGGATGTACCGCAGAAGGAAGATGAAAGATAACCACAGGCCTGTGGCAAACAGGATGGCACTCAGCACCATCTGAGTCTGAACGGTCATAAATTCACTGCAAGGGAAAATATTAAAAATATTTCAAATAATTGTGTCCGATGTATCTCAGGCACTGGAATATTGTTAAAATTATAAATATGAATGAACATTTTAAAAATATATTATTAAACAATGATAATAATATAATTTTAAACACATACACAAACACATAAATGGTATCATATGATCAGGAAATTATATATTCAAAAACAAAAATATCATTTGCATGCCATCTAGCATGTCTTTCATGTCTGTTTTTAAGCTGCTTTAGTCATGCATGATTCCGGCCTCGATTTTATGCATCTGTGTTTATATATAACCATCATAGTCATACCTGAAGATTCCATGAATGTGTTGGTAAGTTACCTCACTGGTAGAGATGTCTTGATCCTGTCAATCATGCCCATGGAGGGGTCAATCCTGGCATACATGGTGCTCATTATCGCAATAACTACAATTAGCCAGCTGGAGGGACTGGCGGGGTACACACCTGTGAGAACACTGTTCTACTCAAGACAAAATAAAATAAAAATATAACCTTCATTAGATTGATTGATTTATTGATTGATTGACTGATTGATTGATTGATTGATTCACCTTGAAGCGGATGGCACGTTTCTTCCATGATGTTACTCCAGATATGTAGATGTGTTTGAGAACCTCACGGCTCAACTGTAGGTCGATGCCATCCGGTGTGACCGTGAACTGAAATGCCACTGCCTGATGAGCCTCTGCCATTATACAGGCTCAGAATGCCTGAGGAATAAAACAGGCCATGTTGAAATATATTTTGCAGACACAAAGTTTATGCTATGTTTACATGCCATTTTAGCTCCGATGGTGTAGTCTATATATAGTGGAAAGATCTGGGCTACTAAGTGAAAGGTAACACAAAGGGTAGCCGATGGATTATCACCATTGTGACACTTGACCTCAAGTTGAATGTTCCTGTGATCAGTATATTGTAAGTCACTGTGGAAACAAACCTCATGTAACTTAATAATAATTAAAAAGGACTTCTTAAAAAGAACTTAAAGTCCTTAAATTATAATAACATTCAAGGAATTTATGTCCTTATTGAAGGCTTAAGGCTGAAACCTGGCAGGGGAAATTTATGAACTGGAGAATTATTAAAATCCATAACCACTGTGCCATTTCAACTCAGGTTGCTCCAGGGAGAATGTGCCTTTAATAAGTCTCCTGTAAGATTCTGCTAAAATGGGTTTATTAGAACAAAAAATGGGTAAATTAGAAGAACCTATATAGGAAACTAAAGGACATGTATCGCTCTGAAGTCACAGAGTTCAGTTATGCTGTGACACTGTCAAGCTTATGTTTCTTTTTCCATGTCATATGACTGCAGCCAGAAGAAGTGGGACAAAGTTGAACAGTCAGAAATAACCTAATAGGACATCTGGGAGGGCTGTGCTCTTATGTGATGCAGTTTCAGTGACACTGGCCAAAACACACGTGACATCTGACGCATGACTGAGGAGATTTAGTTTTATAGAATATGCATTTTATATTATAAAAATAGGTGTTTTATATTAAATTTGACAGAACTTTTCAACCAATAGTTTGCTATTTCTGTGAACTGTAAATTTCGTCTAATACATAATAGGATAATATAAACAATATGTAAATTTAAAAAAAACAGAATGTTATAACAATAAAAAGCATGTTTAAAAGTTGGTTAACCTTTAACATTGCCTAAATATTTACTACATGGAAAATATTTATGTTATAACCAAAATAATAATTCATACTTGGAGGCAAAAATGTAATAAAGCTGTAAAATTTTACAGAGACAATTAGACAAACTCTGATGCAACTACACAAAAATCAGTTTGAGGCATTATCAAACAGAATGTTTCAGAGTGTCTCTAAAGTTTTAATAAGAAATATAACGGATTTACATTACCTCCAATGCAACGTGACAGTAAAACAGCGTAAGTCAGAAGAAACTCAGTGGATAAAAAGATCCAATTTTCTCTCAGTAGAGCTGGAATGTCCTCAGTGGAAGTCAATTGTTCTTTACACTTGTGCCCTTCAGTCGACTCCTCATGCACTCTGTCTGTTGCTCAGTGACTAGTTATCTCCTCTTCTACTCAAACTTTCTCCTCTCCCTCCCTCCCTCTCTGTTTTCCTTTATTTTGTGAGTTGCCTTTTTTCTATGAGTGTTTGCTTTCTTCTTGTATGTTCTAAACTACCTGTTACATATAGTGGCCCTCATAAATGCACGCTCTCTCTCTCGTTCTGTGTATGTGTAACTGGATACTCTCAGGGCAGAGTCAAACTGGTGTCTGTACTGTAAGTACACACTGTATGATCAAACACAGGCCCAAATCTTGTGCAGCTGGAAATATCCCACAGCTACATGCCAGAGCACTCTGACGACAGAGAGTGAGAGACCTTCTGTACATGTAGGGATGTGTCTTTGTAAAATATCCATGAAATGAGGTTTGCGAATGTTATGTAATAGGTCAGACATCCTAAACACACGCTTTTTAATAACAAGGAACTTGAATAACGTTAGCATTGTACATTTGTAAAGTACTTTTTTTTTTTTTTAAATAAAATGTGAGTGGCGCTTACCTGTCCAAAACCTGCTGCCATGATGCCAGTGTGTTTTTATGTGGTTGCTTACTGACTCAAAAAAGTCCACCCCAGAGTCTCTATGCTACTGTGGTCTCTGTTATGGCTTGGTCCCTCCAATGTAAATCAATGCATAATCATAATTTTGATTACCTAGAAAAGTAATAGCATGCCTCTCCTCAACATTTGGGAATCATTCATGTCCGCAGCATAAACAGTTCAGGAAGAATTACATACAACTTTTTTTTTTTTAATTTCTGAAAATGTTTAATCCAAAATATGTACAAAAGTAATAGTCATGTCTTAGCAAGCAGCACTAATTGTGTACTGTGCAAACTGTAATTATCACAAAGAAAGATTATGCCACAATAACACAATAAGTTTTCTCAACATGCTTTACTTCAGACAAGTTGATACATTTTGTGAATCTGAGCTATATTGTTGCTATATTTTGTTGCAGTTTTAACAGCGAGAAAACAGAAGATCAGAAGTAGAGGTGGAAAATGCTTTCATAGCAGGTAGAGACAGGAAGTGAAGGAAGAGGACAGAGAGACAGGGAATGCAGGTTCAGTTTAACTACAGAATTGTCCTTCATCCCTGACATGTAGACCTCGTTATGCAGAATGGTGCCCTGGCCGATTAAACTGGTCTTCTCCATTGCTCTGACACAGCCCCACTTCTGAGAATCCACGCAGAAAGATGTCACCATGGTTTTAGAATTGTTTCCACCAATTACAACTAACTGACTTTTGGTAGCACCCAGGAAGTGCAAGATAGGGAGCTCTGCATTTGAGCGGGTTAGTGTGGGTAGCAGTTCACACCAGCAATCTGAGGAAAAGAGAGAATCATGGGAAAGAGAAGGACAGATTAAGATTGGCATGAAATGGAAATTCACTATCTACTTTCTAAATGCATCTCATCGATCTTGTGAATGATTTACCCAAGCATATGATGTTTTGACCAAGGAACTCAGTGGCAACAGCTCATGGATGAACCCTGAATGTTGTCCAAACCTACAACCTTTTGGTTTCTATCTCAGTTCTTTAATCTCTAGGCTACACCTCACTAAGTTGTACCTTGTCTAGAATCGTAGCGCAGCACCAGTTTCTCTCCGGTTCTCTGGATGTTCCCCAGTACATAGAGGCAGTGTCCCAGGCTGGTTGTGAGTGGGGAATCATGGGAAAGGGACAAGCTGAACTGGAAGTCCGTCAGAGGGAGGGAGGAAACAAATGCCCAGGTGTCCGTCCATGGATCATACCTCTCCACAGCAGTGTAGATACCGGTGCTGGAGTCAGGAGTCACAAGGGAATCGAGATACCAGCCACCAACAGCAAAGATTCTCCCTTCACACACTGCTGCACTGAAGTGACGCCTGTGCTGAGAGGGATAATGGATAGTCACATTTGAAATTTGACCTTTGTATAATTTCTGATACTTATCAGCAAATGTGGGTTTTGTTCTCCCGCGGTAGAAATTGCGCTCCCATTTCTCCCCCCGAACGCGATTTCTACTGCGACTGCAAAGGGCACTTTCACTTTTGCGATCAAAGGGGCAGCCCCCCACCCCTCCCCCTTGTGCACGCCATTGCAAAGATATTGACATTTATCCTGTGGTACTCAATATTCATGTGTTCTAATGTTCATACCTTAATCAGAGGAGCTGTCGATACCCATTGATTGGTAAAAGGGTTGTATCGGAAAGAAGCCATCTTGAATTCATAACCCTTCTTTACACGGTGTCTATAACCCCCTATAATATAGAGGTAATTATAGAGAACCGCTGTGGTGAAGCACCACTTATCTGCACAAAAAGGCAAATCTGTGGGAGAACTCCATTTCCCATCATCCCCTTCTCCCTCCAGTCTGAAGAGGCTTCGAGCAGCCTCTGTTTCCAGGTCATTCCTTGAGGTCAAGTTCTCTTTTCTTAAGCAGCATAAGTGTGGACTTCCCTTTGACCTTAATTTGAGAAGCTTCTTTTTATGGTGTGGTTCTAAGCCCTTACTCAGTTGTGGTCGCTCCAGTAGATACTTGCTCAGGTAGGTTAGCACAGTCTCTCTGAGCTCCTCACTGCAGAGTTCCTCAGCCAGCTGTAGATAGCCCAAGCAGGTGCACTCCGTCAGGGCCTGAGAGAGGGTAATCAGTAGGCGATCTGTGAACCTGGAAGCTAAAAGGTAGGTGCTCACCCGTAGGTGTTCCCCAAGGAGATCTTCAGGAACACAAAACCGCTGTAGGAAGCAGAATTCTAGAAGGCTGTGAAAGACAGAAGAGGGAACATGTTCAAGGTGCACCAGCCCTTCAGATGTCTCTCTCATGGAGGAGTGGGACAGAGCCTTGAAATACTCGCTGCAGTCTGCAAGCTTCTCCAGATCCACCTGAAAGTGCCAATAAGCATGACATCATGTGTTTGTGGGCCAAGATTGTTACAGTCTGTGGTTTATGTTTGCTTATGTAGATACTCACATGGAAAGTATGCGTGCTGGTTTGCACCATAACCATTGGTCCATTGTTCTGGTGCCGATAGGTTCTGTAGTCTTGATTTGTTCTCCAAACATATGACTGTAGGTTATCAGACTTCTCTTCAACAACACCAGAATCTGCTTGTCCAAACTGAACCCAGTTTAAACTACTTTTGAAGCACAAACACCTCTGTATCTGTTTTAAACGTCTTTTAAGCCATGTGTAAAAATACATTAAGGCCACAACTATAATCTGCCATAGATTAGCCATGTTCCCGTTTAGGTACTCTGTTTTGTATATCTCTTCAACTGCAATTTGACTTTTGCATTTGGAATTATTCTAGTCTATGATTCTAAAGAAAGTCTGACTCACAATCCCAGCCAAGGACATGTCATTCCATGGTGGATGGAGGATAAATCCAGCCTGTTTTTTGATAGATCATGCATGGTTGTTTTCAAGGCTCAATATGGCGCCTGTGTGCCAGAGCAATCGCAGTAGAGCTATTTTAAGGAATCACTGGAACAGGAAACAAAATCTGGTGGGCCACTCTGTTCAGTCTACTGAATCACACGTCACTTGAACTGTTTTGGGAACTGATGATGCTTGATTACAATATCATTTACACTGAACAAAATTATAAACGCAACACTTTTGTTTTTGCCCCCATTTTTCATGAGCTGAACTTTTTTTCTTTCTATGTACACAAAAGGCCTATTTCTCTCAAATATTGTTCACAAATCTGTCTAAATCTGTGTTAGTGAGCACTTCTCCTTTGCCGAGATAATCCATCCACCTCAGGTGTGGCATATCAAGATGCTGATTAGACAGCATGATGACAGGTGTGCCTTAAGCTGGCCACAATAAAAGGCCACTCTAAAATGTGCAGTTTTACTGTATTGGGGGGGTCCGAAAACCAGTCAGTATCTGGTGTGACCACCATTTGCCTCACGCAGTGCAACACATTTCCTTCGCATAGAGTTGATCAGGTTGTTGATTGTGGCCTGTGGAATGTTGGTCCACTCCTCTTCAATGGCTGTGCAAAGTTGCTGGATATTGGCAGGAACTGGAACACGCTGTCGTATACGCCGATCCAGAGCATCCCAAACATGCTCAATGGGTGACATGTCCAGTGAGTATGCTGGCCATGCAAGAACTGGGATGTTTTCAGCTTCCAGGAACTGTGTACAGATCCTTGCAACATGGGGCTGTGCATTATCATGCTGCAACATGAGGTGATGGTTGTGGATGAATGGCACAACAATGGGCCTCAGGATCTCGTCACGGTATCTCTGTGCATTCAAAATGGCATCAATAAAATGCACCTGTGTTCGTTGTCCATAACATATGCCTGCCCATACCATAACCCCACCGCCACCATGGGCCACTCGATCCACAACATTGACATCAGCAAACTGCTCACCCACAGAATGGCATACACGCTGTCTGCCATCTGCCCTGTACAGTGAAAACCGGGATTCATCCATGAAAAGAACACCTCTCCAAAGTGCCAGATGCCATTGAATGTGAGCATTTGCCCAGTCAAGTTGGTTACGACGACGAACTGCAGTCAGGTTGAGACCCCGATGAGGACGACGAGCATGCAGATGAGCTTCCCTGAGACGGTTTCTGACAGTTTGTGCAGAAATTCTTTGGTTATGCAAACCGATTGTTGCAGCAGCTGTCCAGGTGGCTGGTTTCGATCTTGGAGGTGAAGATGCTGGATGTGGAGGTCCTGGGCTGGTGTGGTTACACGTGGTTTGCGGTTGTGAGGCCAGTTGGATGTACAGCCAAATTCTCTGAAACGCCTTTGGAGATGGCTTATGGTAGAGAAATGAACATTCAATTCACGGGCAACAGCTCTGGTGGACATTCCTGCAGTCAGCATGGCAATTGCACGCTCCCTCAAAACGACATCTGTGGCATTGTGCTGTGTAATAAAACTGCACATTTTAGAGTGGCCTTATTATTGTGGCCAGCCTAAGGCATTCCTGTGGAATAATCATGCCGTCTAATTTAGCATTTTCATATGCCACACCTGTGAGGTGGATGGATAATCTCGGCAAAGGAGAAGTGCTCACTGACACAGATTTAAACAGATTTGTGAACAATATTTGAGAGAAATAGGCCTTTTGTGTACATAGAAAAAGTCTTAAATCTTTGAGTTCAGCTCATGAAAAATGGGGGCAAAAACAAAAGTGTTTATCTTCTATTTCTTAATTTTTGAACTGGTACATTACTCAAATTTGTATTGAGAAATATTTAGAAGTGTTTTGAATAGTGCATTATCTTACTTACAATATATTGTTATGTAAATATGACATATGGCAGACATGAACAAATCCAAAACTTCTCAATTTATAGGTCACCAGTACTTAACATAAGGGTTATGAACACAATTTCAACAGTTCAGATCTTTTAACCTTTAAGATACCACTACCAGTTTTGAATACGACATCACACCAATGTCTGCATGATTTTTTTTAATGAACAAAATTAATGGATACCTGCAGTGCAAAGGAACAAACAGAAATAGAGAGACAAGTCTACAGTGTAACTTGGATTAGCCATAGCAATTATAGAAATTAACATGGGTTCTAACAGTGCTATTGCTTCTCAACTCAATATTACAAATCAAAGATTCAAAATCAATAATGATATGAGCATGTGAATGTGGCCTAGCCCAATACTCTCATGGTCCATTGATATTTCTTTTGCCCCTGAACTTGCATACTGAACTACATATGGGAAAGAAAATCATCATGATGAAAATGAAACATATACACTCGATTATGAACAATGACAAATGCAAGAGCATCAGTTTGTCCATTCAAACACTCCCAAAGTGATTCTTAAGATGATGATCCCTCCAATTCACAGTATGATACTATCCCACATTTGTATTGTTCTTCTGCTGCCACTTTTCAACTGAAGACTCAAGCAAACAGAGATAAATTTACCATTTGGTTGAACTGAACAAAGTATACTTGCTTTGGACAAGTAAAAAAATATAAATAAGCATAAAACAATTAAAACCGACAAACACATCAGCAGTTACAAGAACTTTGTGTTTAGAAATTTTTTAAGTGCAGTTCCTTAATGTGCAGTTCAAACTGTATTCAAACCTATATACTGTACAAATGTATACAAGATGGTTATATAGTTATTGCTACATATAAATATGGCAAAGCAAAGATTTAACAATAATAAAAAAAAAAAATTAAAAGTAAAACACCGAAAAGCATAGCTCAAAACAATTATTTCCAATTACTATTATTTCTTTTTTAGCTGAAATTGTTATATGAAATATAGCCAATCAAATTAATGACAAAGAAACAGTAGTTTGTGCGCCATTCTGAAATTAATTATCATGGACTTCTGAGTTGTGCGAGATGTGCAATGTATTTCACAGTATGTAAAGATAAGGATGCAACATAATTTCATAAATCTTTTACATTTTGGGAGAGGAAAAATAAACAAGCTACTACACTGTTTTTTAAGATGACAGGACAAACAAACAATATATGAAACTAGGACACAAAAATGCAGACACATCATTTGGACCCAGTGGATTACATAGTACTGATGATGGACGGATTGATTCTTAATAGAATTAATAGATAATGTTGACCACATATGTTAGATAAAATGTAAACATTAAATATTAAAAAAAATGCAGCTACATTATTATAGGCCTTGTGTAATGAAAAATTGTGTCATTTTTGCAAAACAACTATAAAGCCCTACAAAATGATTGTAAGGCAGGATATCTTTGGACATTTTC
Organism: Hypophthalmichthys molitrix; assembly: GCA_037950675.1. Taxonomy (NCBI): domain Eukaryota; kingdom Metazoa; phylum Chordata; class Actinopteri; order Cypriniformes; family Xenocyprididae; genus Hypophthalmichthys; species Hypophthalmichthys molitrix. The sequence goes on from CM075509.1 coordinate 15,064,640, forward strand.
ATGATTTATTAATAATGTTCCCCAGGACGAACCGTTCTTTAACCATCTTTTTGTACTGTACCCTTTCTAGAATGGTTTAAAAAAACAATAGGTGATGCAAAATGATATCCTGAAGCATGCTCTGTGAGTGCAGTTTAGGAAAAGAGCTTCTTCTGTTTGAAGTAGGTGTCAAACCTGTGCTGTGCATAGTCCTTAGGGAAAAACACAGAAAAAAAAAGAAACAGAAATTAGGAGACATGGCCTGTTGTTTCACATGGCTTCAGATCAGTGACGAACAGAGGGGATTTTTTCTGTACACACAGCTATGTTTACTGTATACATATTTATGATGCCATTTGATTGACCTCTCAGAATCTAGGATTACTCATCCATTCATGGTACATGAACTATAATCTTTAAATGAATGTGAATATTTATATTTTTAGGTGCTGTACTGGTCACCACTGATATGCAATTCATGTGATTAATTAGAGTATCAAGTGATTCCATTACAATTTAAATACATTGACAGTCCTAAAAAAAAACATCATACAAGGATTAGAAAAATGTTTACAAGGTTTATAATCTGTGTTGTGATACAATTTTAAAATTTTACCATGTATCCAAACTCGATTTTGGAGATCTTGGCTTGAATAATGGACCACAAACCCCAGAAGAAATGAGAGGCAAGGGCAAACCTGTTTGTGTCAGTGTGATTTTGAGAGATTGGAAGACAAACAGATAGAAAGGTTACTAGGTGGAGGTGAAAATTCATCAAATGGTACACTGTGATCTTCTTACCAGGTTATGTCAATAGAAGTTTGATAGTAAATACGTTTCATACCGGTTTGCCTCAATGATCATGTCCTCTTCTATCCTGGCTTGGTCTGCAGGTGCAATTCCCCCTCTTTCTGACAGATAGTGTCTGATAAAATGTAACTGAAAAACAAACACTCTCAAAATACTATCTATAAGAATATCTATTTTGTTATATTTATTACAGACATTTAAAGGGTTAGTTCACCCAAAAATGAAAATTATGTCATTAATTACTCACCTTCATGTCATTCCACACCCATAAGACCTTCGCTCATCGAACACAAATTAAGATATTTTTTGATGAAATCCGAGTTTTGTTTTTATCCCCCATAGAAAGCAATGTAATTACCACATTCAAAGTCCAGAAAAGTAGTAAAGACATTGTTAAAAGTCAACATGACTGTATTGTCGTAGCTTCATAACACTGTTAACACTTAATTTGTGTTCCGAAGATTAACAAAAGTCTTACCGGTTTGGAACGACATGAGGGTGAGTAATTAATGACAGAAATTTCATTTTTTCTGGGTGAACCAATCCTTTAAAAAGGATTGACATTTCCCCCTGCCCCATGACACAATTTCTAATAACTAATTTCAAATGACTTTGCACCAGGATTAAAATCTTGGGCAATTTAAATATTATGCTGTTAAATATTAACACTGTGTGACCTCTGCATGTAAAAGTTATTGTGATAACCTTTGACACACTTTTTATGTCATGTCAGTTCCAAAACTTTCCACTAGATGACAGTCACAAAATCATATCCACAATATGTCCAACACAAATGATTTCTTAAGTTGCAACTAATTGACAAAACTGGACAAATATCAAGCAACAAACTAATGTCACTTGTATAATTTGTGATGATGCCATACTGTATATGCAAAAAAAGTGGGAGGAAAACAAACTATAAATCTGGCATATAATTTATTATAAGGTTTTAAGTTTTTATTCACACTTTTATGTCCCCATAAAGTATTCCTTAATATATAATTTTTTTCACAATTAAGTGAATATAATAATTAACATGAAAGATTTTTCATGTTTCATATTTTTCTTTATCTAATCATACAAAGCATGATTTTTGTTTGGAAATACTGCTGTAACTATTAATCATTTTACAATGTTCTCAATTTTACTTTTAACATTTGTATTATTCGTAAAGCTGCTTTGGAATGATTGAATGCAACATCTAAATAAAATGAAATAGTAATTTGATTTTCCAGTTGACAGCTTATCAGTCTACAAGATGACCTTTGCTTGTCTAATGTTTTGTAATATTAAGACAAATAATGATAGGCTGTAATGTGTGGGTGGGCAGGTTGTGACTCACCTGCTGTTGTCTGTCAGGGTAATTCTCCACCTTTGCCTTGTAGAAGGGCCACTGGTCATATGTGTAGTCATATATCCATTCACAGAAATGATTCCCAAAATCGAAGCCTCTGCACTCAGAGCAGACCAAAATCAGGGTTCTTTAGAGCTGCATTTATCATAAACTATAAAATAGTATGCACATGTATGCTATATATTGTAGATTTACCTGTAGTTATAGCTGCTGTATTCAAAATCAATAAGCATTAATTTGTCAGATGAATTCTCTCGCCCATCCAACATGAGGATATTTCCTGAACAACAAAGTATGATTTTACAGGTGAAAGGTCAGATATGTTACATAATGGTACAACATATCAGTGACTGATAGACCCGTATCAGATTGCCAGATTAGACAGGACACCAATATGCATGCATGAATGCCAATGTGTGATCTTTTACCTTCTTGTACATCATTATGGCAGAACACAACCGGAGAGGGAGTAGCTGCCAGCAGTGACCTGACAGAGAGAGAGACGGCACATGATTAAGTGCTACTTTTCACATTGCTCTTATAAACCTGCTTTTAAAATGATTGTTTTGATTGTTTAAAAGCCCATTGAAAAAAAGTGCAGTAATGGGCAGGAACACACACACACACATACAGAGAGAGAGCAGTAGGTAAGCATTTCATTCAGAGAAAAGTTACAGAACCTTATGTGTGCGTGTGTGTGATTGACAAAGCAAGCTGAGTATGCAAAGAATGCAGCTTCCTGTAAGTGTGCCTAATCAGTGATGCCTGGAACTGGGCTAAAGGTGTTAGCATACAACAATGTTGTTCAAATGTTTGGGGTCAGTCTTTTTTTTTTTTTTTTTGAAAGAAATTAATACTTTTGTTCAGCAAGGATGCATTTAATTGATCAAAAGTGACAGTAAAAATATTTATAATTATACAAAAGATTTCCATTTCAAATAAATGCTGTTCTTTTGAACTGTTCTATTCACTAAAAATATATAAAGGTATCCACTTTATATATTTTATATACAAAAATATTACGTTTTCAACATTGATAATAAGAAGAAATTCCAATTTTGGAATGAGAAACACTCAGATACTTCATGCATTCAATGACCTTGGCTGTTTACGGTTATCTGGAAGTTTATTATCACAAAATGCTTTTCATTCAACCTCTGCTCTTTTTATTTACATGTCATTTTTCTCACCTCAGACTCTCCAGTTCTGCAGGAAGATCATACTTCATCAGCTTGTTAAATTTCTTAACGTGAGCTTCACGTACAAATTTTATTGTTTTAACTTGTTCCATGTACCTGTTCAGAAGGACAAAATCAAAGTCATTTAACAGTGATGCCAATTTAAACATACAGTACACAGCAAACATAATAAATCACCATCAGCTTAATTTAAATATAATTTGTAAAATATACATATTTTTGTTTTCATTTGTACCCTTCTTTTAGTGTGTAATATAGCTGTTTGTGCATGTAAACAATCTGCAAAGTTACAAATCACACAGTCCACGGCAAAGTAAGTTAATCTCTTCAACAGAAAACACCTGCCTTAAACGCCTCGTCTGTAGTCCTGCCATTATTTCCATAACGTGGCAACGTCACCATGTAACACAATTGCATATGCTCGCCTGCTTTGGCTTGCCCTCAAACAAAGGTAGTTATAAGGCCAGGAAGAATTTAACACTATGTCAAGGAAACTCTCTTTTTTCACTGCGAGGGCAAAACATCATTACATGGACTTCGAAAGGCAGAGGAATTTAAGAATCGGTGGTTAAAATTGATTTTGAAACGATTCCTCAGCAGTACAACCACAACCTTTTGTTTTGCTCTCGCCATTTTTCGAACAACCCATGCAGTTCGATGCAGGTCAGTGTGTTATATGGACATACATTTTTTTACCGTGATGTAGAGAAATGACAGTTATAATATCACATCTGAAATGTTACAGGTATAAAATAAAGAATTACCACTGTAAAACATCCTGCACAAGTCCTGCTTAAGTCCTGCTTGTCAAGGTGATTCAGGTCGATCAGCTTCTTCTCAATTGTCATTATCGGACTCAAGCTTGAACATGTACGGCAAACCTACGCCATAGTTAGCGTAGTTATAGTACAGCGCCTAACAAAGCCTCGGGACTCAATGGTTATGGTAAAGGGGCGTTACATTTCCAACTCGTGCTCCAAGTGGTAGACCAATCACAACAGACTGTGGACGGCTGACCAATCAGAGCAGACTACGCTTTGTGGAAGGCAAGTTTTAAAGAAACCAAAACTTAAACAGAGCCATTTAAGACCAATTTCTTCCACTCGCTCAATTCCATTTTATGGGACACCTTCTGTTATTCTTTAGGTAATCAAAGTAATTAAAGTGTGTAATTTCAGTGTTAAAATTTAAACAAAATATGTCTTTTAAAACAGCTTTCCCCAATAAGCCAAACAGATAGACCATTGGTTCAGCCAGTGTTGCTACTGTATGTCCTAATATTAGCCAATATTTTGATACTTCCACAATTTTCATATATGAATATTCAACTGCATATTAATCTGGGCATGAATTAAAAAAAATACGCATCACCTTTAAAGCTTAATTTGTGGTATAAGATCAAGATAGCGTGTGTGTTGCTATAACCGTAGGGCTGTAGTTAACTCAAAGACTGTGAGACTTTTACCTGTCAATGGTTCCAAACAGCCATTTGGGTTCCTTGTTGAATGGCATCACCATGCCGTGGAATCGTGCCATCTTACTGGCTATTTCAGCCGAGATCTCTGGGATCCCCAACTGTTCTGTACACAATCGATCACTCTGTGGAAGAGAAGCAGATCTGACTTAACACTCTTAGAATGCAGAAATATGTGGAATGTAAAATGTTTGATCTATGATTAAGGTTTGAAAATCTCTCTGTAGCATAACTTGAATTATTCAATTGTTTCTGTGTTTAAAGATTCATTTTAAAACATGCATATAGGATCTGGGATTTGGGTGTAAGACTCACAGGCAAGTACTGCTCTAGACGCCCTTCTGGGAAAATGCCATAGAGACGTGGGCCCAACTCTCTCTCTGCTAAAATGGCAAACATCACACTTTCCAAAACAAGAGAATCCACTCCCTTGAGAGACAGATGCATATGAACAAATGATTAGATATCCATTAGTTATATAACATTGGTGAATCGACAACATTGGGCAATAAACAATTTGCCCAAGATTTAGACTCCTATCAGCTTGCTCTTGCAACAGCATTTTTGGTCTACTAAAAGGATTAGTTCACTTCAGAATTAAAATTTCCTAATAATTTACTTACCCCCCATGTCATCCAAGATGTTTAAGTCTTTCTTTTTGAGGAAAACATTCCAGGATTTTTCTCCATATAGTGGATTTCAACAGCTACCAATGGTTTGAAGGTCCAAATTGCAGTTTCAATGCAGCTTCAAAAGGTTCTATGCGATCCCAGCCAATGAATAAGGGTCTTATCTAGCTAATAAAAATTAAAAATGATATACTTTTGAAATCATTTGACTAGATTCCTCGGCTGGGATCGCGTAGAGCCCTTTGAAGCTGCACTGAAACTGCAGTTTGGACCTTCAATCCATTGGAAGCCGCTGAAGTCCACTATATGGAGTAAAATCCTGGAATGTTTTCCTCAAAAACCTTAATTTCTTTTCGACTGAAGGAAGAAAGACATAAACATCTTGCATGACATGGGGGTGAGTAAAGTATCAGGAAATTTTAATTCTGAAGTGACCTAATCCTTTAATGTGATCAGGGCAGCTCACCTGCAGAATGGCCCCGTAGATCCGGAGCAGAACTCTCCGAGGTTCGACCCCGGCAGGCTGAACATCATCTGGTAAACTGCACATGTAGAGCAGGTTACTGAGTCCTCCACTGCAGGCATACACAAAAGCAGTATTGTACTTTATTCCTATTCAAGTTTAGATAAGGTCGATATTTAATAGGGATAAAAAAATAAAAAAAAAAATAGTGTATAAATGCTTTGCTGATTTCATGGATTCAAAGATATATAATACATATAGATACTCTAAATATAGGCATAGGTAAAAATAAAATGCTTTTGCTTAGGACATATGATCATTTAGAAGCTTACATATTTAATGAAACCGTTTATTACCTTACTATTTTGATCTGAAAGTCAGGTTCTGATATAGCCTTCCATGACCCAGACAGAAAGTCTCGGCACCAGCTGAACGCCTTCCTTCTAGTCTCCTGGTCCACTTCCACGTTACGCCCGTCCAGGTGGGACTCCGCTTCAGAGTCATCATCCCCGTTAGCGCCGCGGGGACTGGCAGCTCTCGGATGTCTCTCGTCGGCCACCATCAGTGAGTCTCCGCCAGCAGGTCCGTCCGAATCCGCGTCATCCTTCACGCATCTGCCTACATTTCCAACACCATCATTCATGCACTTCACTTTTTGGCCCGAATTCATGATCTTACGTGCTAGAAATCCAATGCTCCTTAAAGAGACTGAGATAACCGAACTGCTGTAACTAAGGACACCAAACCGCACCAGAAGCTGCATTCACTGGGCGTGAATAAACGCACATGCACCACTATCACCAGCGCACAGTGAAACATCTAAATCCCTCGCGATATCAGAACTACGTTAACGGCGAGAGAAACGGCCGTTGGATTAAAAATAAAACACCACTAGCTATTTTTCCACATGACCTTTCTTCAGATGTTACACTAACTACACAGACGTATTAACAAATTGTAAAGGCTGCTAATTAAACATTTTCGAACTACAACTTCCACTACTTCCTTGTGAAGTAACCGCCTAGCTTTGTCATTGCAGAATGACTTTAGAAGGAGTGACATTTTTTAACCAATCAGATTTGGATATCGCGGCAAGCATTCCATTTCTAGTACCGCCCCCTTAAAGTCAGAGCGCTGAATGGTCGGTTCTAACTCATCTACAATGAGCAGTGGGAAGCGTACTTAAAGGGATAGTTCACCCAAAAATAAAAATTCTGTCATAATTTACTCACCCTCAAGTAGTTCCAAGCCTCTATAAATTTCTTTGTTCTGCTGAACACAAAGGACTACCATATTTGGACTACCATTGTAGGAAAAATAAATATAAATACTAGTCAATGAGGGGCGAGATCTGCTGGGTTACAAACATTCATCCAAATATCTTCCTTTGTGTACAGCAGAACAAAGAAATTTATACAGGTTTGGAACAACTCGAGGGTAAGTAAATGATAACAGAACTTTCATTTTTGGGTGAACTATCGCTTTAAGTTAACACTACACTCAAAAAAAAAAAAAGATTTTTTGATGCTGTTCACTTTATTTAAACAACTTATTTTGATTTAACACAATTGTATTAGGTTTCTGGTTCAAATGTAATTGCTTCATGTTAAATTGACTTGAAACGATTACTTTTTGACTTAACTTGATATTTTCATATTAAAATAACATGTTTCAAACAAGTACCAGGACTCAATCAAACAGGACTTTCACTACCCATCATTGCAAAGGGGCTGATCTGGGAGAGTAAATGTTGAAATAAAGTGTTATTTTAAGCAGTTTTTAGCAACATGAGAAAATGGAGAGACTTTTTAATGTTTACTGTTCTATTATGTTGGTATTTAAAAGTTTCTGTTATGTTAATGGTTTTGGGGTTACCATTGTGGTGAAGTGTAGAGCATGTGCTTGGGTTGAGGACCTGCTAGCAACAATTAAAGTTGTTTTAATAAAAAAAACAGCTATTTTGGGCATTCCATAGATGGAATAAAACCATCTTCTGGCTAACACCTAACAATAAGAGTCTTTACAGAGTAAAGATTTTGTGAAAATAGTTCTTGAATGCATCCACTATATAAACTAATCAATTGAACTGGATTTTTAGGATAACTAAATGTAAAGGTTTTGGACAAAATTAAGAAAGTTAATCTGATTCGACTAAATGGCACTGAGTTAACCTTATGTAATAAATTTAAGTTAACTGAAATAAATAATGTTAATTAAATGCAACATAACAAAGTTACGTGGAACCTGTTGACATAAAAAAATTAAGTAAATCCAACGTATTTGAGTGTACAATATATTAGTATGTTGAAAAGTAAAAAGTTACAGTAAAATCAATTAGTTAAAGGTGCAATATGTAAGAATTTTAAAGTAAAATATCCAAAAACCACTAGACTGGTGTTATATATTTTGTTCACTTGAGTACTTACAATATCCCAAATGCTTCCAACTATTTGTAAATCATGAGAAAATTGCTATTTTAACCTATCCCAATTGTTTTCCACCGGCTGTGATGTGAAGACCACATGTCTCAAGATTCCGCACTCAAACTTGGCGTCATCAAGCTACGCCTTTGTTTTGAATAGGCCTCTAGCGACCTCTAGCGGACAGAAAATATTACATATTGCGCCTATAACTAAAGTAACTATATATGTTAAAATGTCATTTATAATATTGCATATATGTGATTTCACTTTAAGTGTTGTGTTTTTAGAAGTAGGAAAATGATGATTTACCTTATTATTTAGAAAATAATTTTATATCCTATTTAACAATGCAGTATGCATACCATTTAAAGTGCAAGTGCATTCCCAGAACTTCTATTAAATACCAGCTTTATTTGTTTGAATTTTATTTAAAAGTAGATTTATTTATTTAACATTGGTTACATCGTATGCTGTTTAGTTAAAGTTTATTATTTTAGTTTAATATGTGTTGGTGTTATAGTGTTTGTGTGGGTAACACTCTGTTATTGTCGACAACAGTTATGGGAAAAACAATTTTTTGGAACTTCACATGGCCTTCCATTGTACCTCCTACATCATTCTCAGGATATTTTATGTAATAACAAATAGATGAACTCTTTCTCATTACTCTGATTTCTGCGAGATCATCTAAACCACAGTGACAGTTTTTTTAAAAATGAAAATATTTATTTATTTACAGTTTTTATTTAATGATGAAATTGCATAGTCTTTCATGATCATCTGTGATCAACTCTTACAGCACTATTTACAGCTGAAATTCAAGTACTGTGACTATGGCTCTCTCTCTCTCTCTCTGTGTCCACACACACACATACTCACACACACACAGAGAGAGAGAGAGAAACACATTCACACTGACCTTAAAAATTACTTTGTCAGCAAATATTTCATCTATACAGGAAACCCCACGACCTAAAAAAAAAAGAGAGCCTTAGCACAACATGTTCCCTGCATTACCAACTTCCACCGCTGTGGCCAGTCTTACTGTCAGTAACGCTTTCAGCACCAATCACCGAACAGCTCCTCTGCGGCAGAACGAGGGTTAATGCTCCAAGTGAACGATCTATCTATACTTTAATTTTTAATCTGCTTATCGATATGGGCAAACTTGATGCGCTTGATAATTTACCCAGTTGTACAATCTGTGCATACTTCTGTGCAATTTCTGTTTTTTTTTTTTTATTATTTAAATATTATTTAATTTACAACTTAATTTACAACATTGTTGATCTGAAATGATGGTATCAAACCATTGTAGGATATATTGTAGCTTAGTCTATGCCTTAATGTGATATTGAATGAGTACTTTAAAGAATAGGCTATGCTCATAAAATCATAACATTGTCAAGCTACAGTAGCCTATATGCCCACACGAAACATCGTGCTGCAAAATCTTACGTAGCTCTCGAACGGGATACGGAGGCAGAAGTCAACCAGCTACTAACTGTTTTAAAAGAGACACAAACCCTTCATCCTCTAGATGGCGCTCGGCGGCTCAGAAAACAAATCCTACACTGAGCCGTATTTAAATTTCAAGTCGTTTTGTGGAGATATTTGTAAACTAAAACGTTTACATCTATTCATTTTAATAATTATTTTCTGGCATAAAAATGCATGTGCATCTAGCAAGCTTTATTAAACAATTACAAAGAAATCACCATCGTAAACGTTTAGTCCATCTCGACCTGCGCAAAGAAAAGTAACTGATATCACGTGATTTCGGGTTCGTTCCACGAAATGGGGGGCTTTTTGTCCCTTACGAATATGTATAAACTTTACTGACAGTATTTCACACAATTACTCCTTTTGTCATCACTTTAAAGAAATAATTATCAGGTTATTTTGGAATTGTGTTTATTGCATAGTGTTTTGGACTGACTTTTCTAATTTAGTAAAAACTTCTGTTTTAGCCAATAATAATAATAATAATAAACAAGTAAAAAAGTTTATATTTATTTTTTAATTAATATTCTTTGCTATCTGTTCATAAATTTTCAAATAAATATTTTTTATATAAAGGCTATTTGAATTTTCAACTAAATGTTTTTAAGTGTTGCTCTAAACACAACTTCTGCAATTAAGTCTCTATCTTAAAAGTTAATAATACATCAGAGTTCATAATACCAATCAGAGACAGCTTCTGGACCTCTAAGCCACACCCACTTAGGTCAAGTTTCTTGTTCATTTGCATTCTATGCGCTCGTTCTATTTCTGTGAGATCCATGCACGCGCCTCTGCCTCCCTCCCTCATCAGCATCAGCATCATCAGATGCGCGCAGATCACGCCAAACAGCGCACTGGTTTATCAGCAGGTGTGTGACTGAAACAGAAGATAATCGATATCAATACATCGCCACCTATGTGTACTCTTAATATCTGACTCTCATTTCTTTGGATCACCGATTGGACTGTTTTGATGGTTTGATTCCCAGCGGGCGTCAGCAGTCAGTGTGGCCGAAGAGGAGAGAGAATAAAGCGAGATCATATTTAACATCCTCTTCTCCAGTGTATGTGGATGGGCTGCGGACATCTGCATCTGCAGTCTCTGTTTTTGAGTCACTAAGAAGATGGCGGACAGAGCAGAGATGTTTTCTCTCTCCACCTTCCACTCCCTCTCTCCTCCGGGATGCAGGTAAGAGGCGCAGTATTTCTCTCAAGTATGCGCGGGGTTTCCTCTTATTCTGCCATTTTTATTTTATGAGCTGGTCATATTTGACCATCAGCGCTGTTTATGTATCTGTAATGTCCTCAAACACATCCAGAGATCAGCATCCGCAAACAGTGATGCTCAGCATCCTCGTGTAAATGAAGATTAACACTAAAGCCCTTGTTGTTATTTTATTCAATTTATTTATTTTTATTTTTATTTTTATTTTTTTTAAATTTTTGCACGGATACAGTGTGTATGCACTTGTGTCCATGGATTTGAGCGAAGGACAGACAATTGATCCCCCCCCCCACCACCACCCCCCCCGGCATGTCATTGCCTGACGCATCCTCTCTGAGATAGTTGGCATACTGAAAAGGCCCACGCCCTGTTGTGATGCTCTGCTCATAACTGCATTTTAATGTTTGAACACACTTTACAGTGTTCCCTCAATTGTGTAATTATATAGTGCTGAGTAATACTAATAGCTGCTTGTAATTGCGCATTGTTATTGGTATTATTACTTCAATAATTATTGGAACATCTAATATCTGGGCATTTACGTGTATTGTTAGGTGTTTCCTCATTCTTCTATCACTTTCTACAATAATTTACTCCCATCCACGAGTAGCGTATAATGGATTGTTTTTAAATACACTTTTTTTAATGGGTAAGAGGGTAGATGTTAATTAAAAGTTTTGATGTGCAGTGCATATTGCATTAACTTGGCTATAAATCTTGGCTTGTTGGATTTTTTTTAAAACAAAATATGTGGTCCTCTTTTGATTAAACTGCTAAATTTAAATATTTGAGGTGACAGTAAATGAAATATGGTTTAGATTTAACCACTTATAAAGATGAAGGGAAATTGTTGGCTTAGCTAGGCTACAACCATCCAATGAGTGACAGTTCATTTTCATTTTGTCCATGACCTGCTGGTCTTCCTGTCACTCTGTCTAGAGTATTAGTGTAAGGGTATGTGGTGGTACCACATTTTATTCCTGAAATGAATATTCAGTCTCAACAAATACACAAAGACAGACGGACAGCGATAGTGATCGTTCCACCTTTTTACTAAACTTAATTTACCTCCTGCACAGCGTCATTATATGTAAGCAGAAATAAAAAATTCAAAAAGTCCTTCAGCATCCAGCAGAATGAATCAAAAGTGTCTGGTGGGTCGCATCACATTTGATAGTCTGATAATTTTATGTAAAGCATTTGTCTAACACCATGTGCTACAACAGAGCAGGTGATATCAACTGCATGTGCTGTAAATGTAACCCCTCCGGGTCTATACTCGCATCACTCCGAGCAGGATTCGAAACTGGCGTTTACGACACGAGAGACAGGCGCACTAATAAGGACACTAAAGACCGCAGACCCTAGTGTGCATTTTGAGATCGGGGAGTGATGCTTACCTGCACAACTTTTTACTAGCTGGCTATCGTTACACTCACCCCACCAGACACCCCCCCCCCCATCCGGGTCACGGCACCAATGTAACCCCTCCGGTTTTACTGGAACCGCTCTGAGTGGGATTCAGACAGGCGTGGGAGGCATGTGCGCGCTAATAAGGACGCTAAAGATCGCAGCCTGTAGCGTCAGTCGCTAGTGCGCCTCTTGAGGCCAGGGGAGTGAGGTTTACCTGCACTGCCTATTACTAGCTGGCCTCCATTACAGAAACACAACATGCTATTCAAAAAAAGTGATGGTTTTGTTGTCATCTCAAATTGATATACTTCTCTGCCTTTTTCCCCAGCTGTTCTTTTCCAAAGCTACCTTTTTTTTTTGACCCTTTTTCTCTCATTGTTTACTTTACAATGGATTTGTGGGTCTGTATCCTCTCCTTGTCCTCCTATAAACCTGTCATCTCTTAGAGTAGAAATAATGGGCTGCAGTTTGTGTTCTCTAATGCCTCAGGATGGTATTTTAATGAAGAAAAAAAACACAGTCTCTCTCTCCTATTGAAGTAGATTTACTGGCATGATAAAAAAAGCTTAACATTGCACACTCTCTTTCTCTGTATAGCTATATAGGCCTAGCTAAAGCATTTGAAGTATAGATGTGTACCCAAAAGTACAAAACAAAAATTGTGCAAAAAAGTAATTAAATATATATAAAATATACTGTAGAAAGTGGATATGTGCAGATTTTTTTGTTTGATCTTGTCCTTAAAATGACTTTAGGTGGTAACCTAGTCTGGTGGATTTTTAGTAATATATTTAGTAATATATTAAATAATGTGTTTCACTTGAGTACGTATTTGTGTGTGTGTGTGTGTGGTTCAGGAAAATCCTATGTTATGGGGACAAAATGTCCCAAAAAAAGATGGCAATATCCAAAATCCTTTTTTTTTGTCCCCATGAGGAAAACAGCTTTTAAATAATACAGAAAGATGTTTTTTTGAAAATGTAAAAATGCAGAAAGTGTTCTGTGATGGGAGGTTTATGGTTAAGGATATAGAATATACAGTTTGTACTGTATAAAAATCATTATGTCTATGGAAAGTCCCCATAAACCATGGAAACCCAACGTGTGTGTGTGTGTGTGAGAAAGAGAGAGATAAGCATGGCTCAGCAGTACTCTTGCATTGTGGTCTTAGGGCTGATGCTCTCTATAGAACCTAAAGCTTTCTCAGATAGACACAGCAAAGGGACAGCAAGAGACACACATAACACATAAATATACTAATGCAGTGAAGAATACACCAATAAAAGCAACCTCTCCTTAAGCTGTTTATATAAGTCTACAGCTGCTCTCTTTGGAATACAGAAACACTATAAAAATGTTTTTGTGCGTGCATGTCATATCAGCTTCTGAAAATGAATGTTCTGTGTTCTGCTGTCAACATCTGCTCGGTTTCAATGAGAATATAACTGTTGGTAGTGAGGGAAGTCATATCTAGTAGGTAAAAACAAAAGGCAGATATGATGCCACTGTTATTAATGCAGTGCTTACTTGTGTAAATGGCACACTACTGTTCCAAATTTCAGCATCATTATTGCAGTCTTCAGTGTCACATGATCCTTCAGAAATCATTCTAATATGCTGATTTGCTGCTTTCTTATTATCAAACAGTGATTCTGCTTAATATATTTATGGAAACGGATACATTTTTGATGAATAGAAAGTTCAAAAGAATTTGAAATAGAATTAGAACACTGATAAGAGGTATGGTCACATGACATTCTCTTATCATATATAAAATAATATTTGGGAATATTATGTGACCTACCTTGTGTGATCTAATCAGCATGTCTAATCAGAATATTGATTGTGGTAAAAGGATCACCTAAATTTAATTTCAGCTAGTGCTGTGAGTCACGAGACTTAATTTCATTACAGGAGATGAAGAGAAGTGTGTTGGCAGAGATTTCTTGTCTGTTGTCACATAATGCCCTTAGAAATAGTCTGTGAACTGCATGAAGCATGAACTGTTATGTAACATATCTTTGAATGGTGTATGATTTAAGTTGACACTGTGTTGTTGTCACGTGTAGCCTGTTTTGGTTTTGTTTTCTCTGTGTTCTGTTCCCGTTTTGCCTGCCTGATTTGTGAGTTAGTTTCTATGGTTCTTAATTAGTTAGTCTTAACACCTGTTCTGTTTCAGTTAATCATCCCCAGTATATTTAAGTGCTCAATTTCCTGTTCCATTGTCCGGTCTCGTTTATGGATTAAATAAAGACTGCTTTGTTTTCATCTCCTTTGTCATGTGCTTTAATAGTAAAACTACATGCCTGACAGAAGACTGGACCAATCAAAGTATGGATTTACTGGCAGTCCAACTGCTCTGTATGGACCAGGAGCAGCAGTCCCTCTAGGTCCATACACGAAAATTTGGACAGCTGGCGTGCTTTACAAACTTTCCAGACCGTTCCTTGTAAGTTTGAAGGTGGAAACAAAAGCATGCCTACCTGGTGTTTGTCCTCAGGGAAATTTCGCAGAGTTTGTGGAGTGGGTGCTGGAAAACAATAGACCAGCAAACACCATCTGCCCAGCTGCCCGTCTGCCCAACACCATCCAAACCCAGAGCCCCGCCAGCCATCATCCCGCAGCACGGATACAACACCAGAGCCCACCGTAGATGGAGGGATTAAGCCTGCTGCGATGCACGAGCCAGAGCCAGACAAGAGGACTGAGCCAGCCATCGCCCCGGAGCCCGAGCCCTACTGTGTGAATCTGACCAGGTGTGTGAGCCAGCAACATTGTCCGACATCGTGGGACAGCTAGTGGAGTACAAGCGAAAGACCCCGCCCACACTCCCACCACTGAGGGTGAGCTGGAGCTGACCTCTGCAATATTTTATGACTTAGAAGAGGATGATTATCTTAATCTCCTGTCCCCGCTGGTCCCGTCCAGCATGAAGTCTCCTGTGTTTCCGCTGGTTCCGTCAAGTTCAGAGTCTGCTGAACCCTTGCTGGTTCCGCCCAGCCTGATGTCTCCAGAGTTTCCACCCAGCCTCCATCTCCTGCCTCCTCTTCTAAAGTTAGCCAGTCCATTAGCCCTGCCTCCGCTGGTTCCCTTCAGTCCCTCGGCTTCTTCTATGATGCCATACTATTGTGTAGATTTGCCTCAGATCTTCTTCTCAGATCGGTCTCCAGCTATGTCCAGGCAAGTGGATCCTCTGGCTCCTCCTCCAGCCACTGATCCCGTCACTCCACCTCGGCCTGATGACCTATCAGCTCCGCCTCAGCTCCTCTCAAACTCAACTCCACCAGAGACCATCGTCCCTGCGGCTGATGACACCGGGGGCTCCCTTGTCCCTCCAACTCCTCCTGGGTCAGACGTCACCCTGCTTGCAGCATGGACTTCAGAGCTATCCGCTGTGCTTCGTCTCTCCACCCCTTCAGCTCCGTCTGGCTTCGCCTTCCCTCCGGCTCAGTCCGCAGGCACCCTGGCTCCATCGGTGTCACCCTTTCCCATCTGTTCTCTGTCTGTGCCCATGGCTCTGCTTGCATTGGCCTTTCCCCCCATCAGTCACTCCCCTGGTGTCGTCAGCCAAGTCTCCAACATGGCTCCTCCCTCCCTCAACTCCGCCTTGGGACATCGTCCTGGCTGTCCTTTGGGTTCCCGCCTTGCTACTTCTGCTCCTGGATCCTCCCTGGCTCCTCCCACTGTCAATTGCCGCCTTGGTTTTTCCCACCGTAACCTTCAACGGTTTTCTGTACTCCGCCTGCTTCACATCCTCCTTGAGAGCCCCCACCCTCCCTCCTCAGTTGGACTGTTATGGCGCGAGTATGCGCCTTTCGGGAGGGGGTGTAATGTCACGTGTAGCCTGTTTTGGTTTCGTTTACTCTGTGTTCTGTTCCCGTTTTGTCTGCCTCATTTTCAAGTAAGTTTCCCTGGTTTTTAATTAGTTAACACCTGTTCTGTTTCAGCTAATCATCCCCTGTGTATTTAACCCCTCAGTTATCTTTGTTTCATTGTCCAGTCTCGTCTATGTTATTAGTAGTTGTGTTATGTTATTCTCCTGGATCTCCTGAGTTTTAGTTTATGGATTAAATAAAGACTGATTTGTTTTCATCTCTGTTGTCTGCTTTAATAATACAACTACATGACTGACAGTTGTAATGGTCAGATAAACTAATGTTAAGTAAACAAGTTGAATTAATTTGAGAATAACTGTGTATATGTTTATGTACATTACAATATTTAATAGAAAAATGCAATCAGAATCAGGTATTCTATAGATCCATGCTCTAAATATAAATATGCACCCAAACACATGTCTCAGCGGTTTTATCTTTTTTCCTTTCCCTTAATTTTATAGTCTTTTACAAAATCTCTCATGACTTGTCTAACCTTTACATCTTGCACATTTCTCTCTCCCCCTCTCTCCTCATTTACCGTTCTGTCTTTTCCTCTTCTACTCCTTTTCCTCTTCTACTCCTCATAATTAATGCATACGCATACAGTCAAGTGCTGGGTTTCCTGAGGTTTTGCTTTATTAGTGTCCCTTATTTCTCAGTTCATTCTCTTTGTCTTAGAGGTGAGAACATAAAGGTTTGAAGGAAAGTCTATATCAAAGTCTGTAGTCAATTATGTTATTGTAGTTTATTATCGGTAGAAATGATTATATATTGAGAATCACAGTTAAAGTAATTTCTGATTATCATTATTTTATTCACATGAGAAGCTTCCCACACAAATCTGACTTTCTGAAACCATTTTGGAATGTATTGCATTTGCAGTGCATGCAACAGTCCAGAAGTGACCGTTGCTTGAAAACAAACCAGTTAGTGAATAGATGCATGATTCAGCACATTAAGTCCATCTCTGGTGGGATGTGTTGTCATGGTGACAGCTGCAGAGGTGACCTCACCCTACTTAACCTGCCTTTTGCCTCAGTGGTGTTCTGTTAATGGTGTGACATCACCCCTTGCACAGCGCAGCTACTATGGCAACATCCAATGATTGGCAGCTTATGTGCATCCCCAGGGCATGAAACATACCCCACCTTTCGTAATTAGGATTAATGGGTTTGGAAGGGCCAACTGTTGGTTGCCTGGAAGACTAGAGAGTAAAATTGGGGTTTTGGAAGACAGTCGATCATGGGGAGCAATCGTGAGCCTTTAAACGGCCATCAATAAAGAATGTTAAGAAATAATCTCTTTATTTACAAGTCTGATAAGGCTGCCTATGGAGAGGTTAGAAGTTCATTGGAAAAACATGTGCTTCATCTTTGATTAATTATGTGAAGAACATCCCATCTGCGGCCCTGGAGATGGAACATTTGAAATCTTTCTGTCTTTTTGTCACCGTGACTTACAGTTAATGACCTTGTTTATTCACTTGCACCTTCTTAATTGATTTAACAATAAATAATTCCTTATCATCACAAAACACATGCTTGGCAAAGATTACTAGATGTGAGTAGAGCTTGAACGTGCAAAACCTGCTGACACAATGATGAGACGCCGTGGGTGGTTGTTGCCAGGGTGTCGCTATGTTGTTGCTAATGTGCTCTGAACAGGTTTTAGTGTCTTATGCCATTGCTAAAGTGTTATTAGTGTTTTGTGCAGTTACTAGGGTGTTCTGGGGAGTTGCTAGGGTGTTTGCTAAGGTGGTTGTGAAGTTAATTTTGCATGTTGCAGTACTGTTTCTATGGTGTTCTGGGTGGTTGCCACTTGCCAGGGCAATGCTAGGTGGTTTTTAGGGTGCTCTGAGCACTTTTTAGTGTCTTATGTCATTGCTAAAGTATGAGTGTTTTTATGCATAGCAGCAATAGTTACTAGGGTGTTCTGGTTGGTTGCCAGGGCGTTGCTATGCTGTTAGTGAGTGTTTTTTGCATGTTGCAATACAATTTTTAGGGTGTTCTTGGTGGTAGCTAGGGAATTTCTGTTTTGGGTGGTTGCTAGGTGACACGAACCCCACCCTCGCTATGATATTCTCTCTATAAAATGATGAGTCTCTATCATATTTAGGTCCCTTTCATTGAGTTTCTTTGTCTTTTCACATTTTTGTCACTCTCTCATGGAGAATTTGTAATAATAGATTATTTTATACATATTTTTTGTCAAAAGTATGAATAATTTTTTTGTATAAAACCCTTGTAATGAGCTAAAACAGACTTTAAACTAACATCTCACCACTTAGAGCAAAGATACTGTAGGTTAATATCCAAAGCTAAATGTGTTTGTTGATGCATCCCATCATCACTGTTGCTAGATCTGTTTTTTTTTTTTTTTTTTTTACTCATTCATAATTCATGAATCTCTATGAGTCTGTAACTAATATCACAGAGTGGTTCTGAATCTAGAGCACAGCTTCTCCCAGGAGCTCCTGTACTGTCTGCAGTGAAGCCACAATTTAGATCTGAGCATGGACTGTGAATAGAGACAGACTTGCTGGAATAGAGATGTAAATCTCTTTTTTTGGAGACATCAAATTTTAAATGTGAAGGTTTGATTTGGTTTAGCCAGCCTTAGATTGAACTGGCATTAGACCTTAAACACACACACGTTGACTCGCTCAGAGGAGTGACGTTCTTTTAAATCCTCTGATATTATAGTGATTAAACAGAAGCTTATTAAAACGCTTCCTCAAAGTACACAATCAACTTTCTGGATCCTTGACGTTTTTCTCGTGTATGTGGGATTATTTCCGCACTCCATGTTTCATCTCATGGGAAGGTCATTAGAGGCTTATGTAGAAACATGTTCAGCACTGAAATCCCTGTAAATGGTGCTCTGATCAGGTTGGCAGGTTGATATTTTTTTTCTGGAAGCATTAGGATCTTGAACATTTTTAAAGCCTCTCCAAATTCGTGGATTGCTATGGTGAGCCATATGACTTGCTGTATATGAATTCAGATTAATATACAATTTCTTTGAATACTTGTTTCATACGCTAACAATTGCAGTAAACTAGTTAATTCCACTTTGAATCATATTGACATTTATTTACTTATTTTATTTTACATGCTGTAGCATAATACTACTTAAAAAGAAAATTCGGTCATCATTTATTTTGAAAAATGCCAAATAGTTTATTTGGTTGCAGTCTGCTGTGTACTAGATGTCACAGAAAAAGCTAACGCAGCTCGTTAGAAGCATGGAAAAACCACCAAGGTTAATTATCACCCTTTGTTTGCTTAGAGGTGGGAAATAGTTAGTTAGTAGTAGTTTCCAGTCTAGTTCTGTTGTGCTCCAGTAGAGTCAGGGTTGCCAGTTACTGCTGGGAGGTGCCAGTGTCGACAATAGCCTGGCATCCCTGATTACACCAACCCGTCTCCTGTCTGTTCATTTAGAATCTGACCCACAGGTCAGCACACATGATGAGATTCCACACACTTGATTTCCCTTGTGCTGTGCATCAGCACACAAGGTACTGTCCCAAAAAGATTCTCACAGTTGATATTTATTTATTTATTTATTTACAATTTTTAGTTGTAGTTTATGACAAAATTGTTTAACTACAGTTTTGTACATTGCACAAAAGTAAATATGTGCATTTGTGACCTTTTAGGGATATTTCTATCTTGTCTGACTCTTGATTGGCATGATGTCAGGTTGATTCAGTATTATGAAATATGTTTTTAATCAAACAATAATCAATATGTCAAAACATTTTACAGTGCAGATGGCAAAATGTATCTCTAAATTAGCAATAAACATACAGTTTTAATATTTAATTTTGTTTTTAAGAATACAATTTTAATATACCTCCAAATAAATAATTTAAGCAATGTTTGCTAATATCTTCTAGCCTAAACTCTGCCAACAGTAGCGAAATAGACCGCAGACCTGTATAGTTGATTAGAATGAAATCAGATTAAGCCAACTGAAGATTATTCATTTGTATCATATAGTCAGAAGAGCAGAAAAAGACCACAGAAATGTGACTAAACAAGTACAACTCACTTTTTGATAGGTGTGAGAGCTGACTGGAGCCCAGTACTTTTGATCCTGATACTTTGTGGTGTCCACTTCTACAGAAGCCACTTCACTGCCAGACTGAGCTTTCCTGAATGATCACAGCCCAGCAGGTTTAGACAGCAGCTCATATACACCACACCACAAGAACCTGAATACTATTTTACCATTTTTGCTTGCTTTATTATTACACCATAACTGCAGAGGAAAGAAGAAGAAGGACTGGGTGACACTTCTGGTGTTAAAAAGAGTTTGACAAGATTGCATATGTTAAATACAGGTTAATCCAGCTGGTTTAGCATTCTTCTTGGAGGTATACTTTATTAATGAAATGATGCATAGTTTTTAGAAGATGGCTGGTAATATTTTTGTTAGCATAGTTAGTCATGAGTTCAGCAGTTTTGACCTGTGACACGAAAACCAGGAATAGCATAAACATAGAAGTCACAAAATGACACATTAATGACAATTGTGATTCACCTAAATGAGCCTTGTGAATAAAAGTATGAGTGCCAGCAGAGGAATGGTCACAGAATACATAAAAAAAACAAAATAACTCAATTGAGCAAATGCTACATTCAGAAAGTATTTCGTCACAGTATAAAACATGTTTGCCCACATAAATCTGTTTTTATGATGTGAGATGATATTGCTTTACAGAATGGCATAGCCTTACACAAAAGAGATCAGAACCCAAAACAATCTAGAGAGAACTGCTTCTCTTTTAAATTACAATTTGCTAAAGTTGTATCATTTGTATTCTATTATTTTATTTAAATGTTTATAAAATTACATTATCAAAGTCATGCATTCATCTATTCAAATATGAAAACATTTCTCTGTCACTAAAATTCACAAAGCCTGAGAGTTTTCACTTGTTCATTTATTCATTTATTCATTCAATCAAGGGGCTTTCGGGTTCATGACGGGCTGACACAATCTCTAAATTTTATTTTTAAGAGGAAGCAACTTACAGTGAGGGGACATGTTACCTGACCATTGCAGACCCCCTCTAATTCAGCTTCCTGCATCTTTTTTAGAATTTAATTGATATGGGGTCACAGATAAATTTATTATTTTGCAACTGCTTTGAACGTGGCTCGTCCATTCAAATTTTAGATCTGTAGCTAACCTTTATATAATATGCATTTCATTCTCTGTCAACAATATTAGTTCTTTTTGTAGCAATATTAGTAGAGTAATAGCTGTACAAATTATTAGGCATAATTCAAATAAAACATTGCTTCTGAAACCAGATTTATATATATAAAAAAACAATATTTTCAGACAAGTGCACCCAGTAAACAAGCTTCTGTCCTCCTCCCATTTTTCTTGTTCTGTCTTGGATCCTCCATACATTACAGATCTGTGTGATTGTGACGCTCTGACTGTGAAAAGCTGCATTGCAGCACTGCTGTCAGCCGAGTGGAGCTCAGCTAAGATGAAATCTTCCCTGCGTTAGCGGCTAGCATACACCAGAATCCAGGTTAATGCGTTTTGCTGAGCCAATGCAGGGCAAAACAGAGGCTGGCCGTATTTAGCAGCATGCTAACCCATGCTAACCCACTTATCAATAATAAATGGGGACGGTGGAGGAGAGAAATTATGTTGTTTAAAGATGTGACGGCCATGTCCTAGCTGGTGTTATGCTTCTGTGTATGTGTTTGTGTGAATGTGTCTGTGGATATATATGGTAGAGTGTGCTAGTCTGAGTGACCTTGTGGCTAGTGACCTGTGTGTGTGTGTGTGTGTGTGTGTGGAATCAGCTGATATGTAGTGGTAGCTCATATTTCAGATCAGACTTCCACAGGGACACATAACACGCACACACACACACACACACACACACACACACACACGTCACACGTGACTTTCCATAGACATAATCATTTTTATACTGTTCAAACTGTACAAACCTGTTGATTTCAGTACATTTAAAGAAATGCATGATTTAATTCATGAGTCTTTCGAATAGTGAGAGAACTGGCTTGTTCATTATTTTGTGTTTCTGTCTGCAGGCCGGCTCATGACATCAGTCTGGAGGAGTTTGATGATGAAGATTTGTCTGAAATCACAGATGATTGTGGCATAGGACTGAACTACGACTCTGATCCATATGAAAAGGTATGAACCATTCACAATGCATCCTTTATTTTATTTTATTTTATTTTAGAGTTTTATTGAGGAGATAATCTGTTCTGTTCTATTTTTGTGAAACATTCTGTTGTTTTCTTTTAGAGGAAACTATTCTATTCTATTCTATTCTCACACGCCACAATGATCCACAGCTGTGTGTTAAACACAAAGCTCTTTAGCAATAAGTATGAGATCCTTTGTGCACTATGCAAGATTAGATTAGCACTTTACCTGATTTACTTTTTACACTGTATGCTGTTTTCTGCAATGAGTCTAGTTTTCTGCAGTAAAGTCTGATACCTCCTGCCCTATGAGTAAAGGAAACTGTAAACATAACTTTTAGAATCCAGCTCTATCATGCTCAGCAAGCTGTTTATGCTCACAGCAAGAGCAGCTAGCAAAGACATATAGATATATGGATGTGGCTTATCACACCATTGGAAATTGTGTCATCACTTCACTTGCCAGTTGGCATGTGAAAGAGCTCATTTGCATTTTAAAAGGCTCTAGGTTTGAAAGCATTAATATTCACATGTGCTCATGACAGTAAATTTGAGTGTCGATGTTGATTTTTAACGTAAAGTGGAATTTAATGGCTGCCTCCTGCTGAGCTGATTTGATTTTGAGGGACTATCTATCTATCTATCTATCTATCTATCTATCTATCTATCTATCTGTCTGTCTGTCTGTCTATCTGTCTGTCTAATCTGAATATATGAATTCACACTAGACTACTGTAAACACCCAAATGCAGAGGCTTTGCTTTAGAAGTTGTCCCGTGTGCTATATGTGTAATATGGGTGTAGTGTGATTGTGCAATTAGTTGCATTTGACACTATGTGTGTGTATTTGTGTGCTGGCTGCATTGAGTGCTTGTAAATGTTTTATTGAGGTGGCGGTGTGCCACGGCTGCAGTAGAAGGGCTGGTGACCCAGTGAGGTTTGCTGCTATGCAGACCTCTCTTCTCAGCTTTGTGCACATCAGTCTTATTACAGCAAAACCATTTCCTCTTCCTTACCCTGCTCCTAATTTCTTCTGCCTGTGTTCTCTGTAGAAATATTCAAACGTGCATGCAAAGTTTAGATTATAACGCTTCAAGTGCCTTTGGTGTGCCTAATTTATTTGAATGCAGTGATTCGGTCCACGCACAATTGCAGTCTATGGGCATCATAGCATGCAGTGACCTCAGATTGTTCAGTATGTAGGCAGATTGATTAGTTGGTACTGGCTGATGATTGGATGGTCCATAGGCTGGTCTTTTATTGATTGGTTGGTTGAAAAATGTGAGCGGCAGCCAAAGCAGTGGTGTCTGAGAATGAAATATATATCAGTTGAGCCCAACTGGATATGATTATTAAAAGGTAAGATCAGATGTTTTATCAGGCTATTATTATTTTTTAAATTTAGATTTCTAGGCATGGCAGAAGGCCATGTGACTGATAAAAGATACTCTATGGGGGTTCAGGTTTTCCTCTTGAAGTCTGGACCATTTTTATATTTTGCTTAGAATAAGTATCTTCTAAAAACAAACAAACAACGTACATGATCAAAATTCTCTCATTATGAGCAGAAAACAAAGCTGACTAGGAATTTTATTGTCTTTCCTTGCCAACTAAAAATAATTTTCCCAATTGTAACATTGTTTATTATGAAATGCTCTTAATAATGCTAAATGTAGAAAATAAAAAGTCTGTAACAAACATATACTGTATGCATGAAATAAAAATAACTATATTTGCTGCATTATTGTTTTCTGAAGCATTTTAGTGAAAGTATCAAATATTTTGCTGCTCACCGTGTTTCTGCTGCTGTTGTTAAAATAATCTGCAGCTCTTGTAGCACTTTATGTCTTTAGCGGGGGATAGAAGCAATGCGCGGATATCGCAGAAAAGGCTTGAATGAAGCACATTTGGCTCTAGATAAAAATATTCGACGATATAACGGCGATTGATCATTACCATAAACTGTGGTGTGAACAGCTCCATTGTTTTGACGCTCTGCTCACTTTAAACTGTAGAAACAGTAAAATGGTGCTACAGTTGTCATTTTGTCTCGCGGTCCAGTTGAAACCAAGCCTGGGACTGGAACCGGACCTCGGTCTGTTATTTGTATATTATATGAAGATGCCTGGTCTATGCAGTGCGTCAGGCTACGGTTTTTCTTTTTTTTTTTTTTATCACACTAAGCAGCTCTAATCCAGCACACACACACATACACAAATGCCTGTCCCACAGGATTATGTCTTGTGGAAGCAACACTGCATTGTGTTTGAAGGGCCTGTCCCTTGTCTATGCAACTAGATACTATGAAATCACAGAAGACAGTCTCTGTACCTCCAATGTGCCACTAAGAGCTGTTACATAAGAACCCTTCTAAGTTTATACGAAAGATAGCTGTTGGTTTGGGAATATGCATTAAATGTCAAATGTTTTCTTTAGATATCATTGGTTGAATTAACTTCATATTAGTATTGTTTTATATATGTATGTATATATATATATATAATACCCAATATTATTTATCCATTTGACATTATTTAAAAAAAATGCCAAAAATAGATTTAAAAAAGATTAGCTGTGTTTGATTATGAATCAGAAATCAAATTTCACTTTTCATAAATAGTCTTCCATGCCATACCACAGCCTTTTTTGGTGACTATATGTAGTTGCTAGGAAAGCTTGACAGATTAGCAACAGTAACTAAGTGGATGGGGCTTAGCAGAGGGTCAGTTTCACACTTCAGAGGCTGCTTTTAACATCTCAATTCTCTAACTGCATCATGAGGAGGCGAGGAATGAGGAGTGAGGAAGCTTTCAGAGGAGCTAGTGGATACACAGGTGTATCCTATGCGGAAGTTTTTCTTGTCGAAAAACCTGACGCACATTTAAATTCTCCTCTCCCTTCACATCTGTGACAATAATTTTAATTTATGTTTTACCTTTGCAGTTTAAATAAACCATTCATCTCAAATACTTCAATAGGGCATCTTGCTATATTAATATTTATATATCAAGAATATTAAAAAGTACAAATAAGCTTTCCTTTGATTCTTCTGTCTTCATTTTCATTCCTTGCATCCTTCTCTTGCATCCTAAGGGGGAGGAGCTGAGACATGAGGACAAAGGAAGCAAGGAAATGAAATGAGGATGCACAAATAAGTAATGAAAAGCACCCAGTATGTACACTTCTGAAAGACCCATAGATCACAATGCAACACAATTGTGACGTCTGTAACATTTGTCACTGTAGTAAATTGCATGAAGAAGGATATAACAAAGAACAGTCTTTAATTCAATAATTCAGAGCAGGAGATAACACTGGGAGAAAATAACCATGTAAAAACAACACAGAGCAATAAACAGGAAACTGAGGACTTAAATATACAGAGATAATGAGGTAACTTAATAAACAACAGGTAAATGTAATCAGTAACTAAGGGAACTAAGTAGCAAACAGAACTCAAAACGGGAAAACAAAACCAAAACACAATGAAAGCTAAACAGAGTATGACATAATCCTGACATTGTGGTAGAGCCACAGCGACAGGTGTCTGAGGTGGAGCCAGGGTGCCATGGGACTGACGCGGAGCCGGTGGGACTGAGGACCAAGACGGTGCTGGATGGAAGGCTTAGCCCGACAGAGCCGAATGGATGGGACGGAGCGCAGCTGAAGGCCCGAAAGTGTTATCTGACCAAGGCAAAGCAGGAAGGACGATGATGCCATAAGGAGCCCAGGAAGGTGTGTCCTCGTGCCGTAATAATCACTCTAACTAAGGACTGAGGTTGGACTGAAGGTGGACAAGGTGCTGGGGAAAGCTAGGATGCAGGAGGAGATGATGCCGGAGACAGGAGACAGGGAGCTGGGCGGGACCAGCAGAGATGCAGGAGACTTGGAGCTGGGCGGGACCAGTGGAGATGTAGGAGACTTGGAACTGGGTTGGACCAGCGACGACGGGAGACTTAGGGGAATATTGGGTCCTCTGCAACTAAGGAAGATATTGTTAAAATGGCTAAATCTTGTCACAATATCCACAGAAGCACAGTAAGGCCACTACCATGCAGAATGTAAAGTCCTGTGGTTGGTCAAGGAAGACTTGTGATCATTTTGACTGGAGGATGAAAATAACCTGAATGTGGGACCACCTTAAAACAGCTTCTAAAGACCTCCAACCTCCAGTTTCATCTTGAACTGTAAGCCTACAGTTATAAGAGGCTGGAGTGAGAGGTTGCCTTTCTTGCCAAATAATTGTGTCATTTTAAATACCTTAAACAAGTTTAGTGTATTCTTCTTCTCCGTATAACATGCTCCTCATATTTTGATTGTTTAATAGAACCTGAAGTGTCATTAATATTGTGCAAAAATCCCCTTCGGACATCACTTTTGGCTACTACTGCACATTTATACAAGTTGACAATCGGTTCATCTCTTTGAATGAAAACTTTGCAGCCTTTTCCCCCCAAATTACAGTCATTTAAAGTTTATGCCATCACAACCTTATTTGATTGTTTTGTACTAAATGTTGTAATGAGACTAATGTTACAATGGCAAATGCCTATTTTGGCTCAGTGAGCTTTCACCATGCATAACAGATTGTTTTAAGGTTGTGAGGAAAAACAGGTTCTAATTCAAATAAAAAATCTTTGTAAAATCTAAAAATATGATTTCTGGTGTTCTTCTACTTCTCTGATAGCAGATTAAAGTCCTGCAGTTACAAGGGACAGCTACTCTATACCACACTCACTTCTCCAGTGAAGGCCACTTATCTGCTTATCTCTAAAAAATCAGTTACTCTTTCATTCTGCTTTATTGATTTTTCCTTTTATGCCTTCTGTAATAAGCAATTGTGAAAAGATTATTTTTACTTGTGTGATTTCTGTTTGAGCTTTCTCAAAGCCCACTAGGTGTATAGTAGTATGCTTTCATATTTGTGTAATTTGTTGTCTTTTTTGCTGGTTGAATCTGTTTTTGACATTCCACACATATGTGAAATATATATAAATACATTTGGTTATTTGTGACTGTGCCCATTGTGCCAGTCAAGAACGATTGTGACATTTAGACATTAATGTTCATAGAATGATTCTTGTACAGATAATTTCCAAAAACTCAAGATCCAATTCCATCCTTCCAGGCACTCTCGCTCTTGCTCTCAATTCCTTCATGGATTATTCATTCTGTCACACAGAGCTCTGGCTCTCTGAATATATTTAACAGATTTGGGTTTCTGGGGTTTTGCATATTACAGTATGCTGTTGATGAACCATAGCTGAGTAGAGTGCAATATTGGGGGAAAAAACCCCACATAAAACAGCATTCACAAAATTTAATTTACGTAATTTGGCATTTCTTAATGAAATACAATAATTAGCTTAAAATTATGTGGAATTTAAGAGTTGGAGAAAGTTTTGATGAAAGCAATTCATACATTTTATTATGAAAAGTGCATCCTTTTGGTTTTAAAAGGGCACATTGTGAAATTATGAATGTGATTATGTTATTCGTGATTTTTTTTAAATTAAAAACTATTATATTATTGTCTAATATTTGTTTCCTGCTGTGCAGCCTTTGTTGTATTAGCAGAAAAGCACTAATAATTTGTTCACACTAAGTAAATACGGTCAGTTTGGATTTCTTATTATCTTTAAGGCCCACCTCTGTAGAAATAAAGTGCATGTTTAAGGGTTAAATCTGCAGTTATGGTGTTTGATGACTCTCTGTGTGTGAGGGATTAGCTAAGCAGCATGAGATCTGCTATCTTAGTGTCTGTCCAAATTGCTCATAATGAGAGATCAAAGAGAAATGGTTGAGATGTTTTTGTTGCGGAACAGGATATGTGTGAATACATAGTACGTCTACACATCTGCTTTCTAACTCATCAGTGTATACAGTTGATATTTAATGTAGGTAGTAACATTTCATCACATTTAAGTCTGATAAATTGAGCGGTATTGTAGGTCAGAATCTCAGATGAAAGACTTGGTTTTAATTGATGCCGTAAGCACATAGGGTGGAGCAGAAAACAGCACAGGTGGGCGGTTTGCTGCTAACACTACGATGACCTTTATTTCGTCTTTTTTGTATTTATTATTGACATTTTTTAGGTTTATATCAAATATAATTAGTGACGTAGGGAAGTTTTCTCAAAAGCTATATCTTGCTATATGACATGTTTTCAGACAAGTGTTAACTATATAATGAAGGTAGATTTTAACTGTAAAGTGTTTCTATTTTAATGTAATTTCTTTTTCTAAAATTACTAACAATTAATAAATATTAATTATTCTAAATTTAAAGTTTGAAGGCTATTAAATATCCTGAAAGTCTTATGAAGGTCTTACGGGTTTGGAACGACATGATGGTGAGTAATTAATGACAGAATTTTCATTTTTGGGTGAACTAACCCTTTAAATAGACTATTAAAAATCTATTTAAAGGGTTCGTTCTCCCAAAAATGAAATTTCTGTCATTAATTACTCACCCTCATGTCGTTCCAAACCCGTAAGACCTTCATTCATCTTTGGAACACAATTTAAGATATTTTTGATGAAATCTGAGAGGTATCTGACTCCTCCATAGACAGCAATTTAACCACCACTTTCAAGGTCCAGAAAGGTACTAAAGACATTGTTAAAATAGTTCACGTGACTACAGTGGTTCAACCGTAATTTTATGAAGTGACGAGAATACTTTTTGTGCGCAAAAACAAACACATGCTGTTTACATTCAGCGCTTCCTTGTTCTATGTCAGAACACATGTGAGCAGCACAACGCATGTGTGTGATGCTGACGCAGGAGCTGGTCAATACTGAGCCGGCATTCGGACGTAAAAACGGAAGCGCTGCACTGCATCAGCTGCGTAGGCGAATGAAAGGGGAAAGACGAAATTGTTGAATAAACATGAATGGGGGATAAATAAACCTCTTGTGTTTCATCAAAAATATCTTAAATTGTGTTCCGAAGATGAATGAAGGACTTACGTGTTTGGAACGACACGAGGGTGAGTAATTAATGACAAAATTTTCTTTTTTGGGTGAACTAACCCTTTAATGGTAGATTTCCAATACTGGGGTATGTATGTTTATTTTATTTTATTTTATTAAGGTATGTGACTTATGATCTTAAGAAATATTTAAGTAAAATGTGTAAAAAACAAAAAAAACAAAACTGGCCTTCCCTATAAATTTTGTTAGGCTACTTAAAAGATTTCTAATAATATACACTATAGTATATATATATATATATTATATACAAGATACAATAATCTGGAAATATTGTCTATTTTTGTGGTAACTAGAAATAAATCAGGCCACACTGACTGACTCATTGAGAACTGATGAATAGGTCATGTTATGAATTATTCAACAGCCCTCGATTATGCAGTGCTGTAGTTAATGTCTCTGCATTAGTATAGATACTTGTCTGAGACATCAGTGGCATTGCTGCCCCACCTCCTGCATCTACTGCAGTATAAACCTGATGTGTGCTGTATGTTTGCTTTTTAAACTTCTCTTTTCTCTCCCTTTACAATCCTATGGTGTTTCCTTCACCTTCTAACACTGCATCTGCCTTTGCGGTCAGCGTTAAGAGCACTGCATTCATTCATGACTTCTGTGTGAGTTCGGCTGGCTCAGCAGAACACTTTTTGCTGGTGTAATGCTGACTCCGTCTCTGAGCAGGGATGTAAAATCAGTGCTGGTCAGGGGTGAGGCCTTGTCCTTGGAAATATTAGAGCGATAGAGTTTCAATAGATAGATTTATAGACTAATTCATGCAGTACAGCTAGAACTACATCTATACATTACAGCATTACAGCTTTTCTGGCACTCTTCTAAATGTAGTTATTGGTCATAGTGTGTTTGACTGCTGCTGGTCAGGGGTATTGATTGATAGAGATGGCATATAGATTCAGATCCCTGCAGTGCCAGCTGGTTGTGAATCTAATGCAGTGTGGAACTTTTAATGACCTCACCCACACACATTTGCCAAGCAACAAACAGAATTTTAGCTGTAGAGTGTGTGTTCTTAATTGAGGTGAATATCAGACGTTATGCCTATGTAAGTGCATTGACTTGTTTTCCTGGAAGGGCGCTGAAACCTGAGGAGCTTTAGCATCGATCACCATCTGCCCTTCCTTACAAGACATGATTCTCTCAGCTTTGTTCAAGGGTTAGTTCACCCAAAAATGAAAATAATGTAATTTATTACTCACCCTCATGCCGTTCCACACCCGTAAGACCTTCGTTAATCTTCGGAATGCAAATTAAGATATTTTTGTTGAAATCCGATGGCTCAGTGAGGCCTGCATAGCCAGCAATGACATTTCCTCTCTCAAGATCCATTAATGTACTAAAAACATATTTAAATCAGTTCATGTGAGTACAGTGGTTCAATATTAATATTATAAAGCGACAAGAATATTTTTGGTGTGCCAAAAAAACAATATAACGACTTATTTAGTGATGGCCGATTTCAAAACACTGATTCGACACGCTGACTCATTGTGCTCCAAAGCTTCCTGAAGCAGTGTTTTGAAATCGGCCATCGCTATATAAGTCGTTATTTTGTTTTTTTTGGCGCACCAAAAATATTCTCGTCGCTTTATAATAATATTGAACCACTGTACTCACATGAACTGATTTAAATATGTTTTTAGTACCTTTATGGATCTTGAGAGAGGAAATGTCATTGCTCCCTATGCAGGCCTCATGGAGCCATCGGATTTCAACAAAAATATCTCAATTTGCGTTCCGAAGATTAATGATGGTCTTACGGGTGTAGAACGGCATGAGGGTGAGTAATAAATGACAGAATTATCATTTTTGGGCGAACTAACCCTTTAACAGTACAGAAAAAGGTCATGTTGAATCATGTATGGTACACATGAGAAGCATTTGGTCTTGAGCTGGATTGTTCATGCTGACTGATTTTTGTGGATATTGAATTTATGTGTATAATTAATCTTCACTAGTCCATTCAGTAACCCTTGTTTCAGGCTGCAGTATTGATTTATGGTAATGTTTAATAGTATATATATATATTGTCTTTTTTTCTCTCCTTTGTAAAGGACTGCTTAATTTTGGAAAAGAATGATTTTCACCACCCAGTATGCTCATTCCAAGATGACTTCCAAGAGTTTGAGATGATCGATGATGAAGATGAAGATGATGAGGAAGAAGAAGAGGAAGCAGATCCTGATGCCCCTCCCTCACCATCAGCATCTCCTCCCCCCTCCCCTACTTTGGGCACCCTCAAGAGCCGCCCAACCACTCTAAACCTGACTGCACCAGTTTCACAGGTACCTCTAACACACCTTACACAATCAATAAATATATGTATATCAATATTTAAACTCCTCTTTTTTGTTCTAATCTCAGGACTCCCTGAACAACAACAGCAATGTGTCACCACGAAAGTCAAGCTGGCAGGATTCTCTTCGAAACCCGACTTCACAGGGTGATTATTGCTCATATACTGTAGTTTATAAAAGCTCAAATTCCCTTACATTCAGTTTGCATGCTCTATGCAAGTTTTAACTATTCTTGACATTTTTGCATTAGAATCTACCTGATTGATCATATTTATTAATATTTATTCTGGATGTATCTGTAATGTATCTATCCCATTGAGACTCATTTTACTCAATATTTTAGGCTGTTTGTCTCCAAACCACTCTTGCCTTGAGGATGGTTCCCATGTGACCACCTCATGCCCAGGGGCTCCAGACACCACCAGCTCTGCCAAAGGTACACCCTCAAACCCACCAGGACATTGTGGTCTCCATCAGTCACCTGGCAGGCCGCTGCTGTACGACTTTGAGGGCAACAGACGAGAGCGACCTGAATACGGTAAGAAGTCTGATCATGTTTCTAATGGTAAAATGAACCTCCAAAAACATTTCTCATTTTGTCTTTTGTTTATCCTTGTCAGCTTATCTAAATTACCCTCCATCTCTCTTTTTCTTTTTCTATCTCTTTATTAAACCAGGCTCCTTTGGTCAACACAACTTGTCAAGTGGCTCTGAGGCAACTGAGGTGAAACCTGATGTTGAAGAATCCACTCTAAGTGAGCTTCTCCCCTCAGTTGATGACTGCACTTCTCAGTGCTCTGACACTGAGGTCGACCACGACCTGAATGGCCATGCCAAACGTCGACCTTGCCGCTCTCGACACAGCAATGACACTTACACCGTGACCACGGAGACTGCTGACGACCCAGAGCTTGAAAACGATGGCACCAGTAGGTGTCTCTCCTCAACTGCACCTCTTGGTAATGATGCTGAGACTCCACTATCGGACGAGGAGCTGGACAAAGAGTTTGCCATTGATTTCATGAGTAAGGATACCTATGATCAAACCTGCAAGGAAGCTGGGGACTCTTCTTACGTTGAGTTCCCCTGCATTGAACCAACAGAATCTATTTCTGTCTCCAGCTACGTGTCATCCAGTCGATCAGACATACTTGATGCTATGGATGAACCTCGAAACATGCATCAGGGCCAACCTGCTGCTGCAAATGACACAACTTCTCCTTCTTCTGATCCAGGTATTGCTGATATGAATGCCAAACGCTACACAGAGTCAGACCGCCACAGCGATGACCTAAGCTCTCCTGGTTCAGACTCTGATATTGAAGGGGAACTTGAGGCTGCATTTGCGTGTGGTCCGCTTGCTAGTAACATGATTTCCTCCATCTCAGAGACAGAGCTGGACCTAACAAGTGAATCCAGCAGCGGGCGCTCCTCGCACCTCACCAATTCCATTGAAGAAGCCAGCTCCCCAACCTCAGACCAAGAACTGGAACAGGAGCTGGACACAGAGCATGACAGCGGTATTGTGGGTCTAAAAGCATCTCTTCTTCTGGGCCAACCTGACCCAATCAAACAAGACCCTTCACCAGGCCTTGATCCCAGCCCAGACATGTTGCAACTAGATGACGGCCAAGCTCTGATGGGTCTGCAGAACGTAGATGACGAACAGGGTTATGAGCACCAGGCTGATCCTGACGAGACTCTTCCCCCTGCCGTACCCTGTGAGGATAGCAGCTCTCAACAGTTGTTGTTGAAGATTGAGCCTGACCACAGTCTTGAAAGCTTCAAACGCTCCTTCTACTTGCCTGTTGGCCCCAAACTCATGCCCTCTGTGGACGACTACGATGGTAACAGCGAGGGAGAGTCCGAGTCAGAGTCTGAGGACGAGCTCAGTGAAAACTCTGATTCTCCTTGGCTTCTAAGCAATCTGGTCAACAGGATGATTTCAGAAGGCTCCTACCCAATCAGCTGCCCAGAGGAGTGCTTCAAACGCTCAGCCTCGATCTCCGACACCATCTCGCCTTCGTCGGACCTAGAAACAGATGCTTTCAATGAGACAGATGGCTGCAATTTGCAGAAGCAGAAATCTGAAGAAAAGTCACAAGAGGTGACCTCTGAAAAGTCAGAGATGAGAGTGGAGGATGAGATGGAGAAAGAAGCCAGCTCTGTATCTGAAGAGGGACAGAAGGAAAGCAAGAGAACGGACTCTTGTCTGTACATGAGCAACCCTACATATGGCACCGTTACACCCGTCTTTACGGCGAGATTCGATACAAGGACAAAGAATTACGAATCAGAAGACTTCCCATCCCAAAACTCATTGAAAAACAAGCAGAAAGAGGAAGAGGAGGAGCCAAATAATGACTTAATGATGGAGAGAATGAAAGAGCTGGACTCTCCCAGCTTAAGCGAGAGCATAATCAGTGATAAGGACGAGGGACGGGAGACACGGGTTGATCAGCTCACTTTGCAGCAAATCACAGAAGTCAAAAACAGCCTTACGCTGGACCTCCCAACAGCACAGACCAATCACTGTTTCAGTCTTACGTACTCAACAGATAATGATGAAGATGAGCAAGATACCTCCCCTTTTCTGGATGATCTTCACAAGGCACCTTCACCCTATGGAACGGAGACTTACTTGGACAGCTCTCCACCTATTGACGAAAGTGTACGAGAGTTGAGGAATGCAACCTCCGACCGGCCCGTTGATGACTCCTTGGCATACGATTCGATGAAGTACACCCTAGTGGTGGATGAAAACACAACGCTTGAGCTAGTGAGTCTGAAGCGCTGTACCTCTGTTCTTAGTGAGGACAGTGATGGACTCTCTACAATCTGTGATGAAGAAGGGGTTGATGAAGATGAAGACATTTACGGGCAGAGCCAGATGGTAGGAGGCATGAGACCTGATTTGCTGTTAAGTTCCTCTGAAGAAGATTCCTCCCCTGAGGCGGATTTGCCTTTCTCAAAGAAGTTCCTAAATGTATTTGTCAACAGCACATCACGGTCCTCCAGTAAGTGAAATTTAACACTCTGCACAATATACTTAATGGATAGTTCACCAAAAATGAAAATTCTGTCATCATTTACTCATCTCCATTTTGTTCTAAATCTGCAAACAAAACCCATTGACTTTCACTGTATGGTAAAAAAGCAGAAGAAAGTAAGTCATACAGGTTGTAAATGATGATTTTTGGGTGATCTATCCCTTTAGTTAAATAAATTAACATCAAATGTGACATTTTTATATCTTTGAAAGATTTCTTAGTGCCCAAATCACCACAGCAATGAATTTTCTCCATTTCAGAGACAGAGCTGGACCTAACAAGTGAATCCAGCATCCAATGTTATTGTTTTCTCTCTTGTTAGATTCAAAGCTAACTAATATGACAATAAAACAACATTCAAAACTACTGTAAAGGTTTAATATGTACAAAGGGGAAAATATATTTTTTTGTATATTACCTAAATAAATAACCAAATTAAATTAACTCCCATTCACAGAGCCATTCTGAGCTCTTTTAGTACAGTTTAGTAGAGATTTCGAGATTTCATTTTACATAATTTAAGAGGCTGTCTCGCTGAATAGAAAGGATTTTTAATAATCCTAATGAGATGACATCAGAAGATGAAGGGTTTTCTATGACATGCTTCTAAATGGGTTTCACAGTACTCTGTGACACACCCACATGTTGGGGTTATGTGTTTTATGAGGACTTTCCATAGACATAATGATTTTTATACTGTACAAACTGTAAATTCTATCCCCTAACCCTACCTCTAAACAGAAAACCTCACAGAAAACTTATTTTTTCAAAAAACATCATTTAGTATGATTTATAAGCTGTTCACACACACACACACACAGAGGGTCTACCTTGGGGCTTATACCTCAGTATACAGTGGGATAATGCATGTGCACTATGCGTTTTTCAGGCACAGAGTCTTTTGGGCTTTTCTCGTGCACTATAAATGGAGAAGAAAGAGATCAGACTCACAGAGCAGTCTTCAGGTGAGTAAAGCTGCCCACGCTATAACCTAAAATCACCTAGCTCTAATCAAAAAGCTCCAAGCTGGTTTAAAGTATACAAACCCTCAAGGAAATCTTATTTTTCAGTATCTGTCAAAACACTTAAAATTGACTGCTTATTATATCTATTGCAAGCAATGGAGATGCAAGTTTTAATGCCCACGCTGCAGGTTCATCCCACGACATGCAGATGAGCTGGAGTTAGATGTTGATGATCCATTATTCGTTGAGGAAGAGGAGGATGATTATTGGTACCGTGGGTATAATATGCGCACAGGGGCCAGGGGGATTTTCCCAGCGTACTACGCCCACGAGGTTGTTGGACAAACAAAAGACCTGATGAGTAAGAATTTTAATAATACAATGTTTTAAAAAAATGATTTATTTTTTATTCCTTGTGCTCATGTTTGAGGAGTCCTATAAAAATAAAACTCGTTCTCTGTTCCATAATTAAAAATAAATAAAGTATTTTATAAAATGATTGTATTCTAAGAGTACATATATATGTATATCTTAAAGACTTTTTGTTATTATTGAAGTGGCCTTCTACTAAGTAATGTGTGACTGTTTTCTTTTTCTTTCCTATTTCTCTGGCCTTCACATCTGGTCCCTTTGTTAAAGCACTTGGTGAGTCAGCATATGTGAGTCTGTATATGTGTGTTTCCATAGCAATGAAGAGGAACCCTGCTTGGATGGAAAGCTTCCGAGTGCAATTTCTGGGTTCGGTGGAGGTTCCTTATCACCAAGGCAACGGCATCCTGTGTGCTGCCATGCAAAAGGTACTTTAAATTGGAAATGTATCAGTTTGTGCGTTACTTGTGTGATATAGTTCTAAAAAAATGCGCAATGTTTTATTGTATGATGTAAACATGAACTAATGTGTTTGTGTTTGTCTTACAGATCGCTATGGCAAGGAAGAGGACAGTGCATCTTCATCCCCCATCTATTTGTGAGCTAGAAATAAGCTTGCAGGGTGTGAAACTAGTCATGAGTTTGGATGATGAGTATGACTTTTCAGGGGAGGTGAGAGAGAGCATGAGAAAATAAGAGAGAAAACAAAAAAATGTTTGGCAAAAAAAAAAATAGTCCAAATTAAAGAGTTTAAGTCATATTCAGCTGGTCCTGTGATGAGTTTTTTTTATTATTTATTAATTGTATTATTTATTATTTAGCTACTCTTATCTCATGTGAGTGTAAATGATTTTTAACTGTTTTACTTTACTAAAATTAAAATAAATATTATTTTTTTTTATATGTGCATAACTTTTAATTTGGGAAAGAAAATACACCTTTAATACATAAGATACATTTTGAAAATATCTAAATCTTAACAATTGGATTTTTTTTTTTTTTTTTTACATTTTATGTAATTCCTCTTCTCCTTTCTTTTCAAAGTTTGACAGATGTAGTCACTTCTTCCAAATGAAAAACATCTCCTTCTGTGGATGTCATCCTAAAAACAACTGGTAAACACACACACACACACATTGGGTTTCCATGTTTTATGGTGACATTCCATAGACATAATGATTTTTATTCTGTACAAACTGTATATTTTGTCTCCTAAATCTACCTTTCATAGAAAATTTTCTACATTTTTACATTTTCAAAAAACATCCCTTGGTATGATTTATAAGCTGTTTTCCTCATGGGGACCAAAAAATGTACCCACAAGGACAAAGATTTTGGATATTGCCATCGTTGTGCGGACATTTTGTCCCCATAACGTAGGGTTTACCTGAACCACACACACACACCATAACACTTTTTTTTATTTCTTTTAGTAACCACCTATATAAGTCTTGGAAGATATTGCAGGCTTAATAAGATTAGCCTCTCTTTCTATGTGTCTTTCTGTAGTTACTTTGGTTTTATCACCAAGCACCCGATGCTGAACAGGTTTGCATGTCACGTCTTCGTCTCTCAGGACTCTATGAGACATGTAGCCGAGTGTGTGGGGTGAGTCTAATGCTTTTAAAAACGTCACACAATAACATTCACAATAAACTTTTGAGACAGAGAATAGAGAACCAAAATGAAAAAGAAGAAAAGAGTAGAGCAGAGAAGTTAATGAGAGTGATTGGTCTCTGCTCCATTATCAGAGCACAGAACAGACTGCTGTGTGAATTATTAAAGCTTCTCTCTTTTAGAGCAGACAGGAGTTATGGGCCCCAGCAGGAGACAGCTAGCTCTGCCACAGTACATAATATGACCTTATGAACATATACATTATTTAACCTTATCATTAGCAGAAAAATAGAGGAAAAAGTTTAAAGGATTAGTTCACTTCAGAATTAAAATTTTCTGATAATTTACTCACCCCCATGTCATCCAAGATGTTTATGTCTTTCTTTCTTCAGTTGAAAAGAAATTAAGGTTTATGAGGAAAACATTTCAGGACTTTTCTCCATATAGTGGACTAGAACAGTTACCAAAGGCCTCAACACAATCCCAGATGAGGAATAAGGGTCTTGTCTAGTGAAATGGTAGGCCATTTTCTTTTTAACCACAAATGCTCATCTTGCACTAGCTCTGCGATGCGCCACACATTATGTAATCACGTTGGAAAGGTCGTGCGTGACATAGGCGGAAGTACCAAGTGTTTACAAAGCAAACATGCAAAGAATAAGTCAAAATGCCTAAAGGCATTTTTTTAAAACAACGATGTCGGACGAAAATGAGATGAAGTTTTTCATATCGCAGTACTTCGCAATACGTTACGCATGACCTTTCCAACATGATTACGTAATGTGTGGAGCTAGTGCATAGAGCTAGTGCAAGACGAGCATTTGTGGTTAAAAAATATATCAATTTTATTTTTTTTAGAAAATGACCAATGGTTTTGTTAGACAAGGCCCTTATTCCTCGTCTGGGATCGTGTAGAGCCCTTTGAAGCTGCACTAAAACTGTAATTTGGACCTTCAACCCATTGGTAGCCATTGAAGTCCACTATATAGAGAAAAAATCCTGGAATATTTTCCTCAAAAACCTTAATTTCTTTTCGACTGAAGAAAGAAAGACATAAACATCTTGGATGACATAGGGGTGAGTAAATTATTAGGAAATTTTAATTCTGAAGTGAACTAATCCTTTAAGAACAGAAACTAAATTAAGAAGAGTGAAACTCACCACCCTGTGCACATCTACAGACTCATAGCTTCTTGTTTTCTGAAGTGTTGTTGAAATGATTTCGCACATAGAAAAAAAGCATCCTGATATGTACAAACATCACATTATGGATATAAAATGGTTTGCCAAAAGCATTTCACAATAATTTCTGCCATTTTCGCTACATGTATATCCCAATGTATGTTCTAATCAAGTATGTCTCTATGTGCTTGTTTTAGACGGGCATTCCATGAGTACTACCAGGAGCACTTAGAATACGCCTGTCCTACCGAAGACATCTACCTTGAGTAGAGGAGGAAAAGGGTAACCATGGCAACTGCTGTCCCTTACGACAGATGTCTGTTCCTGGGCTTGGCCACTACGAGGCGCCTGGCAGCCTTCTCAAATGTAACATAGGCCTCATCTCTTTATTCTCTTCCTCAGTTTCTCTTGTTCTCTCGACATGAACTGAGCTGAATACTCTACATAGGCTCTTAGTGGTCTGTCTGTTTATTTAAATGTTTATCGATTAATTTATTCTCTTCATTGAGATGGATTGCCTGTTTATTTGACTTTTCTACTATATAATTAGGGACATGGTTTGGGGTGGATACATTGGTTCAATTTCTTTTTTTTTATATATAGTCCTGGTTTAGAAAAGGCAAAATATGACTTCACATGTTTGAATGCATGGCTTTGAGGGTTATGCTCACAAACACATACACACAGGACAAATCTAACAATGTCTAAAATCGAAAGGCAATGAAAGGTTTGAGTCTGAAGACCAGGATTGTTTGTATATATGTATTTGTCCGATTCTGATACATTGCTGTACTGGGTTTGTACTAAAAAGAACAGGGCAGTAGGACGTGACCTGGAAACGTTGATAGGTCTACAGATTGTCTGTTCCAATGTAGTAGAAAGTTTAATGTACGTTTCTGATATTACCGCAATGTAAATACTGTACAATTAGGGACGATTGTAGGTGAATACAGATGCTTCATTACATCACGGTATGCAAGTATCCTGCGCCATCTGTCTGCGAATGAAAAAGTGGGACGGATTGCAGGTAGGCAGGCTGGGTGATGGATCTAAAGATGGTTTGGTGAATGTTATGAAATCAACATATTTGACCCCAAAATCACAGTAACTAATTAAGAAATTTTATTTTGCTTAAAGAAAATTAAGCCATTATGATTTTTGCTGTTGTGACATTATTTTCATCACAATTTCACACCTACAATTAGTGTAATGCATCCAGATGTTTATCATTTTTATTATTTTCACTGCCATTTTGGCATTATTTTCATCCCAATTTAACACCTACCATTACTGTAATCCATCCAGATGTTGTAGTGTTGAGTTTGTTTATATTTTTAGTTATTTTCATTGCCATTTTGCCATTGTTTTTATCATGATTGATCACCCACAATTACAGTAATGTATCCAGATGTTTTAGTTTTAAGTTTATTTTTAGTCATTGATGATTCTTACTATCAGTTATAAAAATCATCCCATCAATATTTGTAATTAAAATCAGCATGCAATTAAGGCTGTGCAACAAATAATACCATAATGTATAAATAATTTACAATGATTATATCATTAATATATTTAATAATATAATTAATATATTAGTTAATATATTATTAATTAATATAACTATTAATATATCATAATTTTCTTTTTTTTTTGCTTTACAGTAATGGAGGGTGTGGTAAGGGAATGTGATAAAATTATTCATTTTCTTAAAGGTGCAAAGTGTACATTTTAGGAGGATCTATTTACAGAAATGCAATATAATATACATAACTATGTTTTCAGTGGTGTATAAAGACCTTACATAATGAACCGTTATGTTTTTATTACCTTAGAATGAGCCATTTCTATATACATACACTGCAGGTCCCCTTTCATGTAAAGCATTTTGCACCAGCATGTTTCTACAGCAGCCCTAAATGGACAAACTGCTCTATAGAGCTCGTTTGCTTGACTGGCTACTCTCTGTTGTCTCAGACGATGACATCTTTGTCCTGTATTGGCCACTGTAGCTTCTCTATACTGCAATTTGCAACCTCATCACTAGATGCTGCTAAAATGTACACACTGCACCTTTAATTCAGAGTAAAAAAAATAACAGTATATACAAATTATTATAATTATTTCATTTAATTTTGGGGTGAAATATGACTCAGATATGTTTGACCTATTTTGTGCGATTCACCCAGTTGGCTATGCTACAGTCCTTTGGGCATTCAGTCAAATGATATCTCTCCAGCTTTCAAACCTGACAGCCCCTCTGCTTACCACTGTCTGCTGTCTTGTATGATTGTCAGGTTGGGCTGACGCTTTTAGCTTTTAAGCCTGATACTATGCTTCGAACATTAGCAGGTAGATATTTCAGTGAGATGCAATGCTTATTGACACTGAGCAAAATGAGTAAAAAAGACTGTCCCAGTTCATTAGGTAACACATTGAATTCAGAAATATTTTACCAATCAGCTTGACCAGATAATTTACAGCTCAGGACAAATATTGCTTCATCTTAGGGTACGTTTACACGACAATGATATGTTTAAAATGGAGACGTTTTTCCTTTGAGATTTCCACGTACAGACGACACCATTGTCAAAACGATCCCCATTCATACAAATCCGTGAAAACGACTGAAAATGCTGTATTCTGCTGGCAGGCCAATAGATGGCGATGAAACACTATAGACTGAACATGTAATACGCACGTGCACGATGTCATCGTTTTCACAGATTCGCGTTTTTGTTGTTTACACAGAGACCGTTTTCAAAAATGTGCACTTTGAAACCCGTTTTCAAAAGTTTGCATTTTCAGGCCACCAAAACGCCGTTGTCGTATAAATGTTTTCCGTTTTTAGTTGAAAACGGTGTGTCGTGTAAACAGCCCCTTAGACTGATAAACTAAAGTACCGTGGTGCAGTTCTGTCCAGTGGTGGTCCACTGCTATAATATCAACAATCTCATTTATGTAGATGCCATGTGGTTATGTAACAAGCTCAGGACAGAAAACAATCCTTCTCTTGCATCTCTTTGTTTCTTTGAGTCAGTCGTAGATGCAGTCGTTCAGCTCTCTGACTTCTAACTAGCCCTTGTCCTGACCTTGACCGACACTGCTGAGGCTGAACAGAGCAGATCCCCCTGCTGGCTTCATACAATAATTACCTCATTCAATCTGATGAATACAATCCAGGACCATGCAACAGTTCACAATCAAAATCATGACTTAAAGACATTCAGTTAATATTACAGGAAAATTTTGCTGTGTAGTTTTCATTAAAAATGACTTGATAGATCCAGGGTAAAATGCATAGGACATGGATAGGTCAAAATTTAGTTATGACAGCATATTTACATTTACATCAGGCAGTTTTTCCATCACAGCCTGTCAGGTAATTTCCTGTTTTATTAATCAGAAGTGGTGGGTTGTGTTCAGAATAGAACATTGGCATACTACATACTGTGTAAGCTGCATTAAATTGCATGTTTAATTCAGGTAATGATGATTTTGGAAATAAGTTAAGATTTATCAGTCTGGTAAAATAATAAATCAAGAAGGAGATTAAAAATCACAGCTGCTGTTTCATGTTCATTTGCCGCACTGCATTGGGGGATTTTTAGTATCCTGTCCTTTGTG
Source organism: Hypophthalmichthys molitrix (assembly GCA_037950675.1). Classification (NCBI taxonomy): domain Eukaryota; kingdom Metazoa; phylum Chordata; class Actinopteri; order Cypriniformes; family Xenocyprididae; genus Hypophthalmichthys; species Hypophthalmichthys molitrix. Next base: position 15,107,304 of record CM075509.1, read on the forward strand.
CTGTCTTGTATGTATATTGCACATTTTGGCAAATGTAAGTCATCTGAATTTTCCATAGATACAGATAAAGTGCACAAGCAAACAGTATACTGACTTATACTAGTATACTAGAGTAGTATGGTAGTATGCTATTTTGAACACAGCCCAACATTCCCTGCAAACATGACTGTATCCTCCAGCAGCCTGCAATCTGTTTCCATGGATACCCTTTTATTTGTGACGGTGACACTGTCACGGAGGGTGTTTTATGTTTTCGATGTGACATGTTTTCGGTTAGACTGCTGTAAATAATCTAGAGTCAGGATCACCATACTGTGTCCCTTCTGTTGAGTATGTTATTGAGATAAATATGTAAATTTAAAAGAAATAATAATAATATTGATGATAACAATCTCACAACCAAAAGCCAACTGTGATGGGGTGAAAAGATATAAATAGATTTGAATTAGTATTTGTATCTTTCCTTTATCTGCTTTACATTGGTGTACATCTGTTGTTGGATGTGTGGTCACCATGTGCGGAATAACACGCAGTCGCTGATGTTCTAACAGATCCGCCGTGTCAATTAGATGTTCAGATCCTCATTCACAAATAGACACGCATCAAATGCCCCAAAACTCCATTCTCTGCACTTCATCATTGCATTTAATGGGTCAAATCAGCAGTTTTGTCTCATTTATGAGCGCAAATTTCAGTTATTTCAGTCAGAGCTACCAGTTATGACTGTTACATGACATGTTGTGTGTTCATACAGTAAATAAATATCTTAAATATTTTAGCCTTCACTTTAGCAATTTGTAGTGACAAATTGGCTGTGAAACCCCTAACACATTCAGGCAGAGCATCTAATATTTCTACTTAAGCTTGGGTAGCTGAAATACAATTACAAGAAATGCAAAGTTTTGGACTTAAACGTACATAATTCAGTCCTTCACTGTATAACGGAAACAGCTTCAGTATGACAAAACTATGTATCTTGTATCTTTAAAAATGACAACTTGTAAAAAAAACAAACAAAAAAAAATCTCACTGCCTTGTCATGGTTTTGGTCTTATGAATAAAATACTATATGCTTGATGTCACCAAGTGTTTCTGAGTTTGTTTGGCAAAGGTGAGACTTTGTCGCTTGTGGGACTGATGCTGGTTGATGGCAATTTTGTAAATTCTCTGTTTACTATCATATACATTTTAGGCTGTCTTTATACTGCAAACAAAGTTTCATGCAAGATCCTATCTTCCTTGTTCAATGACTCTAGGTCAGTGGTTCTCAACTACAGGGCCAGGGGCCAACTAAGGGGCCGCAGGATGAGTATTTAAATGAATAAGTGATTATTTATAATTAACTTTAAATTAAAATGCTAAAAAACACATCAAATCCCATCTTTACCCACAATAAGTATTGTTTTTATTGAAGAACATGCAGTGCTTAAAAGGTTAGTTCACCCAAAAATGAAATTTCTGTCATTAATTACTCACCCTCATGTCGTTCTAAACCCGTAAGACCTTCATTCATCGGAACACAAATTAAGATATTTTTGATGAAATCTGAGTTTTTTTTTTTATCTCCCATAGAAAGCAACAAAATTACCACATTCAAGGTCTAGAAAAGTAGTAAAGACATTGTTAAAATAGTCCACGTGACTACAGTGGTTCAACCTTAATATTATGAAGCAACGAGAATACTTTTTGTGTGCAAAAACAAAACAAAAATAACTACTTTATTCAACAATTTCTTCTCTACCCTGTTAGTCTCCTAAGCAGTTGACGCAGTATTGGCTGACGCTGTCCACATGAGCAGCACAACGCATGTGTGTGATGCTGACACAGGAGCTGGCCAATACAGAGTCGGCGCTCTGACGTAGAACACGGAAGTTCTGCAATGTCTTCAACGTAACCTCGTAGTAGAATGACAGGGTAGAGAGTAAAATTGTTGAATAAAGTTGTAATTTTTGTGCACAAAAAGTATTCTTGTCGCTTCATAATTTTAAGGTTGAACCACTGTAGTCACGTGGTCTTTACTACTTTTCTGGACCTTGAATGTGGTAATTTCGTTGCTGTCTATGGAAGATAAAAAAAACTCTCGGATTTCATCAAAAATATCTTAATTTGTGTTCCGAAGATGAAAGAAGGTCTTACGGGTTTGGAACGACATGAGAGTGAGAACCTAATGACAGAATTTCATTTTTGGGTGAACTAACCCTTTAACTTCTGGAATCACAAAATGAATCATGATTAAATATATACAGTGCTCAGCGTAAATGAGTACACCCCCTTTGAAAAGTAACATTTTAAACAATATCTCAATGAACACAAAAACAATTTCCAAAATGTTGACAAAACTAAGTTTAATATAACATCTGTTTAACTTATAACATGAAAATAAGGTTAATAATATAACTTAGAGAACAAAATTTTCAGTTTTACTCAAATTAGGGTGATGCAAAAATGAGTACACCCCACTGAAAGTCTCTGGAGAAAAGCTAAATTTTAGACTACAAATGTCTAATTTAACAAGAATTCAACCACAGGTGAGTCTAATTATTCATTACACAGGTGTCCAGCAGACAGCTGACTATAAAAGGGTGTTAAAACCCCTTCCCATTTCATGCTGTCAGCAATGGCACCACATGGAAGAGAAATGTCACAAGACCTGAGAAAGAAAATAATTTCTTTACACCAGAAAGGTGAAGGCTACAAGAAGGTTTACTTATCAGTCAGAATACTGTAGCAAAAGTGGTACAAAATTTTAAAAAAGATGGAACTGCAACCATCTAACAGAGACGTCCAGGTCGTCCACGGAAGTTAACACCTCAACAGAAGCGTCTTCTGATGAGAAGGGTTGAAGAAAATCAGCATGCAAGTTCACTGCAGTTATCTGAAGAAGTAGAAAGCCAAACTGGGGTGACTATTTCCCATGACACAATACGGCGTACACTGCAGAGGAATGGCATGCATAGGTGCCGTCCACAAAAGAAGCCTCTCCTAAAGCCCAGGCACAAAAAAGCCTGCCTAGAGTTTGCCAGGGCCCATGCTGACAAAGATGAAGACTACTGGGACTCTATACTCTGGAGTGATGGAACCAAAATAAATGTTTTTGGAACTGATGGCTTCACAAAGGTGAGGAATACAAAGAAAAATGCATGGTGCCTACAGTGAAACATGGTGGTGGCAGTGTCTTTATGTGGGGCTACATGAGTGCTGCTGGTGTCGGGGAGCTGCATTTCATTGATGACATCATGAATTCACAGATGTACTGCTCTATACTGAAAGAGAAGATGCTACCATCACTCCGTTCCATTGGTCGTTGTGCACTTTTCCAACATGCCAATGATCCTGAACATGCATCTAAGGCCACTGTTGGATTTCTGAAGAAGAACAGGGGCCTGTACCATGAAGCTGGATTAGCTGGCTAGCCAGGTAAGTTTCAGATTAGTTTGCACCAATCCTGGGTTTTCGGTACCATGAAAGTGACTTGGCTTTTAGCAGTGTTCATCACCATAGTAATTTATGCTCCATGGCTAACCTGCTCCGGGGCAGGTTTTGTTCTGGTTTAGAGATCTCAAACCGAAATTGGGCCAATCAGATGTGAGCAAATTGACACTGACACATCCAACGCAATAAAGTCACTCCTCCAGTTTCTCTTCCTCCAAATTAAAGGTCACTATATAGCAAAAAAAATATTTAACAATAAAATTGTCTGGCTTTAATGATAATTACTTAGAATTATTTTATGATTTATATAATTATTATATGATATATATTATTATTAATTCATTACACACAAGTGTTTTTAGTTTAGCAGTTATTAAGCATTTAGTTTTAATGAATATTAATATATTCAGTTCATATGTAATATAAATAAGCTGTAAATAAACTTTAAATATGATGTGAACTTACATGTTTGAGTCTCTATCGCTATTATCAACTATATAAACTAACTTCACAAGTTTTACTTGCACTGATAGAGCAAGACAATTTCTTTTATCTGTCCTCTTTCATGGACAAGTATTTTCGTCAGTGTAAATGAGTTTAAATACTACTTTTTTTTTTTTTCTTTTTTTTCAATCTCTTAACCTTCAGCAAAAGAGTTTTGAATCATGCTGGCTGTCTCGCGAGAAGTGAATCATAGTTTCTCTCTGTTGCAAGGCATGTGATTGGCTGTTCACCACTGACGTCACGCATTCATGTGCACGCGCTCCACAAACTCAGGATAAAAGCCTGAATTGACAAAGTTAATGATAAGCATCATGGTACCAACAAAGCCAGATTGGAGTGGTTTGGTTTTGTCAACTTGAAACTAATCCTATAACCCTGAGTTTGTTCAGCTACCATCATGGTACAGGCCCCAGGTTGAAAGTGATTCAGTGGCTCCTGATCTGAACCCAATCGAACACCTATGGGGAATTCTGAAGTTGAGCATCACTCTCCATCCAGCATCCAGTCTCTAAAAGAGGTCATTCTTGAAGAATGTTGCAAAATGTCGCCAACTTGTTCATTCCATGCCTAGAAGACTTGGTGCTGTCATTAAAAATCATGGAAGCCATACAAAATACTAGATGTATTAGTTTTTGTTGTGGGGTGTACTCATTTTTGCATCATCCTAATTTGAGTAAAACTGAAAAATGTGTAATCCAAGTTATATTATTAACCTTACTTTCAGTTAAACAGATGTTATATTAAACTTAGTCTTGTCAACATTTTGGAAATTGTTTTTGTGTTCATTGAGATATTGTTTAAAATGTTACTTTTCAAAGGGGGTGTACTTATTTACGCTGAGCAGTGTAATTTATTTATATCAATACACTTTTTTGGTGGGGAGGGCTTTCGAATTGAAAAGGTTGAAAACCACTGTTCTAGGTGATTAAAATAGCTTTAAGTTTGCATTGTTTAATTCAACCATTCAGCATTCTAAATATGCGATACATAATTTAAAAGATCTTTAATATAGTTTCATGAGTTCAAATAAATGAGTAATCATTCAGATACTTGTGATAAGGAGGAGGAACAGAATATCTCAAGATCTGTGTTCTTTTAATTCCTTTTATTTCTAAAAATCACTTTATGATTAAGATTCAGTGTTAAAAACAGACTGATATCAAATTAATCTCAAAAGACAGTACAAAATAAATTGGAGAGTAAACATTCATACATTTGTGCTTAAAAATACACATCTTCTATATCAGTAATACATTAAAATTTAGCTCCTCTATTCCCTTTGAAACCTCCAGTCACTGCAGTTACTATCATACAATCATAATCATGTAGTCACTTACAGTTACTATCATAACAGGCTATTATTATCATCAGTAAACTAGTCAGAGCCACATGTTTGAGCTGAAACCAGAGATGAGTGAGAAAATCAGTAACTTTACATCGCGTTTCGCTTTGAGAAGAAAATCAGTGAGAGATTGTAAACATAAGCAGTCTTGATAATTGTAATTTCATGTTTTCATGGTTGTGCTTCGGCAGTGTTCCGGCTGGCTGCCGCTTCCATTAAAGTGCAGAAGTGCAGTGGCAGCATTCGGGTTTCGGGGTGCAATTGGGAGTACAGCAGGGCTCGAGTGCAGAGTCTGTCCCTTTGGAAATCTCACTTTCTCCAAACACCATAGAAGCCTCAAACTGCTCCTTGATGGTATGAATTTGCTTGCGCACAGGGTCCCATTCTGTACCATCCAGGTTATAGTTTTCTGAGGGGTCTGCTTCCAGGTTAAATAGTAAAGGAGGATCATGATACTTGAGGAAGGCCAGTAACGAGCAGTCGTTGTCTGGGGTGGACTCACTGTGAGCTGCGCCTGAGTCATGGGGGAAAAGACATATTAGAAATAAATAGGAAGGTAGTGAGGTTTATATAGAGAGTATAACAAATGGTGAACATACCCCGTGTATAGTAATGGGCTTTGAAATTTTTCCATCTCACTGCAAACACGCTATACTTCTCACTTGGGTCAGTGGGGTAGTAAAACATAGTCTGTCTTTTACTCTGAAACACAAATATCACTGGCATAACAAAATTACATTTTGGCCCATTTTGGGGGTGAAAATGCAGTTTCAGGTTTATTTGTCACTTATACATCCTTACCGAGGTAGTGAAATGTGCTTGAGGATATATTCTTGCATTTAAAAAAAATGCTAGATGTGCAACAGAAATGAAGGGTCTCAAGAATTAGTTAAGGCCTTTTTGCACTTAAATTGGCTTATTCTTACTGTTGACATTGAAAATGATGCATGAGAGTTAAAGTAATCTGTAAATTTCTTGATTGCCGTTTTGACATAGTTTCCACCTGGACATTTTAGTCACATATGTATATATATATATATATATATTTTTTTTAAATGTCCTTATCAACATTGATTGACATGGCAATAACATTAAATTACATTATTTTGGCAGTTCAGGTTTTGGGCGGGATATGGTGAGATTTTGGGCTGGAAATCGTCAACCCAATCTGGCAACACTGCTTGAGCACCAAATCAGCATATTAGATTAATTTCTGAAGGATCATATGACACTGATGCCTGAATGGCTTGCCATCACAAGAATAAATTACATTTTAAAATATATTCAAATAGGAAACAGTTATTTTAAATTGCAATAATATTTCACAATATTACTGTTTTACTGTATTTGTTAAAATAAATGAAGGGAATTTTTCAAAAACATTAAAAAAAAAAAAACGGTAGTTCAAAATATATAACTTAATTTTGATAATTTTGTCTCTTACCGGTCCTTTATTGAACAGTATGTCTGTCATGTCCTCCCCGTCCAGCTGCACCTTGGGTAACGGAGCCCCAGCCAGTTTGGCAAAGGTGGGCAGAATGTCCAAAGAGCTGGCCAGAGCACGGGTGACACCTTTGAATGATGGGAAAACATGTAAATTAAATGTCCTCCATTTCATAAAAGCATTGTATATTTCTCATAGCTGGATGACACTAAGCCATTTATCTCTCAGCACCTGGTTGGATGAATCCAGGCCAATATGCGATGGCCGGCTCTCTCATTCCTCCTTCGTAAGTCGTTCCTTTGCCACATTTCATCAGTCCTGCGTTTCCCCCACGAGACTTCCGCATTAGCTCTGGCCTGAGAGCGCACACATACAATATATAGATGGAAACATTAATAAAAGAAGAAACACTTACAGTATACGACACCTACCCATTGTCACCAGTGAAGAAGATGAGAGTATTGTTGATCACACCTGTCTCCTCCAGAGTTTTCAGAATCTTCCCCACTGTGCCATCAAACTCCATCAGAGCATCACCGAATGGCCCACGGGGTGACTTACCTGCATAGTCTGCACCTGCATACTGAGGGTAGTGTGTGTGCTAGAAAGAGACCATGCAGAAAGGATTGAGATACTTAGTTATTAAGTACATACCATGTAACATATTCTGAAAATAAAAAATCCCATTGATTTTAAAATATATTGTGTGAAAAGGCTTAAGCTCTAAGATTGTTGAATGATGCTAAAGGTTTTCATGGAAACCTTTAGAAAATCTGTGATTTCCACTTTTTAAAAAAAAAATGTATTTAAATAATTATTTATTTTAATTATTGATTTAAATCATGTTTCTCAATGAAGAACTACACTACCTACAATGCTCTTTGTATCTCTTTGAACCATCCAATCAGAAAAGTCACTGTTCCCAGGGAAAAGAGAACTGTGCCAAGAGGTAATCAGCAACTGGCCCCTCCCATGAAGCTTTGCAAGTCTCCCTACATCCCAAACAACTTATATATTTGTATATATATATTTAATAATTTGCAATAAATAAATAAATAAATAAATATAAAATGTGTATTTAAAAAATATATATATATATTTGGATTATATAATCCATGACTACAAGTCAATAGTTTTATAACATTCACAAATCACAATGCTGTTTCAAGGGATGTATTCATAGAATAATTTTAAAATTTCAGAAAATAGTACCTTTGTCTTTTTCTCAGATTTCCACAATCTTTTTTTGACTCTTTACTTAAAGCATTTGTACCCAAAGTTGAAATTAAAATAACTATATAACAAAAAAATATGCATAAAAGCATTATACTGAATTGCATAGTATTCATACAGTTAGTTTATAACTGAAAATGTTTGTGTTGTGAGAATCAGTATTTTTAGAGACATACAAGCAATTGCATATGAGCATAAAACATTATGAAGGTAATTTGATTAAGATTCTTGACTTACATGTGAAGGATAGTACAAGAAGAATGGGCTCTTATTTTGGACAGCAACATTAATGAACTGAGAGGCAAATTCGCTGTAGGCCTTCTCAAGCTGGAGGAAATCTGCAGGCTGCTGCTTAATAATCTCATTAAACATGAGAGGTACAGTTACAACACCCTGATTACAGTGGCCATAGCACTTCACATCTGGAGGAAAGCAGGTGAGATTCTGACAGGGACCCTTTGATACAGAGATAAAGGTATTTTCCTTAAATATTATGCAATGACGAGAGATCAACAAAACTATAATATTAAGAAGTTAGACGATTCACTTGTATTAAATTATTATATACAGTAAATATATATATATATATTGGTTTGACTGTGTGTGTGTGTGTGTATATATATATATATATATATATATATATATATATATATATATATATATAAATGCAATGCAATTTCCTTGTTGAATTCCAGATGAAACAATTACCTGGTCATGGGAGTATGGGATTCCAAGATATTTGTCGAAGCCCTGTCTGGTGGGCAGGTAAGTGCCATTTAGTCCGACGCCCAGGTGCCATTTTCCAACCATGGCTGTAGTGTAACCCTGAGACTTCAGCACCTCTGCGATAGTGGTCTCGTTAAGTGGGAGACCCCCTCTTGAGCCTGGAGAGAGCACACCTGGATAGATCCCGGAACGAGTCTGGTAGCGACCCGTCAGCAAGGCTGCCCTGGACCAAGAAATAAGGGAAATGGAAGGTCGTATATTATACATTTTGGCAAATTTAGGTCATGGTATTTCTTGCATACAAAACAATTCACATACCGTGCATAGTATACATGGGTCATTGACAAATAAGGTCTTTAAAAGTGTAAAAAAACATAATGGAGATATAATTCATTTGGAGGTTTTATTAAATGTTAACAATGAGATTATGTGGTTTTATAATCAATTAATACTGCTTTTGTCATTTTTTACAAGATGGACAATATTTGTCACTAAAAATAGTCCAAAACTTCGGTTTTACCAAATGACACTTTTAGTTATACCGAATGACTGTATTTTCAAACAATGCTAACGGGCTGATATCTAGCTAGCTAGCTAGCAAAAGGACAATCAAACATTTTATATTTAGTACAAGTTTTAAAAATATTACAACATTTTCCATGTTTTATAGTGGTTGTACCGAATGACCTGATGTTTCGGGACGTGTATGAGCAAGTGAAAACATGAATTTTTCAAATAGTCAAATAGTTTGTCACATCATGTCACATAGCATTGACCACATGACTTGATCCAAAATGGTCCCTTTATATTGGTTACTCCAAATGACATCAATGAAATTCATTTTTTCTCATAACAAAGCAACAACTTCTACACATAATTTTAATACCGTGTTGATATATGATGTTATAAAATCATGGCAGAATAAAAAAATATATATACATTTATTATATTTTAAGATATTTTAATCACAAATAAAAAGGCTATATTGGTCTTTGGACGGTTAAACCGAATGACCTATTGACACTTCAAAATCTTTAAAATACATTTATATGTAGCAAAATGTAATTAAAACCTTTTGGATTCAATAAAAGAGATCTAGGTGTGCTACCTTACATACTTTGATGTCATGTCTTTGTTTTTTATTTTTATTAAGGCCTTTGGACAAAAAAAATGACCCGTCACGTCATTGACCCACATACTAAATAGCCTACTGCAGAAAGAGTAGGCCTACTGGTTGTATGTTTATGATATTTTCGAACCAAAGTCTGTGAATATTAACCTGTATTCTGGCGCCATCTTCTGTGACAGACACTGCATGATCAATTATGTAAAGACGGTGATTATATAATCAATTTGACAAAAAAAAAAAAAAAAAAAAAAAAAAAAAAAAATCAAGGGAGTTTTTTTTTTTTTTTTTTTGATAGCCAGAAAGCAAAACAAACAAACAAAACAACAACAACAAAACAGTTCAGACCAGCCTGAAATAACTGCGTATATAAACTAATAAGTTTAAAATAATAATTAATTGTACAATTCTATTAGTTTCTAGATAGCTGGAAGGTGATTCGAAAATCGCCAAAAGCTGATGTTCAAATGAATGCATGAAAATAATGGATATTAGGCTGGATAACAGGTGGATTTGGCTTTACCTGGATGGGCTGCACACAGGACTCGTGACGTAGAAGTCGGTAAAACGCAGCCCTTGAGCCGCCAGTCTGTTTAGATTCGGGGTGAGAGAGCTCGGGTGTCCAAAACACCCCAGATCACCGTAACCTAAATCATCGGCGAAAAGCAGAACAAAGTTCGGCGGTGATGCGGGAGCACATTGAGCTGTGATCAGTGCAAACAACGCGATTATACACATTAAATCCATCATCTGATATGTAGCTTACAAAAGCTTTATAATTTAAATATATAAAACGTTAAATATTCCTGCTCGATTTCTTATGAACAACCGCTTTGTTATGAGCTTAGGTCATTTCCTCGCAGCTTCATCGCTGTCATTCACATCTCGCTGTAGCCTTTCATGTTGTTTCATGTGAGTCATATGACCACCGACACGTGATCCAGTGAGAAGAGGGCTGATGGGATATGTCGTTTTTTAGCCAGATAGGCGTAATGCATGATGAAGTTTTCATTGAATGGTTGTTTAGTGTGGATTATTACTACTTTTGATGTTTCTGTGGTATTTTGTGTTTTCCCCCTCGAACTTTATATCGGAATATATCAAAGCTTACTTTCCTATGGCCTATATGAGCAATAACATCGACAACTTTCTTAAAATATTAATTTGCTTACCGCTGAAAACGGGCAATGTCTGCAGCAACATGAGGGTGAGTAAATATTAACATTATTTCCAATTTTATGCGAGCTATGCCTCAGTTTTAATGCACTTTAATGAGGAAAAAAACATTAGCATTAGCATCAGTAACAAAAACTAAATAGCTAATAAAATTGGTTAATTTTATGCAAATAACTGCTTTACCATTGAATAAAAATCAAGTGTTTATTAAAGGTAATTATTAAAATAGTATGTTTATTTATATTATTTCACAGTATCAAAGAAATCGCATTGTTTCAGCATTTTTCTGAAATGTTTGAGAAATACAGTGGGATCCAAAAGTTTGAGACCACATAGTAAAATGCATTTATTTAGCATAATTTAAAAAAGATTTTGTCATTACAAATTTTATTATCAATAATCAACAATTTGAGTGAAAAAGTTTCATAATGTCTTAGTATTTGGTAGGCCCAGTGTCTCCCTTTTGACAGCAACACTTAAAATGACATGAATGGAATTTCATAAATTCATCCAAGCAATATTTGAGAATGTTTAAAAGAAAATCTGGTGTGAAAATCTGACCTTTTATAGCTACTAAGGAGTTGACATGGACAATGTCATAAATTTTAAATGCATCATAAATACATCTTAAACTATTAATTCATTTAAATCCTATGGATTTATGGCCTCCATGTTATTTTGACCCATCTGCATATACACTTGCACTTTTTCATTTGTGTTTTTCAGGATACAAAAAGAAATATAAATATTCAGAAGAATTTATTTTAATTCCATATATTTTTTTAATTAAATTAAATTAAGTTTTTCAATTAAATAAATTTAAATGTTATATCATACCAACCAAAGGCAGGTGATAATCATGTCATAATTAGGCCCATCTCCATCTTCATTTAGCTCTCTATTGGTGTTGGGCTAACTGCACTGTTTTAAACACATTTCATTGTCAGCAAGTGATGCTCTTGTGTAGATGCACATATGACTCATGAACTTTAAATTTTGAGAGCAAAACTGCTCTGCATGTCACTAGAAATTGACATCAGGTTGCAGTTAAGCTCTCTACCACTGTGGGTCGCTGTTTCATAAGCGCTGGAGCTCACTGTAGTCTCGTAGCACAGTAAGTGATTGATGGGTTCGATCATTAATATCTCATTAGAGGCAGTGAGAGCAGGGGTGCAGTGTCCAGCCGCTGTCCTTTACATCGCCCTGCGCTTGCTTTGCTTGTGATACAACGTGACAATCAGTCAATTAAATGAACGGGGGATGAAATAGATTGCTCCACTAACTGGAGGAGGTGAAAGTCAGGGCCGATTTTCAGGGAGAGAGGGAAATCTATCACGCTCTGCATTTGAATTGCACTGCTTTCACAGTTCACACGCACAGTGAGAAGTGGGTGGTTAGACACCTTTACCTCAAGCACCAGACTTCAATGTAGGGGACATTACAAACATTACAAAATCAATGTGCTTAAATTAGGAAATGTCAAAATGTGTGGACTTGTGAAATTAACATAATGGTCTCTGTTTCAAAGCAATTCATGCACAGCACAGTAGATTTATTATGCATGAACCCTCACTCTGTTTTGAGAACACTAGATAAGTGCTTCTCAACCAGGGGATATATATATATATATATATATATATATATATATATATATATATATGTATATATATATATATATATATACACACAGTCAAAAGTTTGGAATCGTAAGATATTAATGTTTTTAAAAGAAGTTTCGTCTGCTCACCAAGGCTGCATTTATTTAATTAAAAATACAGTAAAAACAGTAATATTGTTAAATATTATTACAATTTAAAATAACTGTTTTTGAGTGTTGAAAATTATGTTATAACGTTACTCTGTTCGTTCGTTCGGGGCTGCTATGAGACACTTGTTGCACACTGCAATAAGATAGATCGATATTAGTCATGGTAAAACATGGTACTCGCTCTAAATCATGTCTAAAAAAACATATATTAAAGTGTCTTTGGTGTTTCCATGGTTTCTACAAAATCGAGGGTAACGCAGGTATGATGTCATTAATAGGCGACGCACGAACACGGCCCACTTCCTATGTAAAAATGACTAATTTCTCTAGATTTAAACATTCTTGGAAACATTTGGGATAATGTCAGTACTAGTGTTGTCACGGTACTAAAATTCCAGTAGTCGGTACCAATACCATAAAAATGTTATGGTTCTCAGTACCAATTTCGGTACCACAGGAAAAACTGTTGGAGCTATTTTATTTAACTATTTTAAAAACATATTAAATATGATAGTAATCATACATATAAACATTTGGAGTGTGTGTGTATGTTTGTGTATATATACCTCAATGAAATAAATTTTGAAATATAAAAGAATAAATAAATAAATGCTCAAACATCCATTTTGTAACGGATGTGCGTGTTTATTTTAGCTATTCCGTCAGTGAAACAACACACTACAGCCTGTAAAACTATGAAATAAATATCAGTAAATAATTGTAACCTAAATAATAAGAAGGCTAAATATTATTTAAAAAAAAATTTTATTTCCACACAAAGATGTCATATAGCCTGCCGCTCTGCGCTTTGAGAGGGATGTGAGACACAAGCAGGAAAGAGACCATATCTCTTTAATAATATCTTCATGTTATCTCCTGATGTTACAAGCATCTGACACTTGTTGTAAAAATGTCTGAAGGTCTTGATTTTGTGCTGCCAGAGAAAGCGAAACTAAAAATCACCGGCGTGTGTGAAACGCGCTATACAAATAAACTTGACGCGCCTTATAAAGTTTAATAATAAGTGCAAACTGAGTTAAATAGAAACTGATGTGCAAGCAAAAATGTTTCTGTCCTATGGTGTTTTTTCTACTTTGCCACGGTAAGGAATGCGAATATAATAGGCCTAAAAGCGAACAAAAGGAAGAAACGTTTATAATTCCCTGTGTGAGAGAAGATTTGAGAAAAGAAACAGAGATTCCATGTTCAGTGGAATAACTAATGGAGTATTGTTAAATTCTCTGATAATCAGGTGACCAGATCGCGATTCGCAAAACAGAATACAAAGCTTAAATTTATGGACTCACACACGTACCTCTCTCATTCGGCATGAACCAAAATGTTTCCATGGCTGCGATGTCAAATTTAATTGCTAACCTATTATTTCTTTTGTAAACAAAGCTTTGTGCTTCACTCGTGTCATATTCACATAAATACTGGCACAGCCCTATCAGTGGGTACCCAATATACCCGGATACTCAGTATTCCCGGTACTAAAGAAATGCTGGTATCGTCACATTTTCAAAATTTTAGTACCGACTTGGTACCGAAGTACCGGTACTTTTGACAACACTAGTCAGTACACAAGTTAACAAAATATATAATGCTGTTCTAGTAGTTTTTGGATATTTTAATCCAAAAATATTACATATTGTGCTTTTAAGTGGTGTGTTAACTGACATCCCCCTCCTGGTCAGTTGTGTTGTAATGTTACAGGGATCTGCACATTGATAGACTGTTTTGATTTACCATTAATTTTTACATGCCCGTCTAGAGATGACCTACATTCAGCTTGGCATGAGTGTGTGTGGTTTTACAGTAATGAAGCCAGGTGGAGAGAGAATGAGCTAGCGAATGAGAAGGAAGGGGATGAGGAATTGAAACCATGAGATGATCTAAAATGTCTCCCTTTTGCCCTTTGTTGAAATACTCTTTCTCTCTCTCTCCACAACTATGTTCTCTCCCTGGCACGTCCATTTGTTTTGGTTTGTTGTTTATTTATCATGTCTCAAAAAGACAATTATCTTTGCCCCAGTGACCGGCGGACATGTTAGATGACTTTAACTGAGTTTGGCTGCATTCCTGCTGGCGGAGGTGGAGGAAGAGCAAGTCCTTACATCACGTCCGCGTCGCCACCGATACATTTGGCATGCCGCATTGATTCTTGGTGTGTTAAATACTGGCCTCAATGTAGAAGTCAGCTTGAATAGCTGAGGGAGAGCATGCTATCTCATCTCACCATATTACACAACCAAACTTCGGACACTTGACTTTCTTCCTTACAGGTCGTCGTTTGATCTCGGATTTCATGTTAACGAGTTCGTTAAATAATTGTGAGTAGAGCAAATCTGACCTTTCAGATTTGCCTTAAGTATTACACATATGCCATTGCAAAGAAAGTCTTCACATTTCACCAATGCAGGAAGTGAAGACTTAGTGAAGATCAAAGATCAGCTGATGGTAATTTTCTGTAATGAGTCCGTGTCTGGTACTTCAGCAGCCATTTGCATTGTATGTGGACGATCGAAACAAGCAGTGCTTTTGCAGGCAGATGCTCATTAGTCTCGCAGAGTCAGACTTTGACTTTCAGCTTAACGTCTGGCCAAAAAGGACCCACTTAATAAGAATCTGACTTGCATATATAATTACCTACCACAGTTATTTATTTATTTATTTAAATGTGACATTTAGGGGCAGATATATTTGAAATTTATGATACCACAATAATAGACCGTCATGCAGCATATTACGTAAAAGCTCAAAAGTGTTTGCAAAAGATTGTGTCTATGCACTCTTATAAATAAAATTTCCAAAAGGGGGTTTTCGTAGCAATACCACAAAGGAACAATTTTGGTGTTCCCAAAGACACTTTCATTAAACCGTTCTTAAAAGAACCATTTTTTCTTAGTATGAAGAACATTTTGATAATCTAACTTTTTTTCACTATAAAGAACATTTTTGTGCAATGGAAGGGTTCTGTGGATGTTCAGAAAGGTTCTTCATGGAAGCATCAATGCCAATAAAATCTTTATTTTCAAGAGTGTATATATGTACACTAGCAGTCAAAAGTTTGGAATTAAGATTTTATTATTTTTTTTATTTAAGGTTTTTATTAAAGCTTCCCATGTTCACCAAGGCTGCATTTATTTGATCAAAAGACAGTAAAAAACAGTAACATTGTTAAATATTATTACACAATATTATACTTAATATAACAGTTTTCTGTGAGAATGGGTAGCAATTTCTGTTGTACCGTTCAAATTGGTACACATTTATGCTACTGTTTGACTAACAGAAAATTGTCATCATATCATTACTGTTAACTAGCTAAAAAAACAAAAATATGGACTGAGGCCTCAACTGTTTGGATCGTAGAAAAAACTAATACTAGTTACTACTATAAAGTTCAAACATTAAAGACAATGACAATAATAAAATAAAAACAAATAAACAAATTACAAACAATAAAAGAACAAAAATACAAATAAATAGTACTTTACAGTGTTTATGAAAAAGGTATTACTATATGAAGTATATATACACAGACAGAAATAATTTAGTTAAGCGCACTGAGTGATTCTCACTTTTTCTTTTGTTGTTTGATTAACATTATTAACACTGGAAACAGATCACTGCTTTCACTTTAAGTACTCGTCAAGACGGGAATTTTTGGTGCGTTCAAGTCATGTTGCAAAGATTGTATTTATGAGCTGAACACATATGAATGCCACAACAATGTCGTAAATACGAGTGGGAAGTTCGGGATTTTCTTTAAGCCCCAATCTGTACGAATTGGGGGTGTGTCAGTGAGAAACATGGTGAAATACCACAATAAATAGGTATTTAGCAGTGACATTGTCAGGCTTTTCTATTTGCAATGAAGTAAGCTTATTGCCTGCACAAGGTAACATTATAATATAACAATATGATATATAACGATAAAGTTTACAGTGGCTTCATAAATAAATTAAATTTTCTATAGAAGTGCTGTATTTTTGTGTAATTAATTAATGATGGTAGCCATCTTACTCAGACGAAATTGACTTGAACGCACCAGCTGTCATAAACCTGACTTCCCACCTCATTTATATACGAACTTCCCAGGAGGACTTGAACGCACCATTTGACATAATTTTGTGTGTACTCGCGTACTGCCCGAGAGGCGGCTTTCTGTGTCCACACACAGAAACGATCTGTCACAGCGCGCGAGTACCAAATGAAGTTACTTTCACTGCGTCTCGCGCTTGAATGGCTTAAAATCTCTTGAATGTTTGAACTGATAAGACTTAAAACCAAAAATTACAAAGTTTACAAACAATACTGGCCCGATCTTTCTGTTAGGTGATTATAGTTAGGGGGGCTGAGACGACAGACAAAAACGGTGTAGAATCGCCCCTGATTCCTGTGATGGCAAAGCTGAATTTTCAGCATCATTATTCCAGTCTTCAGTGTCACATGATCCTTCAGAAATCATTCTAATATGCTGATTTGCTGCTCAAGAAACATTTCTTATTAATATCAATGTTTAAAACAGTTGTGCCTTATGTAAACGCATCAAATTAGGAAGAAAATTAACCATAACAGCCTAATTATACTGGGATACCTTTAGACCTATTAGTAGTCGTTCAGGCAACCACCAACTAGTCAGTTTTTAAAATATGTATACCCAGACCCAGCCAACCAGTTTTAAATCGCTCTTAGCATTATTGTGTGCATCAGACGGTCTGTGGGTGTGCTGAGACTTACTCTAGATGCTCATTAGCGAGTTAAGGGATGGCTACTTGAGTTTTAATGCTTTGTTTCAGTTCTCTGAGCTTAATTTTTGTTCTATGTCTGTCTTTGATATGCTCTTTATTTTCTCAGAGCTAAACAGGTATAGATGGCATATTCTGTAATTGTTAGTGTTGTACTGGACTGGTCTTGGTCATGAGACCAGTCTTAAGACCATTTTTTAAAGGTCAAGGTCTTGTCTCTGTCTCAGACTAAGAGGACTCTGAATTTTATTTCAAGATGGGTCAAGACCACAACTGCAGGAATATCACCAAATTGCTGGTCCATTGTATGATCGATCATTTCTGTGATTGGATGTAAAACTTCTTGCTTCAAATGCAATCAATAACTCAAAATCACAAATCAAATCACCTTTATTGTTACATTGTTACATTGTCACATTGTTATTTATTTTGTTAATGTTGTGCCAGTTCCGAAAACAATGTGGGATTGAGTCAAATGTCAAATGCCCCAAATTAATGCAAATGCCCACCAAGAAATGTGGTCTATCATATAGGCTACATAAAATTATAATGACAACATTATAATTGTGTGCTTGGGACATGGCTTTTAATGGCAAGACTTTCGTTTTTTGTAATCAGGCTCTCAAAAATTATATAAAAATTTGGATTTAGATTTATCGGCCAATATATCCAATACAGGCTCATCAGAAAAAACGCACCTGTGTCAACATTTTTGCAAAACGCAAAATACGTACCAGTACGTACATATCACTGCAGTTTCTAACAGCAGTGAACACTAGAGGCAGTAAAACAGCAAGCACTTTTTTATTGTTTTCACACACAAGTATGATTACAGGGCCAGATTATGGATTAATAAAGACTTGTTTTCATGCGGCTCCTTGCACAATAATGTTATGACCTCAAAACACTTTTTACCATAGTGCATGATTTGTAAATGAATATATTTAGGAGTTTGCATCACTTACCCAGCTCCAAATGTTCAGTTTTACTAATGTAATTAGCATGCTCGGTAGATCATCTGGTCCAGAATTGTACTTGCGATGCGAAGACCTCGGGTACGAATCCAGTGAAAGACGAGTCACGGTAAAAGAGATCAAAAACAAGCTAAACTGCCATGGTTACGATTGCATTTTTATGTCACATTTGCTTTTGTTAACACTATCGGGTAGGTTTAGGGTTTAGTGTAGGTGTTATTAAACATGATGGAGCATTTAGATTTTAGCGCCACTCACCAGACATTTCAATTCAGAACTGTGTTGATACGCAAACTTCAACATAATAAAACGTTGCCATATTCACGTTCATCTGTTCCGGAAAAAAACTAAACACGCTTTTAGTGCCACTCACTGGACATTTCACTTTGAAACTGTTGCGAAACGTGCATGACGCAACGTATTTTACGTTTTGCAAAAGTGTTGACACAGGTGCGTTTTTCTAATGAGCCTGGGCTGAATATATCGGTTATCGGCTTTCAAATATAAAGAATTATCGGTTATTGGTATTGGCCAAAATTTTCATGTCAGTGCACCCCTAATAAATAATAATGTTTTATTTATTTTATAGATAATATTTTAACCCCCAGTTTCACAGACAAGGCTTAAGCCTAGTCCCAGACTAAAATGCATGCTTGAGTTGTTTTAACTGAAAGCAACTGTTATATAGAAATTATTCTTTAATAATTATTTTTTCTGTGTGTGTTCCACTGAAGAAATAACAGGAGTAGAATGGCATGACTGTGAGTAAATAAGTATTGTCAGTTTTGGGTGAACGATCCCTTTAAGTTGCATTCCAGAAATCTTTCTGGAGATAACCTGTACTGCAAGTGAAACAGGCAATAGATTAAATGACTTTTGTTGTATAGATCTTACTGGCATTAAAAGACTATGAAGTCAGTATTTAATGAGATAGATAGATGGAGATGCACTTATATGCCTGATTTGTATGCAGTGTACCCTAAAGTACGTGAAGGGCCTGTTTGCCTTTGAACTTTATATTCAGAATGTTTGTGTCAGAGTCTTAGAGAGAGAGAGAGAGAGAGATGGGTACAGAGAGACAGGTGAATATCTGCAGGGCTTCCGTCACACTGAGTGGATTGCTGAAGAGTTTGGTCCACCTTTATCACTCTTAATCAATTGACTTTGCCAAATGAATTGAAAATTGGCCAGACTAAATAGCAATATAACAAATAAGTATGTACAGTGTGTTTATGTAACATAGAAATCTATCAATCACCATTTATCAAAAGACTAGTGTTAAGCTCATCAAACTGTTAATGAATAATTGAACAATGACGCAAAGGAGAAAGAAATATGACGAGAGAGAAGGAGGAGAAGGTGCATCTTAATCTTAACCTCTCTCTCACTCTTTCTCTCTTGCTCTCTCTCTCTTTCTCTGTCTGTCTGTTGTGGGACAGCAGATAAAGCTGTTGAATAATTCAGGACGTATTGAGTGCCTCCTTTCAACTGTGTCTGGCTGTTAGCTGCTCTTTGGAATGGCTGAGGCATGCAGAGAGAACAAGTGCTTGAGAGCAAGGAAGGCAGTATGCAGAAAGAGAGATACAATCCTGCTGTAATATCATAAGTGTATTGTTTTACAGAGGAAAATGTGACCTAAATGTTGAAAATGAGGTGTAAACAAGATGGTTAGATGGTGAAAATAAACTGATGTGGAGTTGACACATTGAGCCTTTGAATGTATCAAATCCAATTTAAAAGGGTCTAAAGCAAGGATTGCAAATTACCAGCCTGATATAATAGTTTATCAATAAGTCCAGTTGGCAGTGCAGTTTACAGATGCAAGGATTACTCTCATTATAATGCTCATTGTAGGATGCCCCATTTGTTGATGCTGTTTAGCTTTTTTATACATAAAATAGTTTTATTCAGCAAGGATGCATTAAATTGATCAAAAGTGACGACAAGAAACATTTATAATCTTACAAATGTTTTCGATTTCAAATAAATGCTTTTAATAAAAAAGTAGCACTGTATCACATTTTCATGGTATTTATTATTGTTTTTATGTATTTACTACTTGTATCAGTAACACTTCAGTATAGGGAATACATATTCACTATTAACTACAACTTTTGCCTCAATTTACTCATAATTCACTACTTATTAATAGTTAGTAAGGTAATTTTTGTAGCGTTCAAATTTAGGCATTGGGTAGGATTAAGGGATGTAGAATAAGGTCATGCAAAATAAGGCATTAATATGTGCTTTATAAGTACTAATAAACAATCAATATACTAGTAATATGCAAGCTAATAAGCAAAGTAAGAATTGAACCCTAAAATAAAGTGTTACCCTTGTATCTATTATAGACACCATCTCTTTTGCAAATGAAAACCAGGCTGTAAGAGAGATCACTATAGTTTGTTCAAACGGCACCTAAAAACACACACAAATCACTTGCACATGCACAGCCAAGGCTGGGACGTCACAGTGATGCAAACATAGTCCACTTCCATGACTGTGATGATGCTAATGCCTGTGGAGGTTTAAAATACTATCCGTCTGCTAATGCTAATGCCATCCGTCTCAAATGCATCTTGTGCACTTGGCTTTTCATGATCAAATAGCGATCAGTAAAAATGACATTAGCAAGTCTAAGTACCCACTTTTTTGGCAGCTTTGACAAAGTACTATTAACTTCAGGTGCACTTCATCACATTCTAATATTTCTATATAACCGTGCCCGTCCTCTTTATCAGCCACTACGGGATATGGGAGGGAAGGCGATGTTGAAATAATCAGAATCAGATTTAACCTCCAAATCTTAGCCGACCTTAACCGATTTAACCTCTAAACCTTCAATCCAAATGTCCACCATTTGTACAGCAATATTTCCAGTTTAATTTGGCAATTCATTTGAGAGAAACTGCATCTCACCATTATAGTCACTCATTTCATTCCAGTCAAAATTAATTTTAACCGCACAGGACAGCTTGATTCTCGTAGCCTCCAATGACATATCAAACACATGATATTTAAAGATGACAGGGAAGACACCCTCTGAAAGGTGCACATTAAATGAAACCTACACTTGGAGTGACAAGCTGGCCTACAGAAACATGGCTGCATACCAACCACATGCTAATTCTCTCATCTCCGTCAGAGTGACACATGATTGGGGTGGTTTTATTGTTGGACACCGTTTGAGCCTGTTACTCTACTATGTGAACAAGCAAAAAGCATTGCTTTGATATTGGAGTGACGCTCGGGGTGACCCAGAAATGACGAAATGTCAGTATGCGATTTGGAGGAAAAAAAGAAACGCTATGAGCAAGACGTGAAGTGGCACATTGACACAGCAGTGATAAAATGTCACACCGGCTTCTGAGACGAGAGCGAGAGAGAGGAAATCTCTGGACAGGGTCTGCAGCAGGTATGATAGGGGTGAAGAATAGCCTAGGCGGAATTCTTTAGGGCCATGTGACAAAAACGACAACTCTGACCTTTTAAAGATGTAGATATGAAGACTTTGACAGGAATCAGTGCTGAACGTACTACTAACATAGGGAATACCCATCGCTCCGATGGTGAACTTATTTAAATAAACGTCTTTAAATATTAGCAGTTAGTCAGTTTCAATTACACTTGGGCTTCATCTGATATTGCAGTTCAGGTGTGTGTGCGTGTGACTCCTGCAGATATGGGAAATAAAGTCATAACTGATTAATAAAAAAGCAGACAGACTTCAAGGTCAGTGTGTGTTATTATTGTAGTAATTCAGCGGGTAACCCCCAAGGCTCTGTACTCAGGCCAGTTCTATTAAGTGCTTTGTGCTGAGCAGTAGGTCTGTACTTTGATGGAACATTTTAGTTTATGCCTGTGTCCTTGTCTGTGGGCATAAATATTTTATAGTATTTTTAGAAGTGCTTGCTTATATTATTATTGTATGTGCTACATACAATTATGATGCCTAATCATGCAGCTTTTTTTTAAAAAGTGTGCTATTAATTTTCTAAGCAATTAGACATTTTTTTTTTAACATCCCATAGATTCAATGAAGGAATATGAAAAGACCTTATTCAGACTGGCATCCAATTTTTTTTTTTTTTTTTTGAGGAGGAAATAAAACACATGAAATCTGATTTCACAAGCCCAATTCAGAATCAGGCTGATTAAAATTGATCAACATTGATCTTTAAAATTGGTTAGGTGAAGAATACTTTAAAACGGTATGACCTGCAAATGAGTTCTTGATATGTTCATATTTAAAACCAATGAATTATTGTCATATTATATAATAATAATAATAAAAATTATTATTACTATTGAGTAATCTTATATATACACAATTTTATTTTGATAATTTGTGTATGATTTTTCTGGTTTAGTTTTTTTTTTTTGCAACAGTTATATGCATGTATGCTACTTTTCATTTAAAGGGATAGTTCACCCAAAAATGAAAATTTGATGTTTATCTGCTTACCTCCAGGGCATCCAAGATGTAGGTGACTTTGTTTCTTCAGTAGAACACAAATGATGATTTTTAACTCCAACCGTTGCAGTCTGTCAGTCGTATAATGCATGTCAATGGTAACAAAATCTATGAGAGTAAAAAAAAAAAACATGCACAGACAAATCCAAATTAAACCCTGCGGCTCGTGACGACACATTGATGTCCTAAGACACGAAACGATTTATATAATTTTTTACCTCTAATACACCATGTCCAACTGCCTTGAGCACGCGCATGGCATCCGGTGCATGAGTTGTGTACGCGCTCTGATTTTGGCGGGGTTCCCCGTGGTAAAATTCGCATTTCAGGGGCTAAATATCATGTTATTTGGGGTTACTTCAACCCGCGGACATGAAAAACAACCCGTGGCAACAGTGTTAAAGTAGCCCAATTCCGCGGGAAAACCACGGACTTGGCAACACTACACTAAAGTCTCATGCATGGTGAATCTACTCTAGTTTGCGTTGTCACTATAAAAAGCAGTGGAGACGTGCTAGCAAAAATAAGTGCAGTCTGAACAGAAAAAATCAGACAATTTTAAAGTACAATTCAAACAGTATGTCTAAAAAATCTAATTTTCCTTCCAGTATAAAAAAAAACTATAGAGTCTTGGCTGTTGACACTTTGGGCAAGTAAGCAAGCACCTAGCAAACACCCAGAACACCTTAGCACCTGTCCTGTTTACTGTTTACAACACTTTAGTTATTACACCTTAGTTAACACTCACATTTTCTCCAGAGAATGTCAAAATCTAGTCATGGACTGTATGTGCATTGCAGTGTTACATTAGGGGATGCTATATGTGTGTGTGTGAGAGAGAGAGAGAGAGCCATTGAGTTTTCCATGTTATCACAGTTTAGTCTTGCTTGACTCATGTTTCTCAGTTGGGGGTGTGTGTCCAAGGGAAAAGACCAATCTGTTGAGATCTGTCCTTTGAGGCTCACACATACACACATTCTCTCCATTGCTCCTTCTTTCACTTACATGAGAGGGTGTGGTGGCATATAGAAAAATGAACTTCCTGTCTGCAATCCTCGCATGGCATTGTAACGGATGGGTTTACATCACAGAACCCAATCTCACTCTCGGAGAACATCAGGAAATAGTTCTCTCTCCAACACAACGCCAGAGAAAGCACTTATTTTTGAAGGAAAAGTGTGATAAGCCCTAAACAGTCTCTCTGTCTCTCTCTCTCTCTCTGACACTCATTGCTTCTCTGAGGAATAGAAGGGACAGACTTTATCACCAACAGATTAAAAATAGAGAAGGGAGTATGAGGAATGACATTCGGTCTCGATCATCGAGTATTGGTGAGTTCACTGTACAAGGTTTATGGTTCATAATCAAAAAATCTATTGGAAATCTCTATTGGCTAAATAGAGATGATAAACATTTAAATGATAAACATTGCAGTTTATGCAAAACTTGAATGGGTGAGGTAATTTAAAATATATTATCATATATTATTTAATATGCAGAGAAAACTTTGAGTAAGCCATTTGCCAAAAAGTGACTGCATGTGCTGCTATCAAAATATCGCTTTGTGTGTTTGAGTGTCCTGACATTAGCTCGACAAATGGTGTGAAATTGTGGCGGGACTGTCTGTTTCTCTGACCAGTGAAAGACAGGGGGAGTGGTCAAAATACTTGAGTCATTACTAGTTGGTTATGATCTTCACTTTAGAATACAGTTCCAAATGGCTAGTTATTCCTTTAGAAGGATGTAGTAACACTTGAGTCATTACTATCCAAAACCTTACAAAAACCTCAAAAGCTTCCAATGACTTCAGTCATTACTAGAGATTTATCATGCTTTCAGAATACTGTTCTAAATAATTAGTAGTTCCTTCTGAAGGATTTGGTAATACTTGAGTAATTACTAGTGGGTTACCATGATCTTTACTTTAGAATTGATTATACATTGTGCATTAATCTCATTAATTATGAACCTGTGTATTATAGCAGTTTTTATTAGAACCAACCAAGGATTTTTTGGATCTGTCAGGTCACAACCAGACCAGGTGATCTTGGTTTGGAAGTGCCTGTCGTGGTGTCCCATCACCCTTTGTGGAGAAAGACACAGCGGAGCACAGAGGCTTAACCACTGAGTGTTTGGGTATTGTCGGCGGCGGGGAGGGGCAACAGGTGGTTCGGAGATGAGGTTTGTGTCTATGTCAGGGAGGTTTGTTGGTTGTGCTCACCGTATTTGTGTGTATATGTATGTCAGTGGTCAAATAAAAAAAATGAAAATGATGTTATAACACAACGTGATCTCATGAGAATACGTGTGTATTTTACGTAAAGTGTGGTTCTGCCACACGTACATTTACTTACGTTTTCATACACACAAAAACATACATTGACATATTTATAACACTAAAACGTAAAATACTTACGTATTGACAGCAATAAAACGTAAATTATTTACGTATCCAAGTGAATGTGTTTGAATTCCCATGTATTAATATTAAAATCGTGGCATTGTTTTGATTATGTTGTATTAAATTGTCATCAATACATGTTTTTAGTCGCATTTATTAAATGCAGTTCATTCATCTACTTAATATGAAATAACATTTCTGTTCGTGACTTGTGCTGCAAACTCGTTTCGGAGGATTACATAATGTTAAACAAGACTACACTTTAAAATCTTATGAAGAATAACATTTCTGTAATTGTTTAACCATTTCGTAATATTTAGTTTTGTTTGCTGTGCGACACAGAATGCGTTTCCTCGCAGCGACTGACAATACAATCATAAGACACACCAAAGAACAACATAAATTCACAAATCACATCAATTTTATTTGTTCGCTGTACTCCAAATCTTTAGAATCCATATGTTTGCAAGGAACAGATCCAAATTCATCCCTTTATTCGGCTTGCTTCATCTTCATTCTCCGCAGCGACCGTCACGATCAAAGCCCGCGCTCGTTATGATTCAAATTTAAAAGTTGTGCCCTCGAAGTGTTACGACATGGTTTACGACGATGATATCGAACGCTCATTGGCTCTCTCACCTGCTTCGTCACAGATTGCGACATGCCGTGTTTTAGTGGATTGACATTTGAAATGAGTGCGCGCCTTCATGGAGAGAAGCCAGATTCATATTTTCATGAGTTAATAACTTTCTGCTCTGTACCCCATAAAAAACTATCACCACCAGAGAGGACTACGACTCATCATCATTTGAACTACTTTTGACATTAATAATAAATAACTATAAATTTAGTATAAAAATAAATAAATTATTGTGATTGCGCTTGTTTGTCTGTTATTCTTTTATTTATATTTATTTTAATGCTATATTGTTACTAAAATTGTCATTTTCCTACACATTTTTGTCCATTATGTTTTATATGTTTAATATTCTGTATAAAATGAGTATGTTTAGGTTCGGGTGGGGTTTAGGAATCTTACATTTATCTATAAAATGATAAAAGGGAAATTATACTAGTAAAGATTCGTAAATATTTTAAGTTTTTTCGCTGTAAAAACGTAATAATGCTACATTTAAACGCTGCCAATACGTCCATATTGTACGTTTCAGCACCTATCCAAATGTACGTTTTGTGTCTTTGAAAGTTCCATATTGATATCTACGTATTAACAATGAGACCACTGTATAACGTTACTTTGTGTGTTCGCTCGGTGGCTGCTATGAGACGCTTGTTGCACACTGCAGTAAGCTTGATCGATATTAGAATATAATATTAATAAATGCTGGGTGGCTTGTGTTGCTAAATGGCATGCAAT
This sequence comes from Hypophthalmichthys molitrix, assembly GCA_037950675.1. Classification (NCBI taxonomy): domain Eukaryota; kingdom Metazoa; phylum Chordata; class Actinopteri; order Cypriniformes; family Xenocyprididae; genus Hypophthalmichthys; species Hypophthalmichthys molitrix. Next base: position 15,134,033 of record CM075509.1, read on the forward strand.
TAATTTTAGAACATATTGTATAACGGAAAAAATGCTGTATTACTGTCACTAAAAATAAAGCTGCATCTGATTATGCTATGTTAGCCACTTGACAAAATAGTGTTGTCTCTGAGGCATGGTAAAAACATGGTACTCGTGGAAAATAAAAATAAACGAGATATAAACAATAAGACTAAACATGTTGAGGTATATAACAATGATTAGTTTTCTGTCTGTAAATGTATCCAAACAGTTGTTCTCTTGTCTAATAAAACATATATTAAAGCATCTTATCGCATCTTATCAGTCATATTGCGGTATTTTTTGGCTAAATGGCGATATACGGTATATATCTCGGTATTTTCTACATTTTTCTATTTGGATTTAGAAAAAAAAAATATCTTTATTTACTTCTTAAAAATCTTAATTTAACATTCTGCCTAATGCTGTCCTACAGTGTTTATATTGAAAGCTATTAATACAAATATAGTGAATGTAACCATGTAGTCTGGCACACTAATAGGCAGTATGTGCAAAAAAGAGAAAGATACTTTACATTCTAACATTGTAACATTACAATCTAAAAATAAAAATAATGCTTTTTAAAGCACAAGTTAAATTCACTAGACTAAAAATTATAATAAAAACAAAAGCACAGACTAATTAGCTATATATTTATTTATTATGTATATATATATATATATATATATATATATATATATATATATATATATATATATATATATAGTTACTGCTATCATAAAAATGCACTTACTTGTAGGTTTAAAATTCTACATATGGCACATTTATTGTTTAACAACAAACATTTTATCAAAATGTATATTTTATATATATATATATATATATATATATATATAATATATACATACATACATACACACACATATATACATATGTATATATATATATATATATATATATATATATAAAAAAAATTCGTATCGTATATTAAAAATATATCGGTTTATCGTACAAACTCGATATACCGCCCAGCCCTAATTTGGGATAATGTAAGTACACAAGTCAACAAAGTATATAACACTGTTCTAGTGGTTTTTGAATATTTTATTCCAAAAATCTTACATATTGTGCCTTTATTGATGGAACAGTATTCTAAAGTGTTACCACTAAATTTAGTCTAGGGAAGTTGTTGGTCATCTTTATTGCTAGAAATGTCCCAGATATCATTCGGTCACTTGCAGGAGCATGGCTTTTTATTTTATAATTGTGTGCATTTTTGTGACTCAATCTTGATTTTGGACCATTAGGTCATCAGATCCAGTTTGTGACCAATGCGTTCAATGAAATCGTGTGATCAAAAATGGTGTGAGTTCTCAGTCACAGTCTGTAGCTCTTGACAAACTTACACAGGGCTCTTGATCACATAATGTCATTAGGATAACAGCAGAAACCTGCCTGGACTCCGTCGCTGTTGGTTAGTAGTTTTTGCTGATTGTTGGGTTGACTGCTTAAGTCACTGAAACCAAACTATGCATCATGGGGGATCAGGATTTTTATAACCAGAATAGAGTCATACAGTATTTCATCAATTTAATTGTACCTGCAATTATGTATTAATGAATCCAGTTGTTGTATGATTTTATGCAAGTACACGATTCCATGCAGCTACGCTTCAGGCCCTTACTGATATTATTTGTTTTGGGAGAGTGACGTGATTTTCCCCACAGTGCTATGAGCACTACATATTGTGGCATAGATCCATTAGTCTAATCTCTGGTTGTAATTGGCTGGTTCTGGCACTCAGAGCGGGGTTATGCAACAAAGCCCAACAGCACACTCTTGTTAATGTTTAAAGAGTCATTTGGGTTGAGAGCTATTTCCACTAACTTCAGTTCTTGCTGCTTAGCTTGGATAATTTTCTAGATCTGACTCTGGTGTGCAGCGGTGCTGGGATTAATATATTGTGTGTTTTTGCGAGAGAGAGAGAGAGAGAGAGAGACCATGCATCCTTATATGCAGGGTTGTGTGGTTACGCTTGAGTCACTTAAATCACTCCGGATCAAGTGTGCTTATTTAGTGTACTTCTCTTTGCTTCCATATAAATATAATTACAGTGATTGCAAAGCAAAACATTAAAAGTCAAACTAGGGTTTGCACGATTAATAGTAATGAAACCAAAATCGCGATATGCCTTAGTGCGATTATCAAATCTCAGAGGCTTCAATTTAATGAAATATGTGCTGTGTGTTTCTTTTACACACAGGCAGCTCATGATCTGGTATTTTCAGTGCCACAGTTCACAGTAAATGCGGCTCCATTACAGTCAATTATAACAATTCATAACATAATATGTGCCAATTGTCTTTCCTAACTTTTAATGAGAAGCTCTTAAAGGGATAGTTCACCCAAAAATGAAAATTCTGTCATCATTTATTCCCCCTCAAGTTGTTCCAAACCTGTATATATTTCTTTGGTCTGCTGAACACCAAATGTTTGTAACCAAACAGACCCCCCCCCCCCCCCAATGAGTACAATAGTAGGAAAAAAATTTCTATGGTAGTCAATGGGAGGCGAGATCTGCTTGGTTACAAACATTCTTCCAAATATCTTCCTTTTGTGTACAGCAGAACAAAGAAATTTATACAGGTTTGGAACAACTTGGAAGAAGGAGTAAATGATCACAGAATTTTCATTTTTGGGTGAACTATCCCTATAAAAAAAGGTTTGTTGTCAACAAAAAAAAATAATTAAACAAAAATAATAGTTTGATAGTTTAACTTTTGTAAATTTAAAACAGATTAAAACAGCCATAATTATCAGTATTGCAATTTTACAGTTATACTATATAAAATAATAATAATAATTAATAATAATAATAATAATAATTTATTATTATTATTAATTCATTGTTTATTTTTAAATATCCATTATTATTTTTTTTAAATACTTTGAATAAAATATTTTGAATGAAATATTTAAAAAAAATAGGTTTGAATGAATGATGCAATGACTCACTCCTAAATACTTTTTATTTCATTACTGGATGTATCAAAGTTTTGAACCAGTCTTTTGAATGAATGATTCAATGACAAATATTATTTTAACCTAGTGGTGTAATGATGTAATCTATACAATTGTTATTTTGAAGCCTCAAGTTAATTTCAAAAAGTTATTTGCTCTATTTTGAACTATAAACTTTTATCCCAGTACTTCTGTGATAATAATGTATACGGTGTGGTTGAAAGACTGTGAAGCTGTTTCATGACAACTGCTCTCTCTGGCTCAGTGGCAACGCCAATGCAGATTTTAATGTTCCGCTGTGATTTTGTGAAAAGTTTAATAGACACAGGCGAATTGTTGTCATTTAGCAATAAGATTGCATGGGTGTTTGAATCGAGATTGAACGATTAATCGTGCAGCTAATGTCAATCACAAATTTTATCAGAAAAATCGTGCATCCCTATGGCACAAAATGCAAAAAGTGCAAATTTAAACTGTTTATAAACTATACATACTTGTTTCTATTCACCATAAAAAAATGATCTTGCAGACAGAATATATACCCCTTCAGGGTAGAGCCATTGACCTCTGTGCTGTCTTTGAATCATCCTGTGTGCTAAAAAAGTTTTTTGACCCTCTTCACTCTGTCTGAAGCAAACTGACAAGCCGTGTCTGAACGGCCGGCAGTTTGACCACTTTGACCCCTTTAGCTCCTTCTTGGGGGGGCAAATTGGAAAGGGTACAAAGTCCAAACTACGACTCACCTCCAGATGTTACTTCATGTCCAACATCATCACCCAAATTAAACGTACCATCTGCCTGTACAGACAGCTTCATTAGCCTTCTGGATGGGATTCAGTTCCACTGCCCACCCAGATTCTCATTGTGCCCCCCTTCTATCCATAGGATACTCAATTTTTTGTGATGGCATACAATATTTAAAAAATATTTTTGCATCCCAGGAATAAATTGCACCGATCAGCAAGTAAACACATCCTGCCATTTGAACTCGTGGTTCAAATGTACCATGAGTTTTCAATAGCAAATCGCCATCATTTACCATGGATTTACTGTAGTAATCCTAACTGCACCATGGCATTGTGGAAGAAATGTGGGATATCCCACTCACTGAATTTTATTTTTTTTCTGTGCTTGTAAAATAACCATGCAATTAACTGATTTATTCTTTGAAAACATTATCTTATTTCTTTTCATGCAATTTTGCTTTAAGTTATCTTGTTCAGGAATGGTTTGATATTTAACACAAAACAGGATATATATGTTGTATGTATGTGTATAATATGTATATAATATAATTTTGTATTATAAACCTCATTGAATCATGGGCCTTGAAACTTTGAGGTGAGCTCTTTTGTCATGCCATGTAGCAGCCACCTAGCAACTGCACAGCAGTGCCCTAGCATCCTATTTTCTTCAGAAAATTTAAAAATGTAGTGTTTTAATGTTGTGGTTCAGGTAGAGATGAGTAAATGGGAGAGATGAGTTCGGTTCCCCCATAAAGCCTGACAGACCCACAGAGAGGTTATTAGGAAACCAAATAAAGAAGTATGAAATAGCATTAGCTATATCCCATAGCAAACTCTCTGCTCTTTCAGTAGATCTTTTAAGCCTTAAGCCACAGTTGTAAGCCACACTCACTCATTCACACTCTTGGGGAGTTTCAAAGGGTAATCCACAACTTTCTTGAACAGCAGTGGCCACTGACATGATGTCTCCCTATGTCATTGACAAGGACTCCCCCTATTGTTGTCATTAGATATCATTGTAGAGGATTTTTTTTACATTACTTTTTTTTTTGCAAGATATGTTATATTGTAAACTTATTTAACAGTAATTTGAATCAGTCACACATATACATAGGTTGTGCACTATAATAATTATCATTGCATTTATAACATTAATTAATTTTATATCCTATTTATTTATTTATTAAATGTTTATTTTTTTTCTAATTTAGCACACCGTGGGATAGAAGTTTAAATTAATTAGAATTAATGTAAGTAATTATTATCTGCATTTCACACTTAACGTTTTTATTTATATATTTATTTATTTATGTTTTAGAACACCATGGGATACAGTTTAAAATAATTAAAGGTGCCCTAGAACCCTATTTCACAAGGTGTAATATAAGTCTAAGGTGTCCCCAGAATGTGTCTGTGAAGTTTCAGCTCAAAATACCCCATAGATTTTTTTATTATACAATGTTTTAACTGCCTAATTTGGGCCGTAATTAAAAATGGGCTGATTCAGTGCGTGTCCCCTTCAAATGCTTGTGATCCCCGCCCCCAAGCTCGCAACTCTATAATACATTGCATAAACAAAGTTCACACAGCTAATATAACCCTCAAAATGGATCTTTACAAAGTGTTCGTCATGCAGCATATCAGATCATGTAAGTATGGTATTTATTTTGCGGATGTTAACATTTGATTCTGAATGAGTTTGATAGTATGTTGTGGCTAACAGGGCTAAAGCTAACGTTACACACTGTTGGAGAGATTTATAAAGAATGAAGATGCGTTTATGAATTATACGGACTGCACGCGTTTAAAAATGAAAATAACGACATGGCTCTGGTCTCCGTGAATACAGTAAGAAACAATGGTAACTTTAACCACATTTAACAGTACGTTAGCAACATGCTAACGAAACATTTAGAAAGACAATCTACAAATATCACTAAATATATCATGATATCATGGATCATGAACAGCTATTATCGATCCATCTGCCATTTTCGCTATTGTCCTTGCTTGCTTCACAATACCTGCAGAACTTCTGATGATTCGGCTGTGCAGCTCTAGATGTTAATACTGGCTTGCCTTGAACATGGGCTGGCATATGCAAAAGTTGGGGGCGTACATATTAATGTTCCCGACTGTTGCGTCACAGTCAGTGTTATGTTGAGATTCGCTGTTTTTCAGCGGTCTTTTGCACAAATCAAATTTACATAAGAAGTAGGCCTGTCATGATAACTACTTTTCGTTGTGCGATATATTGCCCCAGAAATAATTGCGATATCCGATATTATTGTCATTTTAAGACCATTTTATGCCACTGAATATATAATCATAATATAACAGCATAATAATGCAAGTAGGCCTACACACTTTCAAATGACAATGAACTTAACTCTTAAGAATATTTAGATACTGGAATTGAAGCGTTTCTGTTTTTGGATTATAATTAAAAACATTAAAAACTTCATTAAATGCAGCACATTACCATAAAAGATTGTGTAGAAGTTGACATGAATCTAATTTTCACAAGAATAAGACAAAACAACAACACACATTCTGTACTCACATAGACACAGTGTGAGTGGATGGACAACTTAAGGTCAACAGGTCCACTGGAGTTGAATATTATTAATAACTCAAAGTCACCCTTCCAGTAAATAACTCTGCCAGCATCTATTATCTTGAATGCCAGCATCTATTATCTTTAGCTGTGTGTCATTCTGCTCATCTGATCACAGAAAACCCTCACTTTCTTCCATTTCCATATTAATGGAAACCGGTATTGTATTACCGGAGATTTATCAATCTGTAGCAAAGCTGCACTTGTAATCAGAGGTGTCATGGTGTAGCTTGTGTTTTTCACCCTTGCTCTCTCCCTATTTTCTTTCCCTTGATTTTATTATTTTATTTTTTGTATTGTCTACTCATATTTATATTGCTATAGTCTCATTAGTATGACACTGGCAGGACGGAGGAGGAGAGCAGGTCTTCACTCTTTCAAGGATGTGTTTTTCTCTCCAGATGTCTCCCTTCATTATTCATAGTGCATTTACCTGTATGTGTGTGTGTGTGTGAGAGAGAGAGAGAGCATATCTTGATCTTCATCCTCCTTGAGCTAAAACTTAGATCTGTGTTGAATTACTGATGTGAAATCACATCGGCCTTCACTTATATTCTTAAAGCGACTGTACAGAATTGTAAAACCAGACAGATAATTAGTTGATACTTAGCTTTTCTTCCTGTTGAGAATCTAATCAGCTGTGAAATGTGCTTGATTGTTTAACTGACTTTCATTGACTGTGTCTGAGGGATGTTAAAGGGTTAGTTCACTCAAAAATGAAAATTCTGTCATTAATTACTCACCCTCATGTCTTTCCAAACCCGTAAGACATTCGTTCATCTTCGGAACACAAATTAAGGTATTTTTGATGAAGTCCGTGAGCTCTCTGAATTACCAAACGCTGTTCATGTGAGCAGCACGACGCATGCTGCCGGACTTCATCGAATCGGATTATCTGGTAAAACGGTTTCAATTTCGGATTTTTTTCCCCGTATTTTCCGGTTTCGATATGTATTTTTCAAATACCTCCATACCGGCGCTTAGCTGAAACAGCTGCTGTATCTATTCAGTGGCCATGAAGAGCGCTATGAAGATCGCTATCATTCAAAAATATCTTCAAGCTCTGTCTTAATCTGAACTCTGTATTACAACCTGGCCCACTGTAGTGCTATAGTAAAACTAAAGCAACAGGAAGTCGGTGTTCCGGTTACCTCACTTTGAATAAAAACCAGAGACAGGAAGTTATGGGGGGAAATAGATTTTCATTTAATTTCTTAAATGAACACATGCTGCTCACCTCCTATTGCTAATTTCGGTGTCAGACTCTCATCTTGTTTGTATGTGTATGTAAAAGAGGAGATATGGAGAGAGAGAGATTTCAGTAACAGTACTAAGCTCATTAAGACCAGCAGAGCAGAACACTGGGATATGTCTTTGCTCATCCTCTATAGTCCAGAGAGATGGCGGAAGCAGTACACACACACACACACACACACAATGGTACACCCATCATTTTGAGGAATTTTCATAGATCATATTTTCTATCCCCTAACCCCACAAAACAAAATTTAACAAAATGTAATTAATATTTATAAAAATATATAATAAATAAAATATACTGTATAAGTATTATAATATACTGTAATACTATTATTATATTATACTACTATTTTATATATTTACAGAGGAGCCACAGACAGTTCACGCGGGTCCCCATGGATTTGCGCTATGCCACTGTAGATGATATGATGGAAATATTCCATATGATAATTTGTTTTATAAACTATATATTATGCATTATACTCAAAACCTCTCATTTGTGATTCAAGTATTGTTTTGTGTTTAATGTTGTAGGACGTTCCAAGTAAATGCATTTGTCAAGTGAAGGGATCTTCTATAGATATCTACAGAGACTTCCACTTTTGTGCATATTACTATATCTCTTCCAACTTACCTGTATTCAGAAAGATTAATATGATTAAGTATCTGCAAATTATTGCAGTATCCTATACTAAAAATATTCCTCTATTAATCTATCTTATTCAAGTCTCGCCAACTTTCATTTTCTCTTGCCTTCTCTTTCTCACTGTATCCTAAAGCGGCCTCATCTGAGAATCAATTCCACTGGTAGCAATGCTGATTCAATTTCAACCTGTCCAACTCGATAACAGCAATCGTCCCCTTGTTCCCCTTGCCCCATTCTCCTTGCTGTTCAACATTTCACCCTTTTCACCCAATTTCTCATTCACTCCATCTTTAGGTGTCAGTTTGAAAGGTTTGAGCACTTCTGTAAACATTAGCATAGCGGCAAGTGTCATTGCCATTGTAGCAAATGGGACTGTTAGCATTGCGCTGTCAGTTTTTTGTTCTGCAGGTTAGTGTGTGTGGAATAGTAAAACGAAACACACGGTGGGACGTGAGGAAAATGTGTATCCTCTAATGACAGTGGATTCGTGAACAGAGGAATAGAAATGTGCTTCTCTAGGGAACTCAGAAAGGAAAAACAAACACCTTGACAAGAAATGATTGGATTGTGTTTATGATTATAAAAGCGTGAAAGTTTTTCCGATGTTTACTAGCCGTGCACAGACTGTCACAGAGTCTCAGACAGGAAATGGAACCAAAGACATGTCAACTTTACTGTACTTATTTACCATAAATGCTTGTCAGTACATTTGGCAGTATGATTTAACCATATTTAAACACAATAGAAGTAATTGTAAAATTACATAAAGTCATACTTAAGTACCTAAGGGAGTCAAAAAAGCACTCTCTGAAGTTCAGCTAATTGCATTAAGTATAAATTACAACTATAAACCGTTTTCATTTAATTACCATGCAATTAATGTCTGAAAACATTATTTTTGGTTCACACTTAAGTATATTAGTATATTATAAAGTATGCTTAAGTACCTTTTCACAAGGGTAATATGTAATACTGTGGTAAATGATAATGGTGTTTTAAACAAAAGTGTACCATGGTACTACCATGTTTTTTTGGACATGTGCCATGGCATTCTTGAATGTAAATACCATAGTACATGAATTTAAGTACCATAGTATATTTTAAGGAACCATTGTATTACCATTTGGTAAGAATTGGTATCCATAGTTTTTTGGACATGGAACTTTTTGAAGTACTTTGGCATACTATTACAGCTATTTTGTAAGGATATATGTGTAAAATGAAAGGATGAAAGGATGAAATGTTTAATTGACTGAGCATTACATGTTGCACACACTGTGGTGTGTCTGTGTGCCAAAAAGGATCATGAAATGTCTGTGTGTGTGAAATTCTCTATATACGGTAAATGGTGTTTATTACAAGATTATCTCCCTCGCCATGGTACTTCATTCACACTCACAGCATGTTTCAGAAGTAGATAAACATTCTGTCCTTAGGGAGAAATATCACTCTGAGGTGTCTGAGTTAACCACGGGAGGTCTTCAGCAGGTATTTCAGAGCAATTTCTTCTTCTTTCTGGTCCACACATGCCGCAAGATGAGTGTACATAAAACACCACTAAAATATTATAATCGTCAGTGGGGGAAACTGGATTTTATTTGTGTTCCTTGCTAATTGATAGTAACTGTATAAACTGTATTGATTATATATATATATATATATATATATATATATATATATATATTTTGTGCATTTTGATAGTAAAAGGTAGTTTGTTATTCATTTTATGCACTACTAATGAAAAACTGCTGTAAAGCTGTAAAGTTTATGAGGTGACCAAACTAAATTTCCTAACATTCACTCTGGAAGCTCAATAATGATAAAATAAAGCAGTGTGCATTTATTTCTGCTCATCTAGTTTTAAAAAATTTTTGTTCATTTTATTATGAAAACGAGTTACATTGTTTATTCTGACCACAATCACTTGATTTATTTCGAACTTTAAGAAACCACCCGGGATGACTTGAATGCAGGAAGTGTCTTGTTTACATGATATTTATCAGAGGGTAAATATAAAATCTATAATACTAATAGACAAGTGCAGAACAAAGAGCCTTTATTAAAGAAATTAGTGTAAAATGGGTGTAGACTGTGTGCCCAGAATTTCTGTCCATTCATATGTAATAAGCATCGACAGTTTCACTGATGTAAATGTGTTCACAAAGCAAATGTACAGTTACTCATGGATGTCTGGTTTCCTTCCTACCAACTGCCTTAAGCAAATATATTTATGCAAGCTATATAATAATTTATATTGCCTACAAGTTTATAATTTAATCTCTTATGTTATGTTGTTATATTACATTACACTCTAAAAAAACACTGGGTTAAAAACTGGGTTAATTGTACCCAGCATAATGGGTTGTTTATTTAACCCAGCATAATGGGTTGATTCATTTTTACTGTAATAGGCCTACTAGCTTTTTTTTTTTTTTTACTTCATATATGAATTTACAGATTAACTTAAATCCTCTAAACTTTTTTTTAAATACACAACCACTGATTTGCATTATAATTCCTTTATTTTCGATCATATTTTATAGTATAACATATTTTATATCGTTTTATATCATTATATAATTGCCTACATTTAAGTTCGTTTAACAAATAGAAGTAAAAATTAAACATTTAGAAGTAATTCAAGTGTAATTGACCAGTCTCTATTGTCCCGTTTCCACCGTAACAGCGCTGGATCTTGTGCCGGAGATGGCTCGCGTTCGGCGAGGTAACTGCTAACTTCAGACCACCCTGTGTTTATATAACTCAAACGAGCTGGGTAACACAAAAACTTCCCAAACACTGGAAAAATAACCCAAAAAATGACCCAAACGGCTCAACCTAGGACTTGGGTAGAAGAAACAACCCAAGATTTTTTAGAGTGTAGGTAACACTCCGATAGTCCACTTTAGACTTTCCACTAGCATCTGCATGTCAACTACCAGAGAGTTAGTTAGTCTATCTGCTTATTATCTGCTAACACTTTATTTTGATGGTCCCACAACGAAGGTCACAGTTTCGATTCTCAGTAGGAAATGCAGGTGGGGGGAGTGAATGAACAGTGCTCTCTTTCACTCTCATTACCCACAACTGAGGTGCCCTTGATTAAGGCACCTAACCTGCAGCAAAAATGGTTGTCCACTGATTCGGGTGTGTGTTCACACTATGTGTGTTCAATACGCACTGCTGTGTGTGTGCACTTGGATGGGTGAAATGCAGAACACAAATTCTGAGTATGGAACACCATACTTGGCTACACATAACTTCACTTTTATTTATTTTTCACTTTATTTAACACTTAAACCTAACCTCACAGTCTACTAATACTCTAATCTACTAATACCGATCTACCTGGCCTAATGGTTAGAGAGTCAGACTGGTAACCCGAAGCTCGCGGGTTTGATTCTCAATACCGGCAGAAAACGACTGAGGTGCCCTTGAGTAAGACATCTAACCCCCAATTGCTCGACGGGCACTGCAGTGAATGGCTGCCCACTGCTCCGGGTGTGTGTTCACAGCCTGCAGTGTGTGTGTGTTCACTACTCACTGCTCCTAATGTGTGTGCACACTAACTTGTATGGGTTAAATGCAGAGGACAAATTCGGGAGGACTTCATTATTTCATTCTAATTGAATATCTAAAGTGGATTATCAAAATAAAGTGTAACCTTATATTGCTTATATATATTATATTTTATGTAATATAATGTTTTGTTATATTACATTATATATTATATAGCATTAAATTTTTTAATGTCATTTTATTTTAAAGTTTCAAATGCTGTAAATGCTGTAAATGCTGTAAATGCTTGTAGCCTGGATTACTCATTAAACTTGGACTCCAGTAAATTTGCTTAAAGTCGGATTGACTAGCTACTGTAGCATTATCACTTACATTTCATTAATCAGTTTATGCCCCCTAATAGTTAATCTGGTGCAGTGTTTTTTTGTTTTTTTTTACAAAATCAACAATGTTTTTCACTTTCTGATCATTTAATTTCTCCACTCTACAAGTGTTACTGATATTGCTTTAAAAATACCCTAATGGTAATGGTCAGGGCTCTGAGTGTATATTAACTGGGTCATTGTACGTTAATCTTGGTCTTGAGTGTTTCTCTCAAGGGTGTTTGAGCTGTGGGTCGAAGGTTAGACTGAGTCTGTGAACTGTCTTAGGTCATCGAACCGCTGTTTCTGAGTTCATGACATCTCAGGAGAACGGTCTCTTTTTCACTCTCCATTCCATCATGCATATTTTATTTCATCTTTTTATGCTCTGTTTGAAGTCAAACGTGTCTGACAGAGGTAGGCTTTAACCCCATGCCTGCAAAATGCCTGAAACCATTTTTCTCTCTCTCTCTCTCTCTCTCTCTCTCTCTCTCTCTCACACACACACACAGGTTTGTTTTGCTATCTGAGGACATTCCATAGATGTAATGGTTTTTATACTGTACAAACTGTACATTCTATCCCCCTACACTACCCCTACCCCTAAACCTACCCATCACAGAAAACATTCTGCATTTTTACATTTTTAATAAAACATCGTATGAAATGTCCTCATAAAACATGTTTACGTCGTAATACCAGTGTAATACCCATGTCATAATACAAATTTGTGTCCTCATAAATCATGAAGACAAGCGCGCGCACACACACACACACACACACAAATAATGGATAATATATTATATATGTACAGTACATATATTTTTTAGCATCAGTGAAATAGGTTCTCTCTAAAGATATCACATTTCTTTTTCAGAGGTGGTAAAATACATATTTATTGCATTTTTATTTTAGACTTTTGTGGGTGGGTGCACAAAACAATTTGTGCCTGTTTATATTATAATATTAAACAGTTTTAAGTGGCAATGTTTATACCGCAAAGACCTTGCCTCTCCTCTGTTGTCATTGTGACCTAATATGCATCTAAGGAATAGCATCACCTCCCGTTAAAGTTTTATGCATCTCGTTTCAGAGTTATGACAGTTCATAAAATTCTGCATGCTGTAAAATGACTGTCCAGCAGACACATGGACATTGATTAGCAGCTAATTTTGCAAGCATAAACGCAGCACGAAGGAACATGTCTGTTCCTGTTGTCTTGTCAAAGCTGAGATTATTTTCCCTACTTTAACTTTTATGTCTTTTCATATTGTGAGAGAGACAGATACTGAGCAAGGACTATTTTTGAGATGGGATATTAGTGTGCTGCATACTTGCATACTATCACTTAGACTGTTAAACAGTGCACTGTATGGACTGATAAACATTTCAAATATGTCTGCTGAAACGTCACATGACTTCACTTTGCTGCATGTTTAATTCATCGAGAGGTGTCCAGTTATCATCTCACCATGTATACTAGAAGCATCAAAGCTGCACATCATCTCAGATTGTCTGCTAGTTTATAGCCACAGTAAAAAAGAAAATAAAATTAAAATTAATTTTCAATCGACATTAGGGGTGTAACGATACCCTCGTGTCACGATTCGATACATATCATGATGCTGAACTCATGATACGATATTATTGCGATACTCCAAGACATATGATAAAAGGATAACAAAAAATGGGACTGGAAATGGTAACCCAATTCACAGGACAATGGTGACACCAGAATAAAAATATTTATGATTCTAACACTGAAACATTTATTTTAGATGAATATGTTTGCACTCTGTCACTGCTGACTAGATATATTTGATATGACTAGATGTGACTAGATATATAAGGCAACTTTTTACTGGTAACATTTGGCATTATCAGGACCCACAAATATTCCCTCATTGCATTATTATACATTATATTCAACATTATATAGTAGTTTAAAGAGATAGTTCACCCAAAAATTAAAAGTCTGTCATTATTTACTCTCAGGTTGTTCCGGTGTAAATTTCTTTGTTCTGTTGAAAACAAAGGTAGATATTTTGAAGTAACCCGGCCGTTTTGTGCCACCATTGACTTCCATAGTATTTTTTTTTTTCCTACTATGGAATTCAATAATGGCCCAAAGCAGCCTGGTTACAAACTTTCTTCAAAATATCTTCCTTTGTTTTCAACAGAACAAAGAAATTTATACAGGTTTGGAACAACCTGAGGGTGAGTAAATGATAGTGAGTAAATGATAACAGAATTTAAACAGAATTTAAATTTGAGTGAACTATCCCTTTAATGTAGTACTGACACTAAAACTCTGTAACTCTGTAAACTTGGATTTTTTCTCACACAGTAATTTTCATTTTGGGTGAACTATGCACAATACATATCGTCATTATCCACAATATGATATTGCTGCATTTTTGTATTGCGATATATTGTTGCATGATATATTGTTACACCCCTAATCGACATTGATCAAATCAAGCTTTTATAAAAATCTACTGTTTTACTCTTTTAGTAAGTTAATTATTGGTTTATCTTCTGTCTTTTCTGCCAATTGAAATGGAAGTGAGTTTGCTAGCATTTCAGCTCACTATATACAACTTATGTTGACATGGTGTAGGGGGGAAAATAAGGATATTTACCAATTTTGTTTGGCAGTCCAAAGAGAGACGCTGAAGTTCACTGTTGATTATTGCTTCTGATTTAAGAGGCACACTGGAAATATGGAGTAATTACACTGGAAAATGAAGTTGAGTATTTCAATTGAGGATACAGTATTTCTTGTGCTCTGGCTGATTACTGCACATTTCAGCAAGTGTAGTAGATCATCTGGGCATTCCATACTTACAAAACATGTGCAAACTGTACACATGGTACACTATACATAATGCATACTGCAGCAATTGAGTGGTATGCCACTCTGAACACTCCCAGATAGAGAGACAGGTACAAAGAGGGACTGGAAGTAAGAATGTATAATGAATGAAGGTGTATACGTTACCATTCTTTCTGAGAATTTAAATTTAAGACACAGTGTTCTCATTCAACACTCGCACGCACGCATTTGCCAGCACAAACACTTCAGATATATTAACCAATATGTGACTCAACTGAAAACTTTGTGTATATTTCATTTCAGCCTGGATGTTGGCAGCCCACTGCAGCAATTTAGCAAAGACTGAATATAGTTGCTTTTGTTCTCTGCTTGCGTATGGTCAAAGACGAAGCCTATCTTCACATAACAGCAATGTGATGACAGGTCTATTTCACTGACTGCCCCTGCCAGTAACGAAAAACACTGCCGCCACCTATAAACCACCCCTATCGAGCGGTGTAGCCTGAGCGAGCAGGTATTGTTTTCATCCCTGACTAAGTACGGATCCTCTTACACTGCCCGCTATCAGCTACACACAGGAGGGCAATGTGAGCTCATAGCGGCCTGCTTACTGACCTGAGACCAGCTTCACGACTCTTTCTCAATGGGACTCATGCTGCAGCTGATCGCCGTCTGATCGTTGCTCCACAGGTGAATAGCTCACCTCCTCCTCCACCTCCTCCCTTTCCTCTGCCTCTCTTGGATGGTCACTGGAGTCAGTTAGCGGATGGAGTCGTGTTATGCCTGAACTTTGTGCTCCTGAGTTACAACCTTTTGCAACGGAAAGAGACAAACGTTCTGGATTATTCTGTTGAAATTCTGCTCTTAATCAAGGTAAAGTGTGATGTATGGTTTCATTCAATTGATTGCTCTTTAAGAGTTGTCAGATATGTTCAGTTGTCTGTTGTCTCAAAGTTTTTTCTGTTTTTGTTATTGAGTGCTTTTTTAAAGTGGTTATTATAATTTGATTTTGTTCTCTTTGGAACAGCCAGTTTGAGTCAGTTTTCCATCGAAGATGTGGTGGTGATTGTTGTGTAGGATTTCTGACTTTATCTTGACAATGAAGTGGTACGATTTTAGAAAAGACCTTAATATGGTGTTTTATAATGCTTACAAAATGTGGACAGGCATTTCAGAAAGTAAATTAGCCTTTTAAAAATAAAGGTTATTTTGTGGTTCTTGGGGAAAACCCTCTTTTTTTGCTTTATCAAATGTTTGAGCTGGCTGTTTGGTTATTTGAAGATTAAAGAAGTTGTTGATGGGGAAAAAAACTAATTATTGAAAGATTTAGTAATACATTTTAGTAATAAATGATGTATTAAAAATGGTTAGAAATAAACATTAAATATTATTATAAATTCTAGATTTTAACCTGAAGAAAATGAACCCGCATAAGAGTTGTAGGTCAGCGTGCCAAAAGCATCTGATTACAAGCATACTAGACAATCTGCTGTGTACTTCTGAGGGAGAACTGTAATGTCTACTACATGCTAGCTGGTTGCTAAGACATTGATTTCTAGGTGGCTGCTTACTGTCAAAAGTTTTTGTTTTGTTGTCCATTGTTTATTTGCCAGGCAATTAGATTTATTTGTGTATTTAGATTTTTTTTTCCTGAAGAAAATGATTAGTATTATTTTACCAGGCAAAATGTCTGTATTATATTCTAGTCTATTCTGGTTATTTTACCAGGCTTAGTCTCTAAAATATTCTTCAATGTCAGTCTATTAGATTATTTCCCTCATTTTTAATGTCCGCTATGCTTAAAGTGTAAATTATACTGTTTAGAAAAGTAATGGCACAACAAGCTGCATAATTTGAATTATTGTTCATGTCTCTATAGCGCAAACATTGTAGGAGACAAGTTGTGCGCCACAGTTTAATTCGTGATGTTTGGGATCAAGTATGAGCAATAGTAATTGTGATGGTTGTCTTAGCAGACAAATGCAAAATTGTATACATATAGCGGTGTGTGTGTGTTTGTAGAAGCTCAGAGCTCGTGTCCTGTGGCTGTGCCTCAGATACTCCATCTGTTTCAATTAAAGTGAGTGCAGGACTCACTGCACTGCCGGGTTTAAATGTCACAGTGAGAAAGCTCTCACCCTGCCCACAAATAACACCACTACAGAACAGAAGATCTTCGCACAATGGAGCGCACACACTCCTAGGTAGCTCCTCAATAGATGAACAGAGTAGGTGAAATATTGCACCGATTCTTGAGACATGAGACATAACAAACGCATACCCGCTGTTAGTTTCTAAAAAAGCAACAATTTTACTTATCAGAGATTATCATGAATGTTCTTAACACCACAAATGTTCTTAACAAAATGCACCATTTTATTTGCTTAAAGGATTAGTTCACTTTAAAATGAAAATTAGCCCAAGCTTTACTCACCCTCAAGCCATCCTAGGTGTATATGACTTTCTTCTTTCTGATGAACACAATCAGAGTTATATTAATAAATATCCAGACGCATCCGAGCTTTATAATGGCAGTGAACGGGACCAATGAGTATGAAGCTCAAGAAAGTGCCTCCATCCACCATAAACATACTCCACACGGATCCGGGGGGGTTAATAAAGGCCTTCTGAAGTGAAGCAATGCGTTTGTGTAAGAAAAATATCCATATTTAACAAGTTATGAAATAAAATATATAGCTTCCGCCAGAGCGCCTTCCGTATTCAAATTATGAAAAAAAAAAAAGGAAAAAAAAACGGAACTGGGATTGCGCCAGTTAAGTTTTTTCCGTAAGTTGAATAGGGAAGGCGTAGGACGTAGCGTAAGCTTTTTGAATTGCGAGAGTTTTACACTTTCTTCGTAAGTTGAATACAGAAGGCGGTCTGGCGGAAGCTAGATATTTTACCTTCATAAATTGTTAAATATGGATTTTTTTTTTTTTTTTTACACAAACACATCACTTCACTTCAGAAGGCCTTTATTAACCCCCGGAGCTGTGTGAAATACCTTTATGATGGATGGATGTGGATGTAGGCACTTTCTTCAGCTCATACTCACTGATCCCATTCACTGCCATTATAAAGCTCAGATGTGTCAGGATATTTATTAATATATCTTCGATTGCTCCGATTGTGTTCATCAGAAAGAAGAAAGTCATTTACACTTAGGATGGCTTGAGGGTGAGTAAAGCTTGGGGTAATTTTCATTTGAAAGTGAACTAACCCTTCACCCTAAAGGTCTTATTTCCATATCTCTCTTGCTATAATGCCACATGCTGAGTTTTAGCTAGCTAGTTAGTTGTTTAGTTTAGTTTAGTTAGTTGGTTAGTTAGTGTCAGAATCATGATGTCAACTTGACACAACTTGAAAATGAATTTTTTTTTTGTTGAGATTTTTAGAAAATTCCCCATATTTCCCCTATTTTAGGTCAGGGGCGGGGGGGGGCTGGGTCTAGTGGGCTTGAGCCCCTGCCCCTTTGATCGTTTTGTGGTCGCATCGCGGTGCCCCCGCGTTCCCATAGACTCCGTAGACCCACATTGATTGACAAGGAATGGAAAATTCACATCTTGTGAGAAAATAGCAGCAGCAGGACCAAACCTCTGAACATGTTGAACAGATTAATACAAAATAAATCCTGAATTCTCAAGCCTTTATTTTTTCACTTTTTGAAGAATCAGTGATTGGCTTTTATTTATAGATTTTTCTGGCTTATGAGGGTCTGATTGATCTAGATCTATTCTTTTCCTTCCTGCATTCTGTTGTTGACTCAAACTGTTCTTGTCACTCACTGACAGAGTAAACTCAAGGACTGTTTGCTGTTTGTTAATAAGTAAATAAAGACTGCACACTGTGTAGAAAGTTTCCCATGGAAATGCATACTGCCTTCTTTGTCTTTCATTGCATACACTCTCTGTCTCGCTGAAATACATCAGATACATGCTTTCATCTTCAATGTCAAACAGTGCGTACACATGTTGTAATGTGCGTCACGCTCCGTGTACCCACTCCCACTCTGGACAGCTAACTGTTTTCCATGGTGAGTGTTTATTCTTTTTGTATAAAAGCAGTAGAGAGCATGATGCATGTGCTAAAGTGGATGTTTTTCTTAATGAAAAGCCTCACTTTTTGTTCAGTTATACAGATGATTTATATAAAACACACGCATCGGTTACACAATTCTGAAATTGATTTTGGTCCCCTGATATGTGTAGGAGCAGATTGTAGAGATGAAATGATCAGGATAGTACAAAGAGGAAACTGAACTGGGAAAAGTTGCGAGCTGGATTTGAACTCACATGACCTGCAGTTGCAACATGGCGTGCCAGAAATCATGTGCTAATCGGTAGCTAAATTACAAGGGCAAACTGTAATGTATACTACACACTAGTTGGTTGTTGAATGTTGCTAGGTAGTTGCTTTCTGTCAAATGTTTTGGTGTTTTGTCCGTTCTTCTTTTTTTCTTTTTCTTTTCTTTTTTTTTTTCTGATCCCTTATAAAATTAATATCACAGCTCTCCTCAACAACCCACATGATTTGAGGTATAATTCTTATGCAGAAACAATGTGGGCTGAGGCTATTAAACCTCAGTGTGTTATGAGGTTTAATACTTAGGATTAGAGGTTTGTTCAAATCCCTAACACTCAGAATGGGCAATAATAATAGTAATGAGGTATTATCATCCATGATAATGACTAAGCAAGCAGCACTAATTATTTTAGTGTTTATCATGGTGTCATAATGTCAGTCTTTTCACCACCTGCCTCAGGATTGCTTTTATTTGCAGTGCAGTGCAATGGAGTCTCTGCAGCCATGGGTCATCTTTATGAGACGCGTCCCACTAATCGTATTTAAGGCTTATTACCTCTCTCACTTCCTCGGTTTCCGTCACACACACATACTCACAGCCTGTGGTGCTGGCTTCATTAGTACTATCTGTCAGCATTAACGTAGGAGAGGTAAATAATTGGACACAGCGCGTTTGCCGTAGATGACTTCCGCCACAGTTTTGGCTCCTTGATTAGCAGGCTAATTGCATTTTGCTGCTTTTGACGGCAATCATAGCCATTTCCAAACACTTATGAAACATCTGTCAGAATGAGGGTTAATCCGGCTTCTGCAATCATCTCGCTTGTAATAGCTACCGTTTCCTATAAACGTGTCCGGATCAACCAGATGTTTACTTGCTTTGATAATTAAGAGGTTGAGGCTAAACGCATTTCTCACGCTAAATGTCTGTGAGTCAAGTCAGGCAAACAGAGTGTCAATTGTTTATTTGTCATCATGTAGGTTTCAGTGGAACCTTCTTCAACGTTGATATATGTTCAATACCAAAATGCTAAATGGTTGAAAGTGAGTCTCTGACTAAATAGATCATTGTTTTCCTTGTCTGAGAGTTTAGGTTGAAATTTAAGCTTTGCTTTGGGCAAAGGAATGTGGGAAGACATTTGGCTATCTTTCCCATCAGCCCCTTTCTGTCTTTTGGTTCTTTATGTGTCCTGGGAATCTCAACACATTTGGCCATGAGCCCAAAACAAGACAATTCAAAGGAAAATGTGACACTACAGTTTATCTGTGGTTTAAAGTGGTTTTAAATTAGGTCTGGAAAAATTTAAGTAATATGAATGTGTTTTTTAAAAAAAAAATTTTTTATGCATGTCTAAGTTAACCTGTTTACTTAAAATATTTAAATATATTAAAAACATTTTTTTCAAACATTTTTCTATTTTTTTTTTTTTTTTTTTTTTTTTTCAAATTTGGTAATATGGTTTCTTTTTTATTCTTCTCAGAAATCCTAAAATGAATTTGATTCTGAATAATTTCTGATAATTTTATTGTATTGACATGTAATGTTTTTCCAAAAAAAAAAAAAAATAAATAAATAAAATCAGAATATAATTTTATTGGCATAAAAAATGTTTTATTTTTCAATTTTATTCCTTTTTTAAATGTTGTACAAATAATTGAGTTGAAAATATTTCTTTTGCATTTTATCTAACATTAATTGTGGGTGGAAAAAGATACACTGTCAAAATATTTTCCAGACAATATTTTAATAATTTACTTTGGCTTCAGTACAGAGCCAATATAAAAGCTAATTTAACAAACACCATATTTCTTTCACACAGTTTTCTCACAATAAAAATGGGTCTGTATGCATAAAATTACATATCTGCTATTGTGTTTGTTAAATATTTGGGGGTCCTTGGTATGAAAAAGTTTTAGCACTTTAGATTTATAGTTTGATTATTTAGGATCATGTTGTGATTTGTTTTGAAAATAAGTGAGGTTGTAGATTGTTGGGGCGAGGTGAGCTATTATTTTCTAAGCAATCAGATTAATTGATTTTTGTTTTTTTATAATTGATGGGCAGAAAATCCCACAGAACACAGTAAATGTGGGTCCAGTTATAAATTGTTTGAATGCTGAAAAAACATTAAAAGCATAGAATATTTTCTAGATGACTTTTCAAGTGTTAAACAGAATCATAATTCCCTCCCAGTCTCTTTTGCTGTTGGTTTAAATGGAAATTGATGCATAATAGCGTGAATTCAGCATGACCACCAGTTGTCCTTGTCCATGCTAATGTGTTTGTATGGAGCAAAGACTCTTTTCATCTACAGGTCACAGCTCAACCACTGTTCAGTTCCAACACTGTGAACCGTGAAGAACGACACAACACCAAAAACTGCCTGTGTTCTGTTTGTTAGAAAGCTATTTCATGCTTTCAGCTCTCTCTGCTGTGGGAGGTATGTGTATATGCAGTCAGCAAAACAATTGGTGAATGCATTGGGACTGATTTTTTTTTTTTTTTTTTCCTTTGATGATGGTTGTAGTTCCAAAACAATAAACTGATATTATTGGTATAGCTCGTCTTGAAGCGCTAAGAGCAACACATGGATGATCGGCAGGGATATTACTCATGTGCTTGGTGTATGTCTCTCAGCTGTAATTATGTTGTACATTGACTTCAACACAAACATGATTTTAATGAGTTTGTTTAATTTTTAGAGCAGATGAGAGCCGCAGGGGCTGGATGGAGTCATATACGCATGCACGCTATCGTAAAGCTGGCATTTAAAATGTGAGGATGTTGACAGAGTTGTGATGGTGTAGATTGGACAGCAATGCTTTAAGCATATGTGTTGGGGTGTGGAAGTGTCTCTTGGTGGAATAGGTGTTTGTGTGGCTGGCCATGTTCAGAACTGCATCATACTAGTCATAATACTTCAGGAGGATTCAGTGTGTGTACTAGTCACAGTTTGCAAAGTTTTTATGATTTTATGTTAAACAAATATGTATACTGTATGATTTTTATAGAGGATTATATATGAATATACGCTTTTGTCACTCTACATCTCGTTCTTCCAGCAAATTCACTACTTTTTTTTATTTTTATTTTTTTTTTACGCTTTTATCCAAAGCGACTTACAAGTGAGGAATACAGTAAGCGAGTCATCATGACGAGGCAAATAGGGACAAGAAGTGCTCACAATACAAGTTTTAGGCAGTGCTCAGAGTATCATAAGCTACAATAGAGAGAGATTAAAGGAAGTGAAGGAAGCAAAGAAAGTAGGATAGAAAGGTATAGATTTTTTTTTTTTTTTTTTTTTAAGATGAGGATAGGTGCTCACGAAAGAGATGAGTTTTCAGCTGTCTTTTGAATATTGCCAGGGATTCTGCATTGCGGATGAAGGCAGGAAGATCATTCCACCAGCGAGGGACAGTGAACGAGAATGTCCTGGAGAGTGATTTCGTGCCTCTCTGTGATGGTACCACGAGCCTTCGCTCCTTTAGTGAGCGTAGGCTTCTGGTCGGAGTGTAGACTCGTAAGAGTGAGTGGAAGTAGGAGGGTGCTGAGCCTGTGGTAGATCTGTAAGCAAGCGTCAACGCCTTGAATTTGATGCGAGCAGCAAGTGGTAGCCAGTGCAGAGAGATGAAGAGAGGCGTGACGTGGGCTCTTTTGGGCTCGTTAAAGACGAGACGTGCTGCAGCGTTCTGAATCATTTGAAGAGGCTTGATTGTGCATGATGGCAGTCCAGCCAGAAGAGCATTGCAGTAATCAAGCCTAGAAATGACCAGGGCCTGGACAAGGAGTTGTGTTGCATGTTCTGTTAGAAAGGGCCTGATTTTCCTGATGTTGTATAGTGCAAATCTGCATGACCGAGCTGTCTTTGCAATGTGGTCTTTGAAGGTCAGTTGGTCATCAAGGATTACTCCAAGATTTCTGGCCGAATTTGATGGGGTAATTGAGGATGTACCTAGCTGGATGCAGAAATCATGATTACTTTTTACTTTACAACAAAATAAATGTTAATTGTTAATGCCAAGAACCTGTTCTCCAGAGGAGCTTAAATGTAGGTTAAACTCCCTGTCAGAGATTTTAATGAGGATTGTATTAAGCTCCCCTTTTTGTGTAAGATTCTTCTGTGGCTTTTGAAAATTAGGCTTATTTCTGAGGCTACAGCAGTTTTGGTGTGTGTCTTATAGTGTAGTGAGATTACAGACTACTATGTGTCTGAAATGTAATATCCAATCCTTTAAAGGGGTAATATCATAGAAATTATTTTTTTCATTAACTTTTGAAATTTTAAAAGTTGGATATAACTTTCAAAACTCTGAACTTCCTTCCCAGTACATAAAGTTTGGGCTCTAATGTAAATCTGACGCCAGTAAGTGTAACAAAGTATTTAAATATTTCACAGATGCATGTATACGAGTTGTAAATGTAGCCCCTCCTGTTCGAACCGCCTGCTCTAAGCGGGACTCGAACCTGAGTCCGCCGGCATGGGAGTCGGGCACTCTAACAAGGAGGCTAAAGACCACAGTCTCTATTATCTCTATATGGGTCAATGACATATAAGAATTTTCGACAGGCCAATTTTAAAATACAAAAAATAATATCTATTGCAATTGTTCAAACATTAAGAATGTTGTGTATGCATAAATTCATATTAACATTTTGAATTAAGTGATTTTATTTTAGTTTTTATTTTATTTATATGTATTAGCCATAGCCTTCAAAAATGTCATATGGCGCAACCATGATTTATCTTAAAATAAATTAATTTCCTTAACATGCTTAACAATTTTTTTTTTTTTTTACAAATTCTCAGTAATTAAAGTGTTTAGAAGCAAAGTATTTGCAATTCATTTGAGATTCTGTAAAGGACGACCTTATATTTTTGCTCTATAACTTCAGAGTTGCCTTCTTAATGTAGTTAACAGACTTATTTTTTCTGGAAATCGCATAAAACTGATAAAAATGTTTTAAAAATACCATTCACTTAAGCATACTGTAGTGATTCATATTTCAGCCACAGAAATTGGATATTTTATTTTTAATTTAATACAGTTATTGTTATTATTGGTCGCACCACATGATGTGTGGTCACTCCAAATTACACGAAGACCTTAAATTTCATTAAAAATCTATTTATACAAAAAAAGATTTATTAAAATTTCACAGAATTTTCATGAACACAAATTTTATAAACTTTTTTTATATTTAAAAAAATCATATTGCAAACATAAGTGCACCATTTCATTTAAGTTGACTTTCATTTAAGTTGAAATTAATTATTTAATTCATCAAGGACACATTAGGCTTAAATTGATCAAAAGTGACAGTAAAGACATTTATAATCTTACAAAAGATTCCATTTCAAATTCATTTTCAAAATGTTGTTGTTTTGAACCTTCTATTCATCAAAGAATCCTGGCAAATAAAATATATCAGTTTCCACAAAAAATATGAACACTGATAATAATCAGAAATGTTTCTTGAGCAGCATATCAGCATATTATAATGATTTCTGAAGAATCATGTGACACCGAAGACTGAAGTAATGATGCTGAAAATTCATCTTTGATCACAGGAATAAATTTCAGTTTACTATTCACATAGAAAACAGATATTAATAACATTTCACTCCTCTTCTAGCAAGGTGTAACTCCATTCTTGAGTTCAGAATTAACACGCCAGCGGTTTTTGCTTGGCAGTGGCATCTGGTAAAATAGATTGAAATTGTTATAAATAAATAAACAATAAATGACTAAAATACATACTTACCAAACTAAACTACAAACCAAATTACATGCTCTAAACAATTTTGTTTCACATTTTTCTCATATTGTACAATACAAACAATAACTGTGAAATATTTTTGTCTGAAATATTATTTTTATAAAAAAAATATTTTTATAAAACACTCTGCTGTGGTCGCACCACATGATATTTTCAAATTCAGTCAAAATTTACAGGCACAGAATTGGCCACTGAAACAAAACAAGCTAACTTCCCACAAAAGGTCACTATATATTATAGTGCAGTATATTATATATTATACATATATATATATATATATATATATATATATATATATATATATATATATATATATTATATATATATTGTATATATCTGCAGAAATAACTCAATATTAATAGTTTTTTTGAGGTCATACCACATGATATCCAAATGTGGGAACCACATACAGCCGTTAAAAAGGTTATTTTTTTTCCCAATTTAAGACAGAGTTACAAACCTGTTCGCTGCTTCCATGGGTCCCTCACAAATTGGTATATGATGCAACTTTCTGTCTTTGAATGGAAATCATGCCAAATAGTGCAGAAAATGAATTTCAATAAATTTAGAATCATTTCAAAGACATTTTCAAAACAGAAGTTATGGTCGGACGGTTGCACCACATGATATTTCGACACTTTAAATAACAGAAAATTGCAAAAAACTAATGTTTTTTGAAAAGTTCAAGTGAGTACATGCACGGGAGAGATACTACATATAAATGTTATCTTTTTATGCATTTTAACCAAATTTAACTGAAACAAATACAGCCGGACAGAAAATTTAGGCGTCACGTCTTTGACCCATATAAGTCGCTAGGGCGCCTCTTGAGATCAGGGGAGTGGGGTTTATTATAGCTGATTGAGAAAAAGTCTTAAAACTACATATCATGACATAATAACAGTAATATGTTAATTACATGGATTTTTTCCTTTACTGTTGACGCTTGCTGGTTAGTGCGAGATGCATTCTGGGATACCTGGCTGTCTGAAGTCCGCACAAGTCACCTCTCGATGCATCCTCGATAAAAGGGGCGGATCAAGAACACATCCGGGGATTTGAACTGTACTTGGTAGATGTGAACTTTGAATTGGAACAGTACTTGGACAGCGACTGATGACGTTTCACAAGTCCACAAGAACAAAAGTACAGACAAGAATGCATATTGAGAAACGGCTCTGAAATGGATATGTCAGACAAAGGAGACACAGAAAATATGCTGGTATAGTGTTGGGGGGCCTACAGGAACGTGTTTGGGAATCACTGGGAATCTACACCTTTAAGGTTTTGATGGTGTAGTGAACCTCTGGGTTTATACGTGGGTTGAAACTTTTTCTGTACACACTAGAATTGTTTAGCTTTATTATTTGCCTCTGTCATGAATTCATTGTATTTATACCTGTTCAAAATTTCAGGAAGAAAACCCTCAGAGTCTGTTGGGAAATTGATCTTTAGCATTTCTAAAAATGCATGTGATGTTTTGTGAAGCATGTTTTTGGATCTACATGATGAAGCACGAGAAGAGAAATGCCTCTGGGTAGTGTTATTGAAGTGTGTACTGCTAGACTAAAGATGTGAATAACTGCATAACTTTGAGAGTACATCTTTTATTCTCTTACCTGATGAAAATTTAGCATGATGCCAGGAGAATTTTTTTAACAAACCATGAGCCATTCATGTCGATTACAGTGATATGAGTCTGTTTTCTGCTGCAAGGCACTTGTAGTTTCACAAACACTCTGAAATGCTATATGATGTTGTATGAGAAACACCAGTGCTTGTAGGATTGTGTGGAAATGTGTGTATGTTTATGTGTGCCTGTTGCACTGCAGAATGAATTATTTAAGTCTGTTTATTTATTAATATATTTTGCTTAGCATACAACTCTCTGTAAAAAATATATTTCATCTACATCTCAACAGCACTAAAACTGAAGAATTAATGTCTGTCTAATATAAATGCATTTTTAGATTGTTTTCCCCCTTTTTATTGCAATGCCTATATTTTTACTAACCCTTTATAACAGGGTTAAGTTCATTAACATAAAAATAAAAAACAACATTAATTAATCTATATTAGTATTTATAAATCCTGCTCTTGTTCATTGTCATATTCGTTCACAAGACATTAATAATTAATACATTAATGTGCCCATATTATGCTTTTTCGAATATTACCATTCTTGCTGTGTGTAACAGCTGTTTGTGAATGTAAAATGTCTGCAAAATTTTAAAGAGGCCTGGGAGAGTTTGGTTTGTGTTGTCGACATGTCGAGAAGACGCTGTTATCAGCACTTCGAATCCACTTTGCATACACTAAAGGATGAGGACCTGCACTGGAACTGATACAGAAAAACTGTTGTCATTGTTCGTATTACTGTGTATCAAGTGCTGTGGAAGCCTCCAAGCTGAAATCCAGATATGGTAATAGGCGTTTCATTTCCGACATGCGTGGTAAAGATAGACCAATCACAACAGACTGGGCCATCTAACCAGTCAGTGCAGAGTAGACCAATCACAATGGACTGGGTCATCTGACCAATAAGAGCAGAATAAGTTCACGGAAAGGAAGGGACTCTTTGAGAAATGAGGTGATATACAATGTATATAAGAAATTTTAAAGGATTAGTTCACTTCAGAATTAAAATTTCCTGATAATTTACTCACCCCTATGTCATCCAAGATGTTTGTCTTTCTTTCTTCAGTCGAAAAGAAATTAAGGTTTTTGAGGAAAACGTTCCAGGATTTTTCTCCATATAGTGGACTTCAATGTCTACCAATGGGTTGAAGATCCAAATTGCAGTTTCAATGGGCTTTTCATGATCCCAGCAGAGGAATAAGGTCTTATCTAGCGAAACGATCTGTCATTTTCTAAAAAAAGTGAAAATTATACACTTTTTAACCACAAATGCTCGTCTTGCACTAGCTCTGCGACGTGCCACTCATTATGTAATCACGTTAGAAAGGTCAAGCTTGACGTAGGCGGAAGTATGCCGGTAGGGCGAAAAATCAAATTTTCTCCTACAACTTTAAAATTGTCCGACATCGTTGTTTTACCTTTTTTTTTGTAAAGGCCGTTTGACTTATTCTTTGCACATTCACTTTGTAAACACTTGCTCGCTACCTCCACTTACATTGCGCATGACCTTTCCAACATGATTACGTAATGCGTGGCGCATCGCAGAGCTAGTGCAAGATGAGTGTTTGTGGTTAAAAAACTATAATTTTACATTTTTTTAGAAAATGACCAATCGTTTCACTAGACAAGACCCTTATTCCTCGACTGGGATCAAGTAGAGCCCTTTGAAGCTGCATCGAAACTGCAATGAACTGTTGAAGTCCACTATATGGAGAAAAATCCTGGAATGTTTTCCTTAATTTCTTTTTGACTGAAGAAAGACATAAACATCTTGGATGACATGGGGGTGAGTAAATTATCAGAAAATTTTAATTCAGAAATGAACTAATCCTTTAAGTGTTTTTTGACCTTGGACGCATGTTCACTTATAAAAACAACTCCAAAACAAAAACCTTTAAAATCATTGGGGCACTTTAAATAAAACATAATTCATTTTATTTATACATTTTAAAATGTTTTAGTATATATGGAAATTAAAGTACTGTAAAATTATTGTACATTTATTTCATGTTATCTATTGCATTAACTGATGTTGTATAGAACCTTATTGTAAAGTGTTGACATTTTTAAATACTTTTTTTTTTTTTTTAAAGCATTCCAGTGGACAGTGTCAGCTGAATACCGCAGCATTTTTAAATTATTGTTACAGAAGTTGTGTAATGTTGGTGATGTTAAATATGATAATCAAAACAACTTTTTGATTACCATCAATTCCAACAGTTTAAATGTTTGGTGTTATCCATTTTAGCTACATAATATTAACAACTGAAAAGACATACGGGTACAGCATGTTGGAGAGAAACAGACTTTTTGTGAATGACCTCCGTACCTCCGTTATTTTCTTGCAAATTCAGTCCTGTTTTCGAGTGCTAAATAATGAGGGTGGCTGTCTCTATTAAATAATATTGTGTTGATTGTGATTAAACTTTCGGGTGTTATGCCATTAGTGACAGTATACGGATACAGGCTTTGTTCACAAATATCGTGAGAATAGAAAAGCCATTTGACATTTCTTTAAGAGTCACACCTGTTTGTAAATATGGTTGTCAATCCTAAACATATGCCAGTGACTCTGCCTACAGAGTAAGATTAAGCTCTATAAGGAGAAGTGACAACCATTTTTGCAGAGCAAATGTGGCCTTGGACACTCAACAAAGTAGCTATATTGCCATTAGTTACCTAACACTGATCACTGAACACAATGTACTTAATTAGCTTCATTTAAGGATGCTAATTGGAAATTCTTCATCAGTAGTCCATCGTTGTTTTCTATAGCTTGCAGAAACCCTTTAATCAGCTGATTTATATGATTATGTGCGCAAATGTGTTTTAATATGATGGATGGAGAATTCCATCTTGTGGGTCTTTTGAAAAATTCTCACATTTCCTTGCTATTTTTAGTAATGGCTTGAATCTCACAGGTCAGTGTAACTTCCTGCCAGGGCGTGATTGGATGTTTTGTGGTTAAAGGATGCCACACAGGGATGATTGCTTATAATGTCATGGGCTCGACAGAGCTACCAGAGGAGTTCATATTATATCTTTCAGATGCAATCAAGCTGTCTTTTATCTCTCACCGCAGGTGTGTGTGCCTGTGTGTGTGCCTGTTTGATCCATCATTTTCATTGTGGAATTCGATGCTTGATAGCTGTGTGAGAGGACTTGCATAGATTGCCAGCTGTTGAAGCCTAGGGTGAGCAATCTCTCTCTCTCTCTCTCTCTCTCTCTCTCTCTCTCCACACACACACACGCACACATGCACTCATGCACTCAAACGATCAGTTAACCATTAATTGAGAAGAAAGTGCTGTATGCACGGCTAGGGAAGTTTTGTCAGTCTCCTCAGTGTTGCTCGGACCTTAAACATTATTTAAATGCTTCCTGGGGCCTCTGCCACCCTATGAGACCAGATTTACCAAAACCTTCCTCTTGTGATGTTCTCATTTGACTGCATCCGATTGCAGTGTCAAGGTCAATGATTGGAGCAGATGAGACTCCTCGGAATGTTTTCGATCAGGCGAAGGTGTATTGCACAAATAAATGCAGATATTGAATTTGTAAAAAACGTGGCCACAACCCTGGTGAGCTGGTTTGTAAAAGAGAACAATAATGTCAGAGCTAACTTCCAAAATATGTCTGCAGCTGCCTTTTTTCTTTTAAAATCCTATCATTGGATTCAGTCAATGGAAATTTTAATCCACTCTGTGGCTTTTTAAGCTGATAAATTCTATTTGACTTTTGTCAGAGACCACTAAAACTACGCACTAAAAATGCTGGGTTAAAAACAACCCAAGTTGGGTTGAAAATGAACAAACCGAGCAATTGGGATGTTTTAACCCAGCAGTTGGGTTAAATGTTTGCCCAACCTGCTGGGTAGTTTTATTTAACTCAACTATTGTTTAAAAATTACTGTGTTGCTTGTTTAAATTGACCACAAAGTATGTTGGAAATGAACATTTATTAACCCCTTAAGGTTATTTTCAGAGTTTTCTGAGTGACAAAAAGTAAAGACTCGTAAATCCAAAACTATGGCAAGGAGAGCCAAAAGGTTGGTATCGTTTGAAAGAAAACTTTTTACATTTAAAAAAAAAAAAAATAAATAAAATAAATAAATTTGGAAATTCTCATGCTGAGAAACTGCTGATAAAGACAAAAAATAAAAGTTTGCTCCAGGGAAATTTTACATATAGTTCATATTTGACATGCAATAACTCAGAGAGGAAATAAGGTAGGATTCGTTTTTGGTGATGTTCTTCTATATGTGAGCTGTATCTGGATCAAATTTCGTGGTGATCGCATAAAGAAATCAAAAGTTACAGCATTTGGAACCAAGGTAACCTTATTGTTTATCCATTGGTGCTCCCTGATGGGCATTTTTAAAATTGGCCTTTTACGTGGAGTAACTCGTGATCGGCTTATTGGATTATGTTGATCTTGGACTCATTTCAATCAGGAGAATCCACTGTAAGTATTGATGTGCCGTTTTCTACAATCTATGCATGTTTCATGAAGTTCTAAATGCCAAGTGATAGCTACGTTTTAGTTTTAGTAAGCATCTGTGCTCCTGTGGGGTTTTATGTGTTGTAATTGCGTGAGCAATATTTCGTGATTAGCTTATTGGATTATGCTAATGTTGGACTCATTTTAATTTGTGAGAATCTGCTGTAAATAATGCTGTCCAATTTTCCACCATCAGAGCATGTTTCTTGGAGTGACGAGCCAAAACGTGTACATATATGCTGCATCAGTTTATT
Source organism: Hypophthalmichthys molitrix (assembly GCA_037950675.1). NCBI lineage: Eukaryota > Metazoa > Chordata > Actinopteri > Cypriniformes > Xenocyprididae > Hypophthalmichthys > Hypophthalmichthys molitrix. The sequence continues at coordinate 15,165,474 of CM075509.1, forward strand.
ATTTACATATGGGTCTTGCGGGGCTTCACGTACAAAAACTCACTCAAGTTTAGTCAAAGCCCAAAACAAATATACTTGTTGTATTCTACTCCATGAAACCTTTCAAATGACATATAACACATGATTATCTGAGCTGTATGACGCTTTTGACACATTGGAGTACATAGTACTGTTTTTCAGCAAATAACTCAGCAGTACTTAGGAGTTAATCAAATTGGCTACATTCTTTGTAAAGTTCAGACTCTAAGCTTTCAAATGACACCTATTTTGTGATGATATAGTCAGGAGTTTTGAAAAAGATTATTAATTTTTTTTTATAGCTAGGTGGTGCCCGCGGGTGGTACGCTCCGCTTTAGAGTGATGACTCTGCACTCGTTAAGAGTTTCTAAAAGCTGAGTTTCTAAGCTTTAAAATGATACCTATTTTGTGTTATTCCTGTCAGTGGTTGCTTAGTTATTTGATTATAAAAAATTTTCGCGGGGCCGCCGGCGGGACACTTCAGGCTTAAGGGGTTAAAAAGTTTAATGAATAATAATTAAACAATAAACATTTATTAAATTGCTTATTAATAAATGTTCACCTTTTGATTATTTTTGTTGCCTCTAGTAATAATGTGTCTGATTTTTAATTTCCAAACTATTTTGGGTTCATTTAAAGCCAGCCATATAGTAATTTTTAAACAATAGTTGGGTTAAATAAAACTGCTAACATTTAACCCAACTGCTGGGTTTGTCCATTTTAAACCCAACTTGCGTTGTTTTTATCCCAGAATTTTTAGAATGTAGATTTTTACATTTTCTGAAGAAAATGTGAGTGGTATTGTTAGGTGGTTGCTTGGATATTTTGGGTGGGTGAGTTAAGCACTAGGGTTAAATATACAGGAATAATAGTGGTGTGCCTTAAAATCAAGTATTGTCTGTATGTACATGGTGTTACGACATCCTGTGCAATCGCAATCCGCACACATACAGTAGGTTGCGTTCTGAGCTAGTGGACAGTTACGTGGTTCATTGTCTTTCAGTATAGCTTGAAAGCAGAAGTACTTACAGCTACAACCACTCCTGTCGATTGAGGTGGAAACTCCAATATTCTGGTGTAATAGAGTGTTTCTCTGTGACCCTCCATTAATTAAGCAGTCACATTTTCGTGAGGTTAATTAGTCCAGTAGACTTAATGAGCCACATATGTTAACCCAATTGATGCATATGGTCATTTCATTACCCAACTTAAGTGGTGTAATGATTTCGGTTGTTGTTTTATGAGAGAACATTTAAGAATAAACAATAAGATCCTTTAAGGCAGATTGATTTGACTGAGTAGGGCAGTCATTAGAATGAGCAGTACTATTTTTTTTAATCCTAACTTTGTGTTGTTGTTTAGTTTTAGATGACTTATCCGCCAAGAGCAGTAAGTCTCTTTTTCTCATCAATACTGTTTGAGTAGTGTTCTCTTATTACCAAATTTGTTTGTAAATGTAATCTGAAGGCCTCTGAGGATTCATTTAGTAAATTAGGAAAAAAGTTTTTTTTTTCTTTTTTTTTCTTTTCTTTACCCAAATACTGGTTATTAAAGCAGCAAAAGAATGATTCTGGACTTTGTTTGCTGTAGAAGGAGCATGGGTAGAACAAAGTTAAAAAATTAAGAAATGATGGTGATGTTTAATGCAATATTAGCTGTATTATCTAACCTAAAATTACTCTGGCACAGCAGTTTTAAAGGCAATATTTGTTCTCTTTTTCCTGAACAATGTTAAGCAGTATTGTCTGTAAATATTTAAGAGCAACATGCTACTGGCTCTTCCCATTACCCAAGTGTCTTGTTCATATGAACTAATGGGAAAACACACAAACAAACACACACACATTTGTTTTTGTGAATTGTGGGGACATTCCATAGGCGTTTTTATACTGTACAAACCCTATTTTCTATCGCCCTACACCAACCCTACCCCTGAACCTACCCATTACAGAAAACTGTGCACAGTTTTACTTTCTCAAAAAAACTCATTCTGTATGATTTATAAGTCTTTTGAAAAATGGGGACATGGGATATGTCACAAAAACGCACACACACATACACACACACAAAACTGAGTTGCATTTGAATAACAGTGTGAGTTTTGCTTTACGCAGGAGTTAGTAAACCACTTTCACATATTTCCTGTTATTGGCTTAAGACTGAAACAAAATGGGCCTTACGCAAGTGTTTTTTGCTAGTTTCAGCCTGACACAGTTATCATTTTCACGTCATGCGCCACGTTGTTTAAATAGCAAATGCATTTGCACCTATTTGTGCCCATGTGCATGCTGGTCTGAAAATGAGGTGTGTTCAGGTGCATTGTTGGTGCGTTGCTATTTTGAGGCAAATGAAATAGACTGCACAATTGACCAACTGAAACCTGGTCTAAAGTCAATGGTGCAATTTTTTTTGTTATTTAAAGAGCGCGTTAGTAATATGCACCTATATGCGGGTGCACAACTCGCAGCAGCACACAAACATGCCAAATATTAAAAATAAAAGTATTACAATGTAAAAGATTATTATTGTGTGCATAAAGATAAAAATGATTTGGTGGAATCTGGCTTGTCCCCTAGATGGTCTGCTCACGCGCTTTAACCTCGTGCATGAGCAGATCCGTTTTCTCGCTAGAGAAGTGTTCAGTTTTTCCACTTGCAATTCCGCCATGTAAATAGCGAATCCGCCATGGCGCAAGCGCAGCTGACTTTTAAAGGGAATGGGAAATGAGCCTCTGATTGGTTTATTGCACGTTATGCCCAAAACACACCCATTACTCATTAAGAGAATAGGACCAACACTTTTAGACCATGCACCGGGCGCACAGACCATTTTTCCCGTCGTTAAACTAGCAAAAGTGGATTTGGACACGCCCTAAGTGCACTTGCGCCATGCACTTCAGACCTGCGCTTAGATCGTTAAAAATGGGCCATATTTCAGTTTACTATATGTGAGAATATTCAATGGAGACAGAGACCTTTGATCAGGTGATACAACAGGTGACTTTATATTGTTAGCCTGCTTGTGAGAACTTTTAGCAGCTCAAGGACAAATTTTTTACCTTGCCCCCCCCCCCCCCCCCCCCCTCCCCCGGCAAATAAAGTTAATTTTGCCATCACCTGGTCCCTGCTCTCAGCGGATTCCCTCATTTAGCATTTAGACTTTCCACATTTTATAGTTTTGCAACCTGAAATTAAAATGACTTTTTCCCATCAGATGGCATAACATTTGTAGTAGTGTGAACAATTTACTGCATTATGAAGATCCTGGAATTAATATAACTTCAAAATGCATTTTGTGTAAATCAAATGATAAAAATTAAAAGCATTTAATTCCAGGCTTTAACACAACACACTTTTATGAAAGTCCAAATGAGGTGAATTCTTACACTTGATGCAGCGCTGTTATGTGTCGTATGAATGGATAAAAATGAGGCTGCTCTGGGCACTGCTGCTGGAATCATTGCTGGCCTCCGGTCTGCTTTGATTAAATAATGTGGCAACTCACAGAAAATGTGAAAAAAGATCTGAAAAAGATCAGGCTGGAATCGATACAAATGCTGAGTGCTCTGTGCAACATATCTCTACCTCGATTTTACTGAGCTGGTTTGGGATCAGAAGTTGCTGTAATGGAGAGACAGTGATTTTTTTTTTTTTTTTTTTTGAGAAAGGGAGAGGTGAATGAACAAACAGGAGAGGAGCTGCATATAAGCAGATAAGCAAAGACTTAAATCATTGAAGTGTTTATAGACTAATTATTATCAACAGATTTTTAAAAAGCTCACTGTCTCACGTACAGCAACAATCCTTTCTGTTGTAAATAACTGGAATGAAACAGCCGGAATCTCCATCAAAAGTTATGCTTTCTAGCTAATAGAGCCTGGCAGCTTGAGTGCTTACAGTATGTCAGGCTAGTAGCGGTACAGTCTTTTAGCTTGAGCCTGTCTTTACTGGATGCGACAAAGCAAAAGTTCCAAATCCATTTGTTTTTTGTGTCATAAATACATCAGACATCATAACATAAATACAACAGTACATCAGAAATGGAAAGGAACATCAGTATACTGTCGGGGATTTATGTCGCACTGCATCTAGTGTAGACAGTATCACTGATTATAATGGTGCAGACATGGTGTTACTCAATCAACGCACTTCAGCTATTCAGTTATTCTGTTCATTATTCATGTTATATCAGGGAATGTCCTTAAACACTAATCAAAGAAATATCTTACTCCGCATCCCCCCTCAAATCATATATATATATATATATATATATATATATATATATATATATATATATATATATATATATAATGCATACATACATACTAGGGCTGGGACAATACATTGATTCTCGATTTGCGATACAAGTTTTTAACCGAACGCTCAAATGCTCATGAAGAAGACTGCTGGACAGCGATTGTGCGTTCGGCTGAGTCATGTAAGTGGTTAAATATACTTGCACCTCGGCTCAGAATGCTTTTATGACGCAACATTAATGTAAACACAGCCCACTGTGAACACACTTGTAATTCACTTCAACCTTTTCGAAATTTATAAATGATTATTTTTGGTTTAAGTGGTGTGTGTAAAGGAATTGGAAGCAAGCAGAGTATGGGTGTTTCTAAAGCACGTAGTGCCATCCGATGTTGAAAACTAAGCTCAATTCGAGAGAGGATTGCGATACATAGGAAAATATCAGAATCGCTCCAGATTCTTTGTATCTAGAATCGATGTATTGTCCCAGCCCTAATACACACATAGAGTGAACTCCAGAATTATTGGCACCCTTGGTAAATATGAGCAAAGGTGGCTGTGAAAATAAATCTGCATTGTTTATCCTTTTGATCTTTCATTAAAAAAAAAATCACAAAATTCTAACCTTTTATTAAAGCAAAACAATTTAAAGTGGGGGGAAACACATTATGAAAATCTATATTGTCTTAATGCAAGATGAGGAGGATAGTTTGAGTGGCCAAAGACTCTCCAAGGATCACAGCTGAAGAAATTGCAGGGATCAGTTGTCTTGTGGTCAGAAAGCCTAAAAAAAAATTTATCAAACAGCACCTACATCACCAGGGTTGTTTGGGAGGGTTTCAAGAAAAATCCTCCTTGCTCATTTAAAAACAAACTCTAGCATATTCAGTTGTCAGACACACCTGGAACTTCAAAAGGGATCTGTTTCTATGGTCAGATTATACAAAAAAGAGCTTTTTGGCAGCAAACCCACCAGATGGGTTTGGTGCAAACAGGGATAAAAAGTACCCAATGCCCACGGTTAAATATACTGCTGGATCTTTAATGTTGTGGGCCTATTTTTTGCTGGAGGTCCTGGACATCTTGTTTAGATACGTGGTATCATGGATTCTAGCACATACCAACAGATAAAAAACCAGAACCTGACCACTTCTGCTAGAAATCCAATAATGGGCCATGGTTGGATCTTCCATCAGGACAACAATCCACAATAAACATCAAAATCAACACAAAAATGTGTCACTGAGCACAAAAATAAAGCTTCTGCCATGGCCACCCCAGTTCCCTGACCTGAACTCTATAGAAAATGAGTGAAGTGAACTGAAGAGAAGAAGCTTCATAATGGAACTGCAGGGGTTCATGAGTTTAATGAAAAGTTATTAAGTAATTAAGTTATAAAATATTAAATTAAAACAAACAATTTTAAAATAAAAACAATCCAAATAAAACATTTACTAAAAACGAAAAAAAATATATAAAGATATAAATATATTAAGGCAAATAGGTTCAGCTGACAAAAAAGTTGGGGAATCCCTGCATTGCTTGTAAATATGAAATGATGTTAATTTGTACATTTTAATGTGTTTGAAAGACAAAAGCCTTCCAAAGACATTAATACATGGTTAAATGACTCACTGAGTGATAATTCAAACAATAATTGATGTATTTGTCATGAGTTGATTAGATATGCAGTGTTGCAGTGTTGAGAAAACACTTCTGGAAGTGAAGTGATTTCTGTAAATCCAGTGATCAAATGCTGTCTGGGTCTTAGTTGTTAGTGATCGGATCATGATGAGTGGCTGTTCTGTTTACAATTCCACAAACCTGGAAGACCTGACTTATTTAGGAAGGAAGATTTAAAAGTTAACAAAGAAGTAGAATCAACAAATTATGAATAATTTACTGCCATTGTGAGAATTTGTAATAAGAAGGTGTCACTGCATTGTGAACTCGGTCTTGGTCTTTCCCCTGTCGTTTTCTGTCTTGTCAGTATTGTCACTTTCCAGGGAAAAAAAAACTTAAAGTACCATTTTCTCATTGATTGCTTGTCCTCTCTTTTCTTCATCTATCCTATCTCTTTCTCTCTCTGTCTCTGTAGACATTGTGCACCTCCATTAAATTTCATTTCACTCTGTTTGTCTGGTTGGTTTCTCTCTCTCTCTCTGTCCTCATTCTTGCTCTCTGTGTCTGTGTTGTAGCCTGCAGGGCTGAGTGAGAGACAGGCAAGGCCAAACTCTGTCCTGCTGCTGCTTGTGTTCAGAGACAAGACTTATGTCTGTTTGGCTCAGTAGATATTCAAACACTGGCCACATGGCATGTGCTGAGAAATTCAGAGCAAGAAGTAGTAGAGGGAACACTTAATGCCTTTTCATTTGGCTAGCTCAGTTTCAAGATGTGAGATCAGTAGATGCCAAATCTCTCTTTTTCTCATTTCTCTAATTTTCTCATAGTGTTGGACGCAGTGGACAATCTTGCCCTGTTACATGCATTTCAATAGAAGAAAATGTATTTTTGTATGATACAAAATACATATCCTCTTTTTACGTTTTGAAATTTTTAATTTTTTTGATTCATCAGAATGGGATGACACTTGGTGACTTTTGTCGCATTAGCTATGTGAACACAAAAAATCTTGCATGATTTGGATATGTTAAAGGGTCGGGGAAAAAATAAAAACAGTCACACATGGCTCCTTTGCGGTCAAAAATGACCGACATAGGAAATGGAATGGGAAATACGAAAAAATACGAAAACTCAGAGAATCTTTTGGTGGTACAAACTACAAATCAGCCACGTGCAGAAAAAAGTGCACATCAATGAAGGGGTGACACTCTAAAATGTCAAGATTGCAAAATAGACACATCCACCCTCTCCCCCAACACATTTATATGAACTAGCTCGACTATAACACAGAGTAAGCAAATGTGTGAAATAAAATCAATAATTCAGCCACAAAGCAGTAAAAAACGAACAGAAAGGAAGAGGTTACACAAGAGTACAAAACAGACACACCCACTCAAACACAAAATCATACACACGCAGAGACACACACACAACACACTATTATACACACAAATAAATTGGTGTTGCTATAACAATATGGTCAAATTGAGCCAAAAGACTCAAATAAGAGGTTGAAATAAGATCAGACCTAGATTTATTAAGCTGTAAAAACATACTTGTTCATTTTTTTTACATTTTTTATTGAATTTTGTAACAAAATGTCCTTCTCTGTGTTCTGGGTTTGACTGTAGTAAAATTAAAAACTGACACTTCAAATCAACATTTAAAAAAAAAAAAAAATCTAAACCTTGACAAAAAGTAGTCTTTGAGAATGTCTAAATATAAATCCAAACCCACAACTTAATAAAAATAAGTATTTATGTCTAAAAACCACTATAGAACTATATAGGAATCTGGTGGTTACACCATGGCATTACATAAGTTTTTCTTTTTTTACTCCCACCAGATGGCACTAGTCAAACTTCAAAAAAAATTAATTTAAAACGCCTCATCTCTATTTTAACATGGAATACCGCTTTAATTGAAAAATGATTTAAAAATATATTAGAACAAAATGTTTATTATTTTCACTGGGGAAAAATAGCTAAAGTTGTATAAATATTGCATAGTATCATAAAATACCCTCAAAAGTTTAAATAATAATCAAAAAATATTATTGAACAAAAAAATATTACACTGGTTTTCCTGAAAAAAAAAAAAGAAAAAAAAAAAAAAAAAAAAAAAGGTATGTTTTAAGGCTTCGGTCACTTTTGACCACGAAGGACCACAAGTGTGACTTCTAAACAAAGAGGATCAGAGGGTTAAATACTTAAGTTCCTGTGGTTAAATCAAAGCCATCTTGTGATGTAAAGGGGTTGAATAAAATTACTTTTGATGAGTTTTATAGAGACTGAAAATGGAAACTTTCAAATATTGTTTCTTTAAACCATTACTGAGATATACTTATTTAAATGAAATCTCAATTTTTCAAACAAATTTTAGACACTATGGCATATTTAGAAGAGATTTATCCATGCATTCATTGTAAGCCTAAATATATTTACAGTATAAGCATCCTATAAATAATAAATCATCCTAAATACCAGGTTGCATAAAAAAATATAATGCATATATTTAATAATCTATTTAAAATTGTGATATGCTCTTCTGTAAAGTTCTGAAAAGTTGGTGTTTTCTGACTCAAAATGATGAATCGTGTCACACTGGGCCTGGATGTGCAGTGTGCTGTATCTGAAGAGCTTGCTGAAGCGAGCAAGGTTAGAGTCAGAGTTTAAAATCTTATTCAGCAACATCAATTACCAGAAGCATGGCTCCACAATGCATTGCAGCTCTTAATGAGGCCCCCAGTAATTAAACACCAGACACCAACAGCGTGCTTCACTAAACCTACCAATAAACATCTAACAGGTTCATTGCACTTTTAGACTTAGCTATAATTTATCTGTAAATAGAAGACTTTCAGATGTTATTCCTGCTTTCTCTTGTGTCAACTACATTTTTTTTTAGCATGTTGCTAGATAGTTGCTAGGGTGTTCTGGGTAGCTGCTAGTTGCTAGAACTACAACAAGCAAGATTGTTTTGTGGTAAACAAGCAGTAATGGATGATGTCATTCAGATGGTTTTCTCATGAGAGTTTTCTGCCCTCCCCGACATATCTCATCTTCCTCTCTGTATATCCCAAAACAAACCTCTTCATTTCCCTTATTAGGGTAAGTAATTGAAACCGGAAAGGCTCGTCATCTCACCTGGTTAATGTTCATTCAAACTACAGCACATCCTCTGCTTCCCTCTCTCTTCTTACTCGGCACATTTATTCACACCATCTTTCTCTTTACTCAGCATGTCACCTTCCAGCCTGTTCCAATGAAAGCTGCCAGAAGCTTTAGCTAAGGCTGTTCGCGCAGTCTGTCTTCTTGCTGGTCCTTGTTTGCTTTTAGAAAGTTGTGAGAAGGCAATAACTTTGAATGCATCCGAAATGAATCATAATCAAAATCACCCCAGCCCTGTGCCCCGGTCCCTTCTTTTATCTCTCATGAGTGAACGGCAGCTAAATGAATGCTAACTTTTGTTTACACTGCACTAACTATGTCCTCGCTCTACTGTGTTGTTGTTAAATAAACTTCACCCCCATGTGAGCACCATTAAGAGCTGGTGTACCCTTCAGTGCTGCTTTGTCGGAGCCGCAGTTCTTCTCAGCTTAATAGGGTGCTTTGGTGTACAGCTAGCTAATGCTGTGTGTACGGCTAGCTAATTAATTTGATCAGCTAGTCACGCTCTGGCATGTCCAGAGGGATTGGATGGATTGTAAGGGATCAGTGACACAGATTAAAAGAGAGTAGCCACCGAATGCATTTCTCAGTTGTGTACTGACAACGCTGCACCACTGTATTTTCATTAAGCTAATGCAGCTGAGTTTCAGTGTGATAGTGGCTATTAGCAGCCAAGCTATTTCCTATCCCACTATAAATGCTTGTCTCTCATCACAATTTCTACAGCTAAATAAAAAGTTGTATGGAACAGTATGACAGAAATGATAAAATGTCTATCTATCTATCTATCGTTCGTTTGTTCGTTCATTCTGCCTATCGTTCGTTCGTTCTGCCCATCGTTCGTTCGTTGTACCTATCTTTCGTTCATTCGTTCTGCCTATCGTTCATTCTGCCTATCGTTCATTCTTTCTGTCTATTGTTCGTTCAATCAATCAATCAATCTATCTATCTACCGTTTGTTTGTTCAGCCTATCGTTCGTTCTGCCTATCGTTCGTTCGTTCTGCCTATCGTTCATTCTGTCTGCCTATCATTCTATCTATCTATCTATCGTTCGTTCGTTCGTTCTGCCTATCGTTCATTCTGTCTGCCTATCATTCTATCTATCTATCTATCGTTCGTTCGTTCGTTCTGCCTATCGTTCATTCTGTCTGCCTATCATTCTATCTATCTATCTATCGTTCGTTCGTTCGTTCTGCCTATCGTTCGTTCTGTCTGCCTATCATTCTATCTATCTATCCATCCTTCGTTCGTTTGTTCTGCCTATCGTTCGTTCGTTCTGCCTATCGTTTGTTCGTTCTGTCTGCATATCATTCGTTATCGCATATCTATCTATCTATCTGTCTGTCTGTCATTTTATAGATCTATCATTCTATCTGTCATTCTATCATTATTCCTATCAATCTATCTGTCTTGTTATTTCTATTTATCTATAATATATAAGATTTGCTCTTAAAAAACAAGTCTTTGGTGAAAGTAAAATAGTTGATTTAAAGGGATAGTTCACAAGGAAGATATTTGGAAGAATGTTTGTAACTAAGCAGATCTCGCCCCCCCTTGACTACCATAGTAGGGAAAAAAATACTATGGTAGTCAAGGGGGGGGTGAGATTTGCTTAGTTACAAACATTCTTCCAAATATCTTCCTTTGTGTTCAGCAGAACAAAGAATTTTATACAGGTTTGGAACAACTTGAAGGGGAGTAAATGATGACAGAATTTTCATTTTTGGGTGAACTATCCTTTTAAGATATGTTCTCTAAATCAACTTTTGATTCTCAAGTAAATTTATCTTGTTTCAAGGATGTTTAGATTTCTTGACTCAAAAACAAGACAAAAATACAGATTAGACTGTCTAATTGTTTGCTTATTTACTCTTGAGAGGCCAGATGATCTGAAAATTCAATTCACAGTCCTTTTCCAGTTCAAATGTGGAAAACATGTATTTTATTCCAAATCCAGAAGGGTCCAACTAGTGCAAAAAAAAAAAGTGCAAATTAAATGAAGAACAGAATGCGAGTGATCCTTTGGTGAATGCACGCCCAGGTTTTGTCTTATCTAAATCTTGTTGGGCCATCCTGCTGTGAGCCTGGTGGCATCGTGAACAAACCAGAACAGGAAATCTGATCAGCTGGAGTAATGAGCTCCGAGCTGCTGCTTCTCCTCTTTGCATCTTTTATAGACCTCCACAAGCCTGCTCAACGCCACCTAAATTCTTAATGACCGCTCAGACTCGGCTGTATACACTCTCGTTTTCACCTTAGCTCTCGACATACTCGCGGCTCCCTCAGATCGTTTGCTTTTACCTGACGGCAGGAAACGATGTGTCTCTTTGCTGATAAGGAGAATGACCTGTTTTGGATGTAGCTGAAAGCAAAGTGTCCTAGTAATGAGAGAATAGTGCTTCGGCTCTCGTAGCAAACATAAAAGAAAAGACACAAAAAGGAGAGGAAGCTCTTGGCAGTGTCTGGGAAATACTTGATATGAGGTTACCATGGCAACCTGCTAACATATTGAAATAGAGTCGTTTATTGACTGTAATGGCAATACCGCGAGTGTGCTGTGACGAGTTGAATCAAAACATTTGTGCATTTTATGTTTAACATGTAATGAAACAGTAATAATTTAAAAAGGGAAGCACTGCACAATGTGGCATTTTTTTTTTTTTTTTTTATCTTTTCACATCATTCTAGTGAATGAACTGTATGTTTTTCACAGTTGAGCGGTAATTTTCTTTGTATGTGCACCATTTTGCTTTTAAAGATAGACAAGAGTTTCATACTTTAATAAAAGGCTTTGGGCTCTCCAGACTGCTCTGATGAAACACTGTCAGAAATGGAAAAAAAAAAAAAAAAAAAAAAAACTCTCTTATGTCTTTTAGAGACCATGTTCCTGTTTGGCCCCTTTTATTCCTGTTTTTTGTCTCATTCCCTTTTTATCTGTCTCACTGTCCGTTTCATTGTCCCTAGAGGTCCCCAGTTTATCAGAGATGAAATCATTTGGAGACGCACCGGTCTGAAAGAGATGCTCTGAGATTTTTTTTTTTTTGCCAATAATTTTGAACAAAACCACGCAGATTTGCATTTAAAGCCAACTTGAATTCATAACCCTTTTAACTTCTGAAATGTCATGCATTTCCCATTGTAACTGGATGTTCAATGAGAAAAATATGGGGACTTAATTTTAGCCATATGGAATTGATAGGATTGTGAAAACTGGGCATTACCCAACAAAATGTAACATACCATATTTGGTTAAAACAATGCTTAAACAGATACAGATATGTTACTTCTGTATCTGAATAAATAAAAGTGCACATAAAATTGTGAGTCTGTTTCGATTTTCATGGTTCTAGGCTACATGACCAATGAAAATCAACATGACACTTTTCAATCACAATCATTTTAAAAGTGCAATTTATTAATAGGCTATAGAATTTTATCTCAAATAAATTAGGAAAATAAAGGGGTTGGAAAATAAAGCTCTAATAGAAGCTCTAACATGACAATAACCCTCAGTTTAGCTAATACAGACAATTAAAAAAAAACAGGTTAAATACGCAAATAAAATGTTTACAGCTGCATCTGTCTCTAAGAAAAAAAATCAACAGCGATTCTATGTTTTTGATTAGTTTGATGTTATTGAAACCAGAACAAATAACTTTTTTCTGCTTTGAATCCGTTCTTGGGCGCATCAAACCGCGACTGGCTTGACTGCATGTTCAAGGCGTTAAAGATTGTTGCAATATGCAAAGACTTAATATTTCACTGTACCAGTCTTTTTATGGCGCCTACATGTTTTTTGCATACCGGACAAATGAATTGCTCTGTGTCCAAACCTTTTCTTCTTTAAATAAAGGCAGTAAAGTGTTAGACTATTAGATGAGCTGCTCCACTTCACCGTCGTCTTCTTATATTTCATATTTAATGACATTATATGTGAAAATAAGCAGTAGCCTACTGGCGAATTTCAGTTGTCTCATTACTCTGTAGCCTACATTTTACAAATATTTTGGATGCAAAATATAGCTACAAATTTGCGATATACGCAAAATTCTGTATGGAAACGGCTCAAGAGTAGATTTTTTTAGCGATATAAGAAAACATTTGCGACAAGCATTTTTTTGGGATGACGTCATCACTCACACCATTTTATTGTGAAAAGGCCAATTGGACGGAAACAGACTTGTGACTGCAAATTTCGCAAATATTTTTTGCACATATTTGCTTTGTCGATAACAAAACATCGCAAAAACTGTATGGAAACTTGACTAATGAAAAAGGAAAGTCGTTTCAGCAGAAAATTTTTTATTATTAACATTACAGTAACACCAGGAATGTGCATTAGTGGTGGGAGTTCCCCTTCATGGACGTGTTAATTTCTACCTTTTCCAGCTCATTTTTCAGTATATAAAACTTTCACAAAACTGCAATCATACAAACTATGAAATTTTAAATCACTAACAAACACTACATTTTTAGCTAACATGATTTCTGTGCTAGTCATAACTGCAAATGTTTAAGTTGGATGTTAAGTTCTTTGTTAAAGAAAGTGTCTTTACACCTGGAAGGCAGAATTAACGTTGTACAACCATGTTGTTTCCTTTTTCCTCTTGAAAACAAAATAACTGTGAAATTTCTAGACATGAAAACATTTTTTTTGAATGACTGTAGACAGATGTTATTTGCGCATACACCAGCAGGTGGCTCTTGTGAGTCATGACTGGCAACAGAACCAGGAACTATTGTCAATCAGCGCTTAATATAGGTTATGTCAAAATTCAAATTTATTTAGCGTTAAATGAAATCATTATAATCCTGATAGTATTCCCATTTTTTTTAAACGTAACTGTATTCTGATTACTTTGTTTTTTGACGTAACTGTAACAAATTATAATTACCAATTTTTTTTGTATCCCTGTAGCTGTTACATGTATTCTGTTACTCCCCAACCCTGCTGCCAACACATACATGACACGCTGCTTTGAGCAAGTAAGACATGCTGCTGCTGTACGATATAGCATACATGAATTACCCAGAGCAGATCTATACAGGTGGAGCTGGGGAAGGTGGAGGGTTTCTGAAAGCACGCGTTGTACTGCTATAGCAAATGCTGACCAAGTATTTGAAAGTTGAGTATCGAGCTCATTGGCTACTGATACAGCAGGAACAAATTGGCCATGCCCTAGAGACAATGACATGATTGCAAGCAGATTGTGTTAAGGACCTATCAGCCTGCACCATCTAGAGTTTCATGACAGAACTTTGTATTATCAGATGTTTTATTCAGTGGGAGAAACGGACAGAAAGAGAAAATCAAACAACCATTAAACATCTAAATGTCTTGTGAAATCCTCTAATAAAGCGAGTATGTTGGTTACTCTTCCATTCGCAACCTTGCAACGTTGGAACTGTTCTTTATTGTTATTGAAATTAGTGAGGTGCGCAGGAGACTGCAGAAAACAGCACATGCTGATAGAGTAGTTAGCATTTTTACACAAATAATGCATTAACACTGCACTGAAATCTAATTGTGTATGCATCATGTTCATCATCAAGCGTAAAAACTTTCAAATTTATGCATGCTTTTAGGCTAAAAGTGTTCTCACCAAATAGGCAGCAGGCAATCAAGAGCACCTTGTGACTGTGGTTTGTCATTCTCTTGTTTAAACACTCTTTCATGCGTGTCTGAGCAGCTCATGCAGGATCCATGATGACTGCTTCAATATTTAGATTTATTATGAAAATCCACCATGTTGTGTCAAACCCGTCCTATGTACATTAGTAGTTCAGTAATGGTATCATGTGATGATTGCCATATCCATATATACAATGGTATATAAATGAAACTTTAATGGATAATCTGGTCTTTCTATCATGGTAGTGCCCAAAAGAAAACAAAAACATGCTTACTATGGTAGCATATCCAAAAACCATGGTAATAACATGGTAGTGTGATACCAAGTCGGTACTGAAATTTTTAAAAATGTGATGTTTGAGCGCTGTTGAGCGGATTCGTAAACACCTCAGATTGGCAATTGTTCACGCGTTCATCAGATATGTTTGTGACCAGTCCGCTGATAGACGCTTGCTTTCAAACGCTCCCACGTTTCAATCACTTCCGTGTGCTTTCAAAGGCTCCCGCGCGTTGATCATTGTAGACAATCACAGACATATCTCATGAGTGCGTGAACACGATGGCCAATCAGAGGTGTTTACGAATCCGCACAACAGCGCTCAAAACGTCACATGGTATCGCGGTCAGTACTTTGTATTTTCATTATTGATTCTTCATTTTATTTATTAATTGTGTGTTTGTTTGTTTGTCTTAAGTATCAACCCGGACTATGCAAATAGTTCCTGGCTTACTATTAGTTTAATATCAAATCAAGCAGTGAGTTCTAGACTGTTGGAATTAAATGCTGTTAAATACTTGTCTTTTACTCACCTCAACCCAAAATACACCAAATAATTTGGAATTATTCTTTGATGAATCAGAATGGCCATATGTAGCCTATTTCTGTGCATGCAGTCCTTACATGTTGGTGTGAGTGTGTGTATAGCATCTGTGCACCGTCTGGCATTCCCTCCTTAGATATCTGAGTTTTTTTTTTCTTTTTATTCCTTTTATTCTCTTCTCTTTACTCTGTGTTTGGTTCTTCCTCTGTTTCCATGGTAACATATCAAACTACCGGGACCTCCTGTCTCCACCCAACCCAGTCCCCCTCCCGATTTGGTTCTAAGTCAGAGATAAAGAGAAGGAGAGAGAGAGAGCAAGTAGCCTTAAAGATGTGTGGAGTTTCATGGCTCTTTTATGGCTCAGCTCTTACTCTCTCTCTCCCTCTCTCTCTCTCTCTCTCTCTCTCTACTATTCTCAAATACACTTGGATCTCTATAGTGACCAGACCAGCAGGCCTGTCTGCTGTTTGCATGGGTTCTGTAATGGTGAGTAGCACATGAAACTGCCCTATTTCTCCTTGTTGCTTAAAGTAAAACCATTCTTTGTACTTTTTATCGTCCATATTTTATCAGTTCAGCAATGCATCACATTGATGTCTACAGTGTGGATGTGCCTTTGAATTACTCAGATTTTTTAGTTTGGCTTAATTATTTTTATGTCATGTCTGCTTTCTTACTTTCTCTCTCTGTAAATCTCAGAAATTACCAGTGAGCTGTTTAATTAACGTAGTGAGCTGCATATCTAGATAGCATTGCAATCCCAGAATACATTGTGACATGCTCTGTGAAAAAAGATGATCTTCAAACCAGCTTAGGTTTGTGTATGTTTTTTTTTTCTTTTCCCAGTAGGGCAGCTCAAATAATGATTTTTTATATATATAATCTATATACAATCATTAAAAATGTATTTTTCCAGCTCTGTATATATTATGTTATGTATTTTTACAATATATATACAATCATTAAAAATGTATTTTTCCAGCTCATCCAGTTTATGTGGATGCAAATTCTGCAATGTAAGAAAAAACATCTGTAGAAAAACAGAAAAGGTACTGGTTATTTTCTGCCAGGACATTTTCTCTTAAATTTACGTACTTTTCATTTAACCCAATAAACACACAATGCAATGCGTAATTCAAAATATAGATAAAACATCTGTGAAATATCAATTCAGAAAATTCCTTCATATTAACAGTAGACTAAGCCCAATTTTTCCAGTGTGCGATTTCTTTAATTATGTTATTGGTTGAGTGCACTTCTCGTAAGTAACAATAGCTGTAGGCTACCTATAAGAGTGTTCCAACTTAGTCACATGAGGTTCTGTTAGGGTTCTTATGCTGTTTTACTGTCTACCTACTGTAGGCAGCTGCCTTTTGAGCAAATCTCTCTCTTTCTCTGGCTGTATTTGTTGTAAGTAAGATTAGACGTGGTCTTTACAGGTCAGACTGACACTTTGCAGAGAATGAAGTGAAGCTCTCCCGGTAATCAGTTCATAACTGACTTCCAAAACATACCTACAGACTGGTCTTAGTCTTACTGTGACAATCAGATTGATACATGGAAACACAATCAGGCCGCTAATGGAAATGGATAATGAAGTGCTTTCAATCAGCCTCATGCAGAGTGTATTCATGAGCATAACAATTTTAATTTCTTTATTTCATTAGTGTGATACTTCTTGATATTTTGCCATAATTATATTGTATGTCATTTATATTCATTGTACTTTCCAAATTATGTCTTGCAGGACACCACACATTTGGCATGTGAATGTTCTTTGGGTAACACTTTAGTTTAGGGTCCAATTCTCACTATTAACTAGCTTATTAGCATGCATTTTACTAGGATATTGGCTGTTTAATAGTACTTATAAAGCAGCACATATTATGCCTTGTTCTACATGAACATATTTTACATCCCTTAATCCTACCCAATTCTTAAACTTAACAACTTAACACTTAAACTTTCTGATGACAGAATGCTGTCAGATTTCCTTCCATTGACTGCCTTTGTAACAGCCACTTTGATGCTTCAAAAACTTCATAAAGAGATTGGAAAACGAATCCATATAAATCGAGTGGTTTAGTCCAAATGTTCTGAAGAGAATCGAGTAATTAATGACAGAATTTTCATTTTGGGGTGAACTAACACTTTAACTAGACTAAACACTTAGACTAATCTTACACACACACACGTACCCCTTACTTAATGTATCAACTAATGAGACTGAGTTTGATACTTGGTATTACTGATGCTTGCATGTCTCGCCCATTTGAATAGAAGTGTCCTGATGCAATTTGTTGAGGCTCCAGCTGGTCTTTGCTAAAGTTGTCTTGATGAGAGTGAACCAGTTTGAGTCAGAGGGTCTCTAATGAATGGAAAGACAAGGCTGCAGCCTGGCACAAACTTAGGGGTCCTTAGAAGACTTCTAGCTCATCTTCAATTTCTCAGAATCAGCAAAGGGGAAGAGGGTACGTACTTCTTTTGAATAAATACTTACTTCATGAGATGTTCTATATAATGTGAATGTGTTTAAATTGAATGTAATCTGGATGTACTATATTTGTCATACTTTTATTGTCATGTGATTTACAGTGTCAGTTCACTACCATTCACAATTCCTCTCCCATGGCCTCATGGAATAGTAAAGTGTCCGCTGGATGCACACTTCACAATCTCTGTGGAAGTAGTAGGTTATTCGAGTACTTTTTGCCTACTATTTTTTCGCATACTGTTTTTTTTTCTTTGCCTACTATATAGTAGGCAAGTATGTATATTCGGATGTAGCCTTTGTTTATAAATTACAGCAGCACATAATGCAAGAAAAATGATTTGCAATGCAAAAGTCAAACTTACTCAGAATGTTGCTGATTCTAGTTTATACTGCTGTATGTGAGCACAGACAAATCATATAGAACAGTCAAATTACTCATAGTAGCAATATTCAGATCATGTGAGCTTGATGCATCATGTTGCTCATTTGCATGGAGTTAAACTTTTGCCAACTTTGTCAAGGTTTTAGACATGCCAGTGTCGTGTTGCCAATGATCGTTGACTCTAATGTCACTGGAAATCACAGACTCTCATTGAAAATTAATGACTTCTGGTTGCTTTGTCTCTGCAAGTTGTTGTCAGTGTGAACAGGGCTTTAAAGGTGCCAGATGGTTAACCAGATGGGTAAAAGTCTTGCAAATATGACTCAGAAAAGAAAAGTAGTTCAGAGAAAAGGGTCTAGCATGATTTGTTTGCAGATGCCACATGGTTTGACATTGTATATGTAATTCAATGACATTCAGACATTTTTAAGTATACTTTTGGGCTAACAAGTTTCAGATCTTTAGTGCTGTAGCGTGTAAGTGTTTTAGTATTCAGTAATACTAAATGGGCACATGAATTTTGATCACATTAAGGTTGTACTCTACCTGGGCTGATATGCTCATTCTTTTAATAATATATTTACAGGTGATCTCAGAACTGATGAGTCACCAAACTTTGCTGTTTCTCTCCACTGGACCACACACACAGTCCACACAGAGAAAGAACAAATGTCAAATTAATTCTTATGAGGTGTCACACTGCTGTAATACAGTCTTGTCTCCCTAAAGCAAATGTGTAAATTATTAGATTAGATTAATCATCATAAATGATTAATCTAACCTCATGCAAAAAGACCAAAATCTGATGATCCGCTGCCATAATGTGCCCAAAAAGGAACACGTGACATGGTCATTGGTCAGGACATGTGGATTCAGGCTCAATTGCTGCGTCCCAGTTCGCCTACTTATACTATGCTCTAAAAGTATGTACTGTTGTAGAAAAAGGACATACTTTTGAGTGTGCAGCAGAAGAGTAGGCGAGCTTTGGAACATACTGCTTCATCATAATTGCGTCTTTAACAGACAGTCACTTAGTTACGTGCATCCTGTCAGCGTTTAAACTGCCTTGTCAGTCATCTTGTCACAGTTAAAATCCTGCACATTCAATTTAATTCAATTTCAGTCGTGGATCTTTCATGCGGAGATCTCTCATGTGTTTTCAATTTTCACAATGGTGCATTTAAAAGTTAATGTCAAACGTATCTTTACAAAAGTTCACAATGCTGTTGCAGATGAAATATAATGGAACACATTGAATAAATATCTTTTTGCTAGGTTAGATACTGATAATTAATCACTCAAACCCTTTTATCTAAACTTGTCGGACTCGCACATCCGCCATGTTTGTAGTGTTTTAACACTTTTTATTCGTGTTTGTAGTTCTAAACGAATCCTTGTCCAAAGCGCAATCGGTTGTGGTCCTTTTTTGCTGATAGAGTGTGCATGGAACTTCGGATTCTAACTTTCTAATTTTCTAATTTTCGGAAAAAGTAGGCCATCTGAGTATCTTTGAAATGGATTGTCTTTGAAGTGATATTAAGTAGTGCTAAAGATACTGTACAGTATCTGTTGTGTTTTTCACATTGTGAGAGTAGAATACACAGCACTTAGTAAGACTAAAAGAGCAATTTAACTCATGGATAAAAATATAAAATGTACAAAGACAACCCAGTATGATGACGAAAGTGACTGATAATAGTTGTTTGTATTGTAAACCCTGCTGGTTACTAATATCCTAGCTGAGAACACCAGCATAACTAGTTTTCATGTTCTGAAAGTTTCCTTTTTAGAATAGTTTAGTTTTTTCCACCCTTTTTAATCTATTGTAGACCAATTTTGGAAGAGATCTCTCACTCCTTTTCATTCAGTCATTCTTTCATTCTTTCGTTTGCCTTTGGGAGAATGATGTATTAGTCTTTTGTTAATCCTTTTTTTTTTTTTTTGTCCTTTCAAATTCAGTGTAAAATATCAAAATGAGAACAAAAAGATGGCGGCCATATTTCTTTCCAATGTCGTCAGTTTATTCATACAGCGACTGATTAGCTTGAATAATGCACACAATGTCATTCATAATGAGAAAATGGTTGAGCGTGATTGAGACTGGTTGATTTGTGCACAGCATGTGACACTAGAATGAGAGGAAACAGAGAATTTTATGTTTGAAATAATACTGGGCTGCTTTTGGTTGGAAGTCAGCCTTGGGTTGTGCGCTCTAGGTGGTCTCGCTATAACTGAAATAGCTTCAGCTGTGACTAATAAGACTGATAGAGTCTTTGCCATACTGAATTCATCTATTTCACACTGTGCAATGAAAAAAAATACAAATAAATGAAATTAACATTGGAATGAGGCTGGGTTACATTGAAATTGATGGCTCATATATGTTTGTTTTTCATTCAACACATATTTTTATATGTGACTGAAAAAAAAAATCCTTATCTTACATATAACATGAGTTTACCAGTAGAGGAGAGTGGGGTAAGCTGTGCCACTTCTTCTTAAGTTGTTCTATAGGCAAGTAGAAATGGTTCAGTTTAGCAAAACACTGCTTCGTGAAGCTTTATGAATCTTTTGTTTCAAATCAGCGTTCGGAGCGTGTATCAAACTGCCAAAGTCACGTGAACCATTGAAATTTCGTAACGTTTCGAAGTAATGACGTAACAAAGCCTAGTTTACTGAAATCACATGACTTTAGCAGTTTGATACACACTCTGAACCACTAATTCGAAACAAAAGATTCGTAAAGCTTCGAAGCTTCATGAAGCAGTGTTTTGAAATGAAGATACTGTCACTAGATATTGTTGAATAAAGTCATTATTTATTTATTTTTGGCACACAAAAAGTATTCTCGTTGCTTCATAACATTAAGGTCGAACCACTGTCATCACATGTAGTCAAATATGTCTTTAGCACCATTCTGGGCATTTGAAAGTGTTCTATTTAATTATAATTATCTTGCTGGAAGCCTCACTGAGCCATCAGATTTTATCAAAAATATCTTAATTTGTGTTCCGAAGGTCTTACGGGAACAACATGAGGGTGAGTAATTAATGACAGCATTTTCATTTTTGGGTAAACTAACCCTTTAAAGTAAGCAGACACGAGTCGCAATATTTTGGTATTTTGGTCAGCTGTCAGCATGAAGCATTTGGATTTATTCAGGTTTATTATGGGCTTGTTCTTGTTCGCTGATTTTTCTAGCAAGATCTGGCAACACGTATGTGTCAAGTCAAGGCTCGTAGTGCTTTCACTGTGATTCACCGCACAAACAGAAGAGAGACACATCTCTGATGCATGTTAAAAAATGTCATTAACAACTAGTTGTTCAGTTCGGTTCTGTACACACTGCATAAAATTTCTGTAAATATGCACTACCTGTATTTTTCAGGCAACCGTGCCCTGGGGGCGTCGATTCACCAGGTAGTCAAAGAAAAAATGCATAAACAGAACAGACCCGAGCTCATGCAAGCTACAGTGACAATGGAGGCCTATATAAACGAGAGATTGTGCGAAAAGGTTAGAAAGTACCCTCATTTGTACAACTCTAGTATGAAAGAATACAAATACATTTATATGGGTATTACCTTGTGGCGAGAGATTGCTCCAAACTACGCATGCATTGAATGCCTGTGTACGCGTACAAGTCAAATGAAGTATACTTTGCAAGGCTGTGCACCGCGTAAAAAAAAAAAAAAATGCATTCCCAAGACTTTACTCACACACATTTTACTCCACATTTTGTATATATATATATTTACATTTATTTTAAATAAATCTATATTAATTCATTTTAAAAAAATCTATTAATTTATTTAAAAAATTTTTTTTTTAATCTAGCTTATTCACTGAAATGTCTTACCTTGCTCTCAGACTCTAACCAGTATAGATAAACACATGTGACAGTCTCAGAAGACCTAAGCTCTACCTGTCGGGAAACAAATGTTATATTCAATAAAAATCAATCTCTCCATTGGAGTTTTAAGACTGGGAAACTGGGTAAAACTTCTAGGACACACCATACACTGAGGACTATGTGTTCAGTTCAATTTACTGTGTGTAGGTCGATAACTGTGGAGGCTTTTGGTGGGAAGGATCTCAGAGGATAGTGTTCACTCTGATTACAGAACTGTGGACTGACTGTCTTTGTGAATGTCTGTGAAAGTTTGCAGGTCGCACTCTAACTAAGTCCATGACCATGGAGGATTCTGCAGTTAAACCTAGGATTGCCCCAAGATTTTGGGACAATCTGAGGAACTTGCTCTGTGTTACTCTATAAAGGATGTTCCAGATACTTCCCTTGCAGGAAGAATATCAATGCTTTATGGTTCCTGATCCTCAGATAATTCCCACAGACCATTGTTCACTACTCAGACAGCTTGTACCTCGATGCCCCAGTATCCCTACCAGATCTAAAGCAGATCTAATTAACCAAAGCTGATGCTTTTCTTTGAATGTACAGCTGGTAAGGTGGTTTAACAGCAAGAGATTGGTTGTTTGACAGTGTTCAAGAGGTCAAAATTTGGCTGGTTAGTTTTGGTTGCTGGTAGATGTGGTAACTACATCATATGGCTTTAAAAAGCATTGTTTCAAATTAAATAGTTTTAGGAGGTCATGCACCATCCAAGATACATATAATTTCCTCCAGGTATAGTAGACCTTGGTTGAAATCCAGGTTCACAGATGCTTTGAAGAGTAAAAGTCATTATAAACTGGTCTTTTATGACACTAAGGTCCCAAAGACATCACTTGTAAGCTTGACACTGCCACTACACTCTGTACTGAACAACATCCTTCATCTTTGCTCAAACTCTGAACCAAGGTGCTTTGCTTCACTGATCAGTGCATCCTCTCTAGATCTTACACAGTGCACTTTGTTCTGTCTTTTTTCTTTTCTTTTGGGTCAATAATGCAGTAAGTTTGGGCTCAAACCATTCTGAGAATTTCAGAATCGATTCTGAGCTTATTTTTAACCACAGTTGCGAGATGACGCTGTGTGTGCTTACGGTGCGTGTCCACCGGCGCGGAGCAGAGCGAGCGTTTTCAGTTCTTTCATATGGAAGGCCTATTTTCCTTACAGCTGCTCTACGAAGGCATCGTTTATGTTGTTTGGAGTGCTGTGGGCTTATATTTTATAAATATGAAACTCACTGACAGAAGGCTGCTTTCAATTTCCACGAGCGCCCATTCACAAAGCACACGTGGAAATTGAAAGCAGCCTTCTGTGGCTGTGTGCGACTTCGTTTAAGTGTTTAAATATAGCCTACTTGCATCTCAAAATGCTTTTATGACATGAAACAGTCAGTTAGATGTCTCAAGGGATTAAACAGACAGGACAAAAACATCTTATATTTCATCTGTGCATTATTGTGAATGCAGCTTATTCTTTCGCTGTGATGACATCAGTAATAATCAAACAACCGTAAAGCTGAGAAAGATAAAAAAAAAAATTCCTCACAGCTTTTGAATGGAAAACGTTCAGATACTCTTAAATACTGAAAGCACTTTTTGTTTATTGCTTGTTATGTTTCGTTGTTCCTCTTTATTATTATTTATTAGACTACTTGCTTTTATGTTTTGAAGTTGTTTATAGTCTATATTTAAAAATCTTAACATACAATTTTATTAATTATTTTTTTAAACTAGTAATTATTTAAAAAGTACTTACAATTACATAGACTATGTATTAAATAAAAAAAAATAAAAAATAATACGTTTACGAAACAAATTAATTAATAAGAAAAAAAGTGGATCAAGAATAGTTTTGGAATCGGATTGTGACTCCTAGAATCAGAATTGGATCGTGAGGCTAAAGATTCCCACCCCTAGTTAAAATGTAAGATTTTCTTTTTGTTGTTATAAATTTAATCTTGTATATTGATCTGATTTAAGTATGTTACCAACATAGCTAACATTTTTTGAGGAGAAACAATCTGTTTGATTGGGTTGAAAGTTACTAATTTTATGGCATCAGTTTGATTATTTATGTGTCATGGAGTTATATTAGAGTTGTAATTTACATAAACTGTTTTTTAAGAATGCATAACATTTAACAAATTTACAAATATATATATATATATATATATATATATATATTTAAAATAAATAAATAAATAAATCTTTTCTTGCACATGTAAAATTTCATTTCTTTTTGTAAAGCATTTTACAAATATGATAAATCAATAGATATTATACATATTTTTAAATATTTAATGTATATTTAATTTTTTAATATCAATGCTGTTTGAGTTTATTCCAGCAGGGAATTGAATAAAATACAGAATATAAGACACAGGTTATACAGATGTTATAAGATTACAGGTTACTTTGAGAAAGGGCAGACAAAAACATGAAGAAAATTGCTCCTACCTTCAGAAATGATGCACCCTAAGCCAATAATGACACCATTGTGGATCTGATTATTTCAGAAAGCTTCACAATCCACTGAACTTTTCCATCATCATCTCACTCTTGTCCTCGTCTTCCTCCCTTACTATTCTGCTGTCTCTTCATTTTTGAAGAGTGCGTGCTGGGCTCGGTTCTGCTGAAAATGATATAATCAGGACGGTGCCGACAGAATCGTTGCATTAGATAACTGCAAAATGCCTTTCAGGTCTGTCTTTTACACCTTAATGTGTTGAGCATACTGGTCGACAGCAAACTTAAGCTTCTCTCTTAATGGTGTCAGTTTAGATTGAGGTTTTTAGTGAAATAACACAACATATTAGTATTAAGAAGCCTTTGGTAGAATGTGCTGTCACACACCAATTTAGTAGATTTAAGGGGTATTTTTTTGCACTTATGGTCTGAATCAGTGGCTTTAATGATGCAATTTTTCAACACCAAAAGATACACCGATACACCAAAGAGATTGAGCTTTTCTTTGTGAAGAGAACATAATTGCATCTCTCTTCTCATGAATTGAACATTTAAGGCCAGGTCAATGGGGCTGTGACCTTTTGAGCAGGGGTTTTCAAACTTTTCGATGCCAGGGGCCTCCAAATATGATTATCACTGAGGGATTCCCTTCATAAAATATAATGGCTGCTATATATTTTTAAGTATAAAAACCCATTTATACTGTATGAGGAAAAATATTTATACATATAATATTATTAATATAAATAAATATTGATTATATTAACATTGTACATAATTCATACGTTTTGATTTCTATATGATTTTATACTGTCACTTTACTGTACTCAAACACACTACACTACTCAAACATAAATAAATTAATCTGAAAAATAGAAAATATAAAATTTGTAAATGTTTTTTTTTTTGGTCTTATTTTTTTTAAAATAAAATTTGTGACCCCTTGTTTAAAAATCCTTGTTCTAAAAGACTTTCATATCTATTTTTCAATCTGTTTCCGTGATTTTTTTTATTCATTTTGAAGTTTTTTCCAAAAGTTAATGACAGGGAAAAAAACGTGTTCCATAAATGTATCCTCACATATACACTACTTTTTTTTTCAATTTCTTAATGTTTTTGAAAGAAGTTAAGTTAAATCACTTAACTTTTCACTTGCCTTTTTAGAAGAATTTCTTGAAATCGATCAAGCTTTATAACTTAAAATGGATGTTGATTGTCCTGTAAACTAGAATTGAGTGATGGTCAAGTTTTCTTAGATAGGTTCAGCTGCTCAGGTTTAATTACAGCTCCATGATCAGGGTAAGAAGCTAACAAAAACAAGCCATGAAATATCACCATTGTGTCCTCTGTTAAATATGTACTCTACATTTATATCTCTTTCTTACTCGCCTGCATATTGAATGCAGGCCTTGTCAGCATGTCTCATGTTAGTATCTCGATTTGACAGCTC
The DNA here is from genome assembly GCA_037950675.1 of Hypophthalmichthys molitrix. Taxonomy (NCBI): domain Eukaryota; kingdom Metazoa; phylum Chordata; class Actinopteri; order Cypriniformes; family Xenocyprididae; genus Hypophthalmichthys; species Hypophthalmichthys molitrix. The sequence continues at coordinate 15,191,693 of CM075509.1, forward strand.
CCTGTATAGGAAAGCATAGAGAAGAAACTTTAATTTCCTCCATCGTACCTTCACATCACAGACGGCATACAGCAACGAATGATGAATATTTGTGCAAGTGTGTATATTTGTGCATTTGACAATGTGTTAGACAGTTATAGTGATCCTGTGTGTGTTCTGTCATGCTGTCATCTCTGACTTCCCTTTCACGCAAACAGACTGGAGTATTAAAAAAAGGATAAAAGGCCGCTCTCTGCTCGGCCCATTATTTCCATCTTTACTTTCCTCTCTTGTGTTCCTTTGCCATTTTCTTGCTCTGTCTGGTGTCCAGTCACTCATTTTATGTATCGTATTCTCTGTACGCCTCTCTTTCTGTCTTTCTCCATCGGCCTTGGAGGTTTTAATAAGCTCCTCTACTTTTTTTTATACCTACAATTACTCAGTAACTTCCTCTTCTTTCTTTTTCTCTCTATATTGCGATAAAGGTCAAATGACATGTCAGCTAGGGGGTTTAATAACCCAGGGTCAGTTATCTAATTGCTGATTGCTCATTAACATTTTGCAGCCGTTGACAATAAAGAGGTCAGAGAACAACTGTTTTCCCATAAATAGAGTGTGTCTGTGTATATATATATGTTTATATATATATATATATATATATATATATATATATATATATATATATATATATATAAAATCAGAACAAAATGGCTTCTTTAAGCAAAAATCTGTATTGAGTGTGACCTTCTGGACTTCTTCCATTTTCTCAAAGAAGAAAATCTGAGAAACTTCTCATCATATTTTGAAAGTTTTCTTGGTTTTCCAGTCCTTTTCCATTCCATTTAGGTTTAAGAGAGCCAGGTTCCTGTTATTGCTCAAGTGTAAGGGGAGGTCACTAAATACTTTTTTTTCTTTTCTGTTTTAATACTGCATACAAATTTCCTGTATTTTCTGATTATATTCTAATAAAGAGACTGCAAAATAATTATGTGGTCATTATACCATTGCTAAAACAACATCTAATGGTTGTCTAAGACTTTTGGCACAGTATGATAGATACTGAGCATCAGAATGGGGAAGAAATGTAATTTAAGTGACTTTGAATGTGGCATAGTTGTTGGTGCCAAACGGCTGGTCTGAGTATTTCAGAAACTGTTGATCTACTGGGATTTTCACCCACAACCATCTCTAGAATTTACAGAGAATGGTCCGAAAAAGAGACAATATCCAATGAGCGCAGTTCTGTGGGTGAAAATGCCTTGTTGCTGCCAGAGATCAAAGGAGAATGGCCAGACTGGTTCGAGCTGATATAAAGGCAACAACTGAACGTCACTCGAGGTCTGAAGAAGAGCATCTCTGAAAGCACAACTTGGCGAACATTGAAGCAGATGGGCTACAGCAGTAAAAGACCACATCAGGTGTCACTCCTGTCATCTAAGAACAGGAAACTGAGGCTACAATTCACACTGGCTCACCAAAATTGGACAATAGAAGATTGGAAAAATGTTGTCTGGGTTGATTCCTCTGAGTTTCGATTTCTGCTGCAATATTTAGATGGTAGAGTCAGAGTTTGGCATAAACAACGTGAAAGCATGGATCCATCCTGCCTCGTATCAACGGTTCAGGCTGCTGGTGGTGTAAAGATGTGGGGGATATTTTCTTGGCACACTTTGGGCCCCTTAGTACTAATTGAGCATTGTTTAAATGCCACAGCCTACCTGAGTATTGTTGCTGACCATGTCAATCCCTTTATGAACACAGAGCGCACACATCTTCTGATGGCTACTTCCAACCTGATAACACACCATGTCACACAGCTCAAATCATCTCAAACTGGTTTCTTGAACATGACAATGAGTTCACTATACTCAAATGGCCTCCACAGTCACCAGATCTCAATCCAATAGAGCACCTTTGGAATGTGGTGGAACTGGAGATTCACATCATGGATGTGCAGCCGACAAATCTACAGCAACTGCATGATGCTATCATGTCAATATGGACCAAAATCTCTGAAGAATGTTTCCAGCACCTTGTTGAATCCATGCCACGAAAAATTAAGGCAAGATGTACCTAATAAAGTGGCCAGTGGAGTGTATATAGAATGATTTCTGAAGGATCATGCGAAACTGAAGTAATGGCTGCTGAAAATATATATTTAAATATTTTTTTATTCTTTACTTTTTCTTGAATGTAAAGATTTTCTTTTTATTTTATTAATTTAATTTCGTTATTTCATTTTATTTCATTATTTTTAATAATAATTAAAAATAATTAAAAATAATTTTTGCTATAAAACTCCTAGATCTTCATGTCATCTCTTTGTGTATCAAGCCAAGCCAACTATAACGTTTTCAAAAATAAAAGAGCACATCTTCTATTATAAATCTCAGTGATGAATTTCCCAAATCCTAACAGGAACTACCAACAATGATTATCCCATGAGCATGAGCCCTGGCAAATCAGCCTGTGTGTGAAGTGGGCAGACATGAGGAGGATCTAAAGAGTAATGAGATGATCTGATGATCGGTTACGTTTGGGTTGTAACCACTGTACTGTTGTACTGTACTAAGCTGTTTATACAGGCTATACTTTAGTCAGCTTGATATCCTTTTAAGTGAAGAACCTTGACAAATGAAGAACCTAGTCAAGATAAATCATCCTGATGTGTTCAAATTTCTGATTGCCTCATTTATTCCCTCTGGTGGTTAGTGACGTTTTAGAATAAAGTGGAGATTATGAAGTGTTGCTTGGTCTGAAATTAACCTTATATGGAATGATGTTCCATAGAAGATGATATAGCTGGCAGCTATCACCCAGTAGCCCAAGACTGGTTGCCCATTGAAGCTATGCAGGGTTGAGTCTGGTCAGTACCTGGATGGGAGATCTCGTGGGAAAACTAGGTTGCTGCTGGAAGAGGTGTTAGTGAGACTAGCAGGGGGCGCTCAGTGGTCTGTGTGGGTTCTAACTCTCCAGTATAGTGATGGGAACACTATGCTATCAAAAAGCACCGTTCTTTGGATGAGATGTTAAAACAAGGTCCCGACTCTGTAGTCATGAAATATCCCAGGATGTAAAAACAGTAGGGGTGTAACCTTGGCATCTTGGCCAAATTTGTCCATCATTGGCCTCTGTCCATCATGGCCTCCTAATCATCCCCATATACTGATTGGCTTCTTCGCTCTGTCTCCTCTTCATCACTAAGCTGGTGTGTGGCGGCCATTCTGGCACAATATGGCTGCTGTCGTATCATCCAGGTGGATGCTGCACATTAGTGGTGGTTGAGGAGATTCCCTCTTCCATATATAAAGTACTTTGAGTACCCAGAAAAGCACTATATAAATGTAATAAATTAATTATTAATTATTATTATGTTTGCAATTGGCATATTGCAACATGTTTTTTCCTAACTTTCTTAGTATTTAGAGAAAAATACACACTGCATTGGAAAACTGGCAGTCTTAGTAATATGCTATTTTTTAACACACATGACATCTGATTTTCCTCTCAACCCTATTACTATATGACAGTACCACAGTAAAATTACTGTTTATAGTAGTTGTATTTATGAAAAACAATCATAATTTATTAAGAAATGTGCTGACTTTACTGGTGATGATGACCTAAGGTGCAAAATTAAAGGATAAATGGTTCACTTAGTTTGGCATATACTGGCATTTATATGTCAAAATAAAAAATATATATTTTATTTAACCTATCTTTATTTTGGTAACACTTTATTTTACAGGATCCTCATTGCGTTTGTTATTAGTTTGTTATATGTTATTAGTGTAGTAATAACAGTAAATTATGCCTAATTACATGTAACCCTAAACCAAACCCTATTCCTAACCTTAACCCTATAGTAAGTACATGTTGTTAAAGTTCACCCAAAAATGAAATTTCTGTCATTAATTACTCACCCTCATGTCGTTCCACACCTGTAAGACCTTCGTTCATCTTCAGAACACACACAAAAAATATTTTTGATGGAATACAAGGTTTTTTTTATCCCCATAGAAAGCAACATAATTACCGTCATTCAAGATCCAGTAAAGTAGTAAAGACATTGTTAAAATGTGACTACAGTGGTTTAACCTTAATGTTATGAAGCGACGAGAATACTTTTTGTGTTAGGGTTAGGTTAGGGTTAGAGTCTGACAGGGTAGAGAAGAAATAAAGTCGAATAAAGTCATTATTTTTGTTTTGTTTTTGCGCACAAAAAGTATTCTCATCGCTTCATAAAATCTTCTCTATTAGAATTCCGGCAGTGTAGATGCTGCTAAGTGTATTACTGCCCTCCACAGGTCAAAGTTTGAACTAATTGTTATATACTTGCACTAGCATATTGTATATGACAATTTAAGAAGACAAGAAGAAGACAAGAGCTAGTTCAAGACGAGCGTCTATGGTTAAAACCTATATAGTTTTTTTTAAAATTTATTTTATTGATTGTTTTCGCTAGATAAGACCCTTATTTAAAGCCCTTTGAAGCTGAACTGCACTGAATTTTGACAATAATGTCCACTATAAGGAGAATAATCCTGGAATGTTTTCATCAAAAACCTTAATTTCTTTTCGACTGAAGAAAGAAGGACATGGGCATCTTGGAGGACATAGGGGTGAGTAAAGTTACTTTCTATGGGAGATAAAAAAAAAAAAAACCCTCTTGGATTTCATCAAAAATATCTTAATTTGTGTTCCGAAGATGGAAGAAGGTCTTACAGGTTTGGAACGACATGAGGGTGAGTAATTAATGACAGAAATTTCATTTTTGAGTGAACAACCCCTTTAATGAATATTAGTCGGTACTAAAATGTATAATTTCACTTTAACAAGGACCCCTTAAAATAAAGTGTAACCTTGTTTTTTTTGGATCATAGATTTCATGTTAAATATCTAATGGTGAAAATATTATATAATAATACATTATTATATAATATTTTAACCTGTTAATATTTTAACTAATATTTCAATATAATAACTCGGTTCTTATACAGCATATAAGAACATATTTTACACACAAATTTTGCACATATAACACATTTGAATAAAATAATGCAAATAATAAAACATGCAGTTTGGAAACGGGTTTCATAGGCAAGTAATATAACTTAATTCGCCATTGGCAGGTGTAGCAAAAGTTGCTTTTAGACCTGCTCACATTGATGGAGAGTCTCAGTGAATCTCTGCTGTATCTAGTGGACTCTGGAAGGTGCTTGACAGCTGTGTTGATCACAGTGTGACAGTGAGTTTCTTATGTGGTCTTTGAAGGGAAAGACATACTCTGTGTGCTTATAAGACACAGAAGTTGTGTGTTTGAGAAAGAGAGTGATGGGACATTGTGGTGAAGGAGCTTCTTTTGGCTGTGAATTATTTAGCTTGATGCAGTCACTGCACTCTGATTGAGTTTTGCACAGCACCGTCTGTTAAACACCATGACATATTGTGATTCTTTTCTCTATTTCTAAGCTGTTAAACACTAGATAGATGGCTGGGTTGGAATCCACATGGGGAAGCAATTTTATTGATCATTTGAATTATTATTTGAATGCAATGCTACTGGCACTAGGTCAGAGTTATTGGAGGGTAGCCTAACCTTTCTGAGCTGCCGTAATTACCCAGAATAGCCCATAGCTCCATTACACGCAACAAAAGAAATGTGAAATAAGCCTGAGAAATAACCAGCAATGACTTACTATTATGGAAAATGTTGGGTTTGTGCCAAAGCTAGCCCTTTAGCTCTGCTGTTACCCACATATTGTCAACACTTAAAGTCAACATAAAATAAAAAAAGGACACTATTTATTTTAATACATGTTATTGTCTTATTGTGAGCAATGTATTTAATTTCATTTGATTTCATTTATTTTTATTTTTCGAAACTCTCATTCTGTCTGTTTTTTTTTTTTGCTAAGTTTTACAATTCATTCAAAACCTAAAGCATAAATTCAAGTGCTGACTCTCATTTTTTTTTTTCTTTTGCACTTGCTAATACATCACATTAGGGAAGTAAAGTAGATTTCCCATCGACTTTAAATGTCGAAAAAGACCTTAAGCTGCTACGTCTGTAGCCGCACTGCGAGTAGATGCTGTTTAATTAGTTCAGTTTGGCTCACCCATCAGTAACCCTGACCCCTGATCTTTCCTGTCACACAGGAGATCAGTTTTAAGGCAAGGAAGTACCTGGGCTATCCCACAGTCTCCTGCAGCTGAAGTGCTATTTATAGTGTGCATCATGCTACAAGGAGCAGATGGGAGACATGATCCTATTAGCACCATTAATGTACTCAGTGAACGTGAGCACGCTGTGGTTCTCACCTGTACTGTATTCTCAAGTTGCACACGGACACAGACTGCTGTTTTTTATGCTGATGTCAGGCTTTTTTGTGCACTTATTCTCCTTGAGTCCTGCAGCAGGTATGTGGAAATGTCCTCGCTCTCGCATTTGTTTTTTTTTGTATGCACACCCACAGACACAACATACAGTAGACATGTTGTTTCAGTGTTTGTTCTTTAGTGCATTTGGATTGCACTGGTATAAGAGTGTATGTGCATGCATGCATGTGTGCGCCCATGTGCTTTCAGGTGTTTATTAAATTTAATTGAACTTTGTTGGTATTTAGTGGAGCGTCTTTCACACTTGACTAATAAAGAAGCCAATTAAAAACACCCCCCTTTTAGCTGCATAATCTCTTTTTAAATGTACTGCACTTCCTGTGTGCAACTTTGAAACCATGTAAAACAGAGACCCCTTAGAACTTCTGATCAGTGTTGTTATTATTTATGTTATTATAGTATTAAAGGATTAGTTCACTTTAAAATGAAAATTACTCCAAGATTTACTCACCCTCAAGCCATCCTAGGTGTATATGACTTTCTTCTTTCTGATGAACACAATCTGAGTTATTAATAAATATCCTGATGCATCCAGGCTTTATAATGGCAGTGAATGGGACCATCCATCCATCATAAACGTACTCCACACGGCCCTGGGGGGTTAATAAAGGCCTTCTGAAGCGAAGTGAAGCATTTGTGTAAGAAAAATGTGCTTCATACTCATTGGTCCCATTCACTGCCTTTATAAAGCTTGGATGCATCAGGATATTTATTAATATAACTCAGATTGTGTTCATCAGAAAGAAGAAAGTCATATATACCTAGTAAATCTTGGGGTAATTTTCATTTTAAAGTGAACTAATGCTTTAATATTTTGAATTAGCTTTTATTTTTAAGTTTTTCATCTAATATTTATATTTTATTTCAAATTTATTTCAAATGAGAAAAAAATTTGTGTAACAATAACACTGCTGCCAATGCCGTTTAATGGAAGTGAAAGAATTAGATATTCATAGATGAGCTGTAATTGATCACTGTCTAGCAATTAGGGTTGTCAAAAGTACCAACTTTGGTACCAAGTCGGTACTGAAATTTTAAAAATGTGACGATACCAGTATTTCCTCCTAGCATTTTGAGCGTAGTTGAGTGGATTCTTAAACACCTCTGATTGGTCATTGTGTTCAGATACACACAGGAGCTTTTGAAAGCAGGCATCTATCAGCGGATATCAATCAATCAATCAAAATTTTATTTATATAGCACAATAAGAACAACAATAGTTGGCCATTGTGCTGAACAGCAGGATAAATATCTAAAAAAAAAAAAGACAAGAAAGGCTGCAAAGCAATAATAAAGGGAGTTTACATCAGAAACACTAATCAGAATGAAATCAAAAACAGTTGTAAGTCTGAGAGAAAAAGTAGGTTTTATACTTAGATATAAATTCAGACTCTGTGGATACTAGTCTTAGGGATAGAGGAAGACTATTCCACAATTTTGGACCAATAATAGAAAAAGCACGGTCACCCCTCGTCTTTAAGTCTAGATCTCAGAACCATCAGCAATCTTTGATTAGATGACCTTAATGATCTAGCAGAGTTATTTAATTTCAAAAGTTCAGAGAGAGTTTAGAGCTGATCCATTCAGGGCTTTAAAAACAAAAAAAATATATAAGGGATCTGCCAATAGACGCCTACCTTCAAACGATCCCGTGTATATCTGTGTAAGTGCTCAAAATGCTCAAAATGCTAGGGGGAAATGCTGGGATCGCCACATTTTTAAAATTTCAGTACCGAGTTTGGTACTTTTGACAAGCCTACATGCAATACATACTAATAAAGCAGTTGCTCTGCTAATTAAAATGTATGTATTAACAGTACATCTATTTAGAATTTTTATTTATTTATTTATGTCCAGGTAGAACTCATTTTGTTTTCCACAGATGAATGTAAGAACGTAACGGCATGATGATTTAAGCAAATGATGAGTGAACTATTTTTTTTTTTTATCCTTTACAGGATAAAATTCTTTGATTCATTTTGTGACATGTGTCTCGCTGAAAGTCTTTCTGCATTCATTAGCAGTTCACATCATGCAAGAATTCAAACACTTAGTATCCTTCCGCCAAATATTAGACATTATTAATTGATAAATGGATTCTTCCGAGGCATCTAAATTGGTTGCCATGGGAGAATTTGTATGTCATCAGCTTTAAACTGAGAGAAAGGGCATTAAATGGGGCAAGACAGCATTCAGTGGTGGAACGGGACTGCTTCACACCAGCCTGACAGCCAGTTCTAACAAGCTGTCGCCATGGTAATGCCATTGGACGCGTCAGGCAAACATGACCTACTTCACAACCTCTGACTCTCACTGATGGAGGCCACATGAGGTTGATGGTTATTGGTCAGGATGCTATCAATCACAGAAGAGCCCTAGAGACTCATGAGGCAGTGCACTTCATATTCACATTCAATAGAGTTCATTATAAAAAATGTGTAGATGTGTTTGATGATATAACACTAGATGTGATACTAAACACAATGTACACAATAATTGGGTAATTATCTCTTTAAAACGCTCTTTGGGTTGACAGCTGTCTAGATTTTGTAATTGTGCTATTATGTTTCTCATAGTTTTTAATTGATATACCTGGCTGTAGGTACAATTTGCATAATCATCTTTGTTTTATTGTCCCTCTTCTGTTCCTTTTGGGGGCTGGTCATGCCAAAGAGAAAATGGCTTTGTCCTGCCTGTTCAATTGTGTGAATTAATGCTAATAAATGGAATAGAAATAAATTGATTCGGTTCCCCCTCTGAAACTGAGAATGGTCTTTCTGCTGTTTTAGACGTTAATGAATGCATGGCTCTGTAAGCACATTAGGACTGAGAGATGTGACCGCTCTCTGCCTCCCTCTGTGGAGCAGGATTGAGTGGTCTTTTCATGATACCTTTCAATTCACAGAATCCCAGCAGTCCGAGAGACATTCCATATGCAAAACATAAACATCCCCCACATTCATTGAGATGCTGGTTGGTTTTTCTCTTCACAAACACATAAGTTTTTGGTCTTTTCGGATTAAGAGCTGCTTCATTATCAAAGCCATTATCTGTGGTATTACTTCCATCCATCTCAACATGACTCTATGGCATTTAAATTAAATAATTCTACCAAAGTCCACCCTTCGTAATAGGAAAAAGAGAGATAGAAAGAGAAGAGTGAGTGAGACAAGGAAATGGAAATGTCTATGTGTATGTACTTCATTATATTTTTGGGGACAAATTTGTATCCAGAAGTGAACTAAACCTGTAAAAACTTTCTTTTGGGAAAACATCTTTACTTGTAAAAATCATATAGCCTAATAATAGAGTAACAGTTGTTTCTGAAAGAAGTCTTTTATGCTCACCAAGGCTGCATTTATTTGATCAAAAACAGTAATATTGTTAAACATTATTACTAGGGCTTGATGTTAACTTTTTTGCTCACCAGCCACTGTGGCTAATGGTTTTCCAAAGTTACTAGCCACTCAGTATTTTCACTGGCCACAATTTTGACATTGATACCATGGGGAAAAAGTGCCATATGGATATTTTTAATATCATCTCATAATTTGGCAGCAGGTATATTAGGCTGCTGTCACTTTAAGACCTGACATACGGATCCATTATACTGTTACTCTTGTGTGTTTACGTTTACTTAAAACATAACTGACTGTTTACGTGACTACTCACCAAGACCAGCATTTTGTCATTATTTTGTGTGTATTTGACTGTTTAAGCACACTATAAGCAGTGAAAAGAACTCAATTTAGTACTGGAAGGCACCTTTATGTGTGTGCACTTTGGGTGCGAGCACAAAATCTGTGGAAATGAGTAAAATTATGCACAATACGCACAATCCCAGGTCGTAATTCAAGATCTGTATCACCAACAATATTTATCTGGAGCAAATGAAACGAGTGAGTGAGGGGAGGTGGGTTAGTGTGTCAAACTCACTGTCGGAGAGGTGACAGAGCGGGAAAACGCAGCTGGTATCATGTATCTTTTCTGTGGAAAATGGGTATTAGAGGTGTTATTTTTCAGTGTCGATATGTATTGAAAAATCTATATTTTTGACAACACTACATTGCAAACAGTTTATTATTTCAGATGCCTTTTTTTTTTAAAAGACTACAATTTAAAAATGTATAGCTTATATATTATATATAAAATTTGGGTGTCAAGTAATAATGTCATAATGTCAAGCCCTGAAACTGTTGTCTATTTTAATATATTTTAAAATGCAATTTATTCCTGTGATAGCAAAGCTGAATTTTCAGCTTCATTCATTACTCCAGTCTTCAGTGTCACATGATCCTTCAGAAATCATTCTAATTAGAGGTCTAGACATGCTTTAAAATGAAACCCGAATTCCGCTTCCCACAGAAAATACTTTTTTGCAATATGCTAAAATTTCAGATTGGATGCAACGATCATCGCCAGAGAAAAAGCACATATTTACCAATTTTTAAACTTTGCTGGGTGAGCAGGTGTAATATATATATTTATATAATATATATATAGTTTTTCTTTAGTTACAAACCCAAAGCTATTTATATAAAACGGTTAGTTCCTGTCCTTGATTCTGATTGGTCAATAGCTGTGTTTTATTCACAATAAAGCACGGCTTTGACCGCTTCACCCAACAGTCCTGTGTATCACTACACAACACTCTTAGCAACAACTCTTAGCAATGTAAACTGTATGTTCTCAATTGATATTGTTCATTGAAGCTTACTGTATTATGTAGAAGAGTGTTGTGAGAAAGAGATCGAGTGAGCGAGTTTATTACCTGCATTCAGATTTACAATTTTCCTTCAGGTCAGTCCTATGTTCATAATAAAAAATCTGTTTAAATGTCCGATGTATTATCCTGTCCTTTTAACAGTTAAGGGGTTTTACCGTGACTGACAGTGCTAGTCAAAGCATTTGTCAGTTGCGTCTTGTTCCGTGTTCACAACAATTCAGTCTTTTCAGTGTAAAAGTCTTCGCTACTGACTGACACTCTCATAAAGACAGTCTTTGCTGCCATCTCTCGTAATAATTTCAGTAAATTCTGTTGCTGTTCACGGTCAGGGACTATTTTTTTTCCGGCGGAAGGAAGGCTTTTAGTAAGAGTTTACTTCATGAAAGTTGCATTGTTACATATTTTTGGCTTTAATATTTGTATTGTGTGGTAACCGTTTTATAATAGCAATAAGGTATTTGAGGCTAGTGCTGTATCGTGAATAAGTCACGGCTGAATGGGTTGCGGGAACTCTGCTTCACGTCGTGCCTAACAACGCCCTTCAGCCGTGACTTATTCACGATACAGCACAGCCTCTTGTATTGCTTACTTAACACAAACCTGACCCAAAAACCTCCAATTCTAATATGTTGATTTGCTGCTCAAGAAACATTTCTTATTATAATCAGTGTTGAAAGCAGTTGTGCTGCTTAATGTTATTGTGCAAGTGATACATTTATTTCTTTGAATAGAAAGTTCAAAAGCAATAGAAATCTTAATACGTATATTTACTGTCATTTTTGCTGCATTTATATGTAATATATATGCAATATTTTGAAATATTATTACAACAACCAATATTATTAAAACAACTAATTTCTATTAATATATTTTAAAGTGTAACTTATTCCTGTGATGTCAAAGCTGAATTTTCAAGTCATTTAACATGTAATAGGCTTAATAGTGCCCCTCACTTTGCTATAACTCTTTAATTTTCTGAAGAAAAGGAGGGAGATGGGAGTGCTGATAGAAATCAGAATGGTTTAATGACTCATCTGAACAGACTCCCCTCTAAAGACTGAGTTAAAAGCCCCATCCCTAAAAATGGTCCTCAGGGAGGGTGTAGTTAATAGCGTACAGGTGCAATCTCATGATTTGTCTGGACCCGAGTCTCCGAGTGAGGTTTAAACTTGTGCACCGCAGAAGATTATTTTAATGTTGTGCCCTGTAACACTGAATGTTGTGAATTTGTCATGAGCAGACTACTGGGAGTGATTTCTACAGTCATTACCCAATGACCATTTTTACTTATTGCTTCAATGTCAGAGAGATTTTAGACTGAGTTTTTTGCCTCTTAAATACATGTTTGGGTATATTAAAATTTAATATGTTTATTCAAAGTTTTTTCAACTAACAAAACAAACATCCTAGAGGAAATTATTGCTTTGAGGTTGCCATTTCATAGCTCAGGACACTGGAGGTCTAAGGGCTGGGATACACCAAGCAGTCGGTGAGCGTCGGTCAGGCTTTTTTGCAGTGTGTTTAGTCAGACCGCTGTCACTTTAGTCCGGCCAGTTGAGCATGTTGTATTGGCGTTGGGCCGTCAGGAAAAGACATCACTCTGATTGGCTGTTTAGCTTTGTAAACCAGCTCATGAGAAGAAAAACAAAAGTGACATAGCAAACAAACAACGAAGACAAAAGCGACACAAAGAAGACACTGTATAAATTGACCTACATCTTCATCTTTTTGGAACATTCCAATATGCTGATATGTTTATAATGACATAGTTGTATGTAGGGCTGACCCCTAATAGTCAACTAAACGTTAGTCAACTATAGGGCTGAACGATTTTAGAAAATAATCTAATTGCGATTATTTTTTACCAATATTGCGATTGCGATTTAATATGCGATTATTTTTTAAGCTCTCTATCTTCTGTATTATTCAACAAAGACAAGCAATAAATCATTTTAGGGGTGGGATTTTTTAGGCACATCACGATTCGATTCCGATTCTGGGAGTCACAGTCCGATTCCAAAACGATTCTTGATCTTTTTTTTTATTATTTAATTACATATGTGATTATAAGTAATAATTACACATTAAAAATTTAATTAAAACAATTAGGACATCTAAGTAGCTTTTATAGACGTGCCTTAGAAAAAAAAATATTACTGGTGTGCATCTTAAGACAAAACAATGGCACTGACATATGTCAGAGCAAGTTGCTTTTAGTTAAGACAGTTTATACATTTATTGTAGTCTGGGACTAGCTTTAATAAGAGATTTAATTAGCTGCATTCACACTAATGCACAGATCTCTTTTAAAATATAAGATGTGGTTTGTCCTGTCTGTTTGATCACCTAAGACATAACTGACTCTGTTTACATTAATTTCGCGTCATTAAAGCATTTTGAAATGCAAGTATATTTAACCACTTAAAAGGAGTCGTGCACAAAGCACACGTCAGCATTTGAATTTGACTTAACAACATAACTGAAGCAGCGTTCGTTCGTAGTGCATTTGTAAGGAATATACCGGTGAGACGACATACTGCAAGCATAAGAAAAGCACGCGTTTCTCACAGCGCATCCTGTGGAAAGAAGCACATGAAATTGTAATTCGCCTCAACCTTTCCGAACTTTATTAAAGATTATTTTGTGAATGGTTTGAGTGGTGTGTGTGTGTGTGTGTGAGAGAGAGAGAGAGAGCGCGCGCAAACAATTGTAAGCAAGCAGAATAAGTTTCTAAAGCACACGCAGCGCCATCGCTCATCTATGGTTAAAAACTACGCTCAGAATCGATCCAGAATCGTTATAGATAGAATCTTTTCTCCCATCTCTATTGTATAGTATGAACAACACAATATTAGATTGATTAAACATAAACTGTGCTTTTCCGTAGGCCAGGCATTTGCGTAGATTGCCAAGTTGATGATTACTATTGCGTGTCATGTGACGAGCGGGTAATCGCAGCCTTTGCGGTTTAAAAATTGTTTTGTCATATCGTGATATTATCGCAAATGCGATTAATCATTCAGCCCTAGTCAACTAGAAGAGGCTTAGTTGACCAAAATGTATTAGTCGTTTAGTAAAAAAAAAAACTTGTGGCCATTGGCTGTGGTTTTTGTGGTGTGTTCAAGTGCAGCGTTTTTTTTTTTTTTTTTTTTTCAGAAGCAGGCTATGTTTCCCCTAAAATTCCTTAGAAATTAGTATAGAGCTATAAAATGAATGTGGTCTTGTCAGAATTTGGAATTTATAGTTTATAGAATTTGAGTTTATATTGAGATCTCTGGCTTTTGTTTGTAGACTTTTGGTTATATCCTGTCGAACAGTTGATTTGAGCAGCTCTTTATTGATATATCTATTCTGACATTTCTTTACTGGTTTCTAAGAAGCAGTTATTAAAAAGATTGGTTTCACTTATTTTGATGGTCCCTTTAACACATTTGTTGATTATAAGCAGGGCTTGACATTAACTTTTTTGCTCACCAGCCACTTTGGCTAGTGGTTTTCCAAAGTTACTAGCCACTCAGCATTTTCAGTGGCCACAATTTTGCTGTTGAGAAATTACATTTTATATGGTTAAAGTTGACTATGACATGCTAAAATTACTTGATTTTGAGTCATTTTACTTGATTTTACTAGATTTAAAACCCTTTTAAACTTTCAAATGCAGATTGACCACCAAAATCAAGACTAGGCCTACATGGTATATCAGCTGGTGTGTACGGGTGGGTAAGTTATTTTTGTTAGGCTATATAAAAAGAACAAAGAAGCAAATTAACAAATTACAAATATAATAGTAAATTAAATAGCCTAAACTTTTTTTTTCAGATACAGTAGGTTTATTTAACATTTATTTAACATCTTTTGTTGTTTGATTAACATTAATGACAGACAGGTATTTAATTGGGCTGCTGAATGCATGTATGTAATTAATATACTGACACATATCCAGTTTTTACCAATAAGTAACATTGTACCAACATGTCTATTAACACTCAATAGAGTATTAGTAGAGTATCAGTAGATTGGTAGGGTTAGTAGAATAAGTTCACATGTAGTTGCAAAGTTACTTATAGTCCGTAGATTGTCTGTTGAAGGACCATCACAATAAAGAGTTAGCAGATATTAAGTAGACAGGCTACTAATACTCTAAGAGGTAGTTGACATGTGGTTGCAAAGTTATTTATAGTCAACAGAACGTTCAAAAGGGACCATCAAAATTAAAGTCCCCCTGAAATCAAAATTACATTTTTTTTTTAGCTTTTAGTATGAATATGTTAGCCTTCAGGTTATTAATAAGCTGGTGTGATCCAAAACAAGGACAAAATTCGCATTTAGGAAAAATAAGCATTCAAAACTTAGTCTCTCACTTCTGCTAAAATGGATCACAGATTTTCATGACATCACCGTGGACTTCAGCTTCTCATCAAATCTTCTGTCCAATCAAATGCTCTCTAGAATCTGAAATCCCTCCCCCTCCTACACTATAAACAGATGCTGAAGCTGGGGCTGAAATCGATCATTTCTTCACACATTTACTAGTTTCTACATGGTGACAGTGTAAATTCAGACAGTGTAAATATGCTTTCCATTGACGCGTTTTTGCGCTAGTGTCACGTGAACCGCTGCAGTGCGAGCACAGTCTGCTCTGGTCCAGAGACACAAGAGCACAGAGCGGATCACACGCATGAATCAGCACAGACCACAAAACGTTTGGACACATTTGAATGCAAACAATGCTATATTTTATAGAAACGGTTAGCATGAGGAAAATTGGGTTTTACGAGCTCAATGGCTCTAGCCAAGCTGTGATCGAGGCGAAACGCTGTTGGCTATTTTGAAAAATGAGGAGGAGCTTCTAGATAAATCCCGCTCTGTCTTCCTGTTTCATTGGAAGTTACGTCAGCACAGTGAATAAAGCTGTGCATTCCAAGGCACTTCAGTGGGCCTTTAAGTGTTACCAAAAGATCTTATTTGTGTTTTTTATTTCTAATGAGATTGGTTGAATAAATTATGGCATCACTTTTTTAGCTTTCTGATTTGTAAAATTTGAGCTAAGACTTTCCATTTAAAACTTTACTGTACATTTTAACTGGCTGGTAGGAAGAATACCTTTTTTTTTTTTTTTAAAGAAAATCCCTAGAGAGCCATGGAGTGAAACGTTCGGACAAAACAAGGCAAATGCCTGATTGCTTTGAAGCAATTGATCTTGATTAAAGTCCCTCCTCTGCGAAATCTCAATATCAAACACAGGAATTACACCCTCTACTCGTTAATTGTTCCAACACGGCTGCCTCAGTGGGAGATGGATTAGCATTTCTGCATAATAGAGCTGCTAGTCGCTCTTCAGCGCTAATTGTGTTTTTTAGCTCTTTCTGTCAACGCTCGTTGAGAGGTGAGAGAGACGGGTGTTTGTTTTTGACATTTTAAATAAACTGGTTGCAGACGATGCATTTGGTAATGGTAAATGATCCAGGCACTAACTAACGTGCATGTAAGATAGGACAAAAAACAGGCTTTTATAACTGAAGAGTAAAAATGAGTTCTGAATGTTCTGAGTTGGAGGAAAAAAAAAAAGGATTAACACTCAATTTATTTTTTAAGTTAATTTATTCCTGAGAGAAATAAATTGACTGAACTAAAAGTACCAACATGGTATTACTGTGTGTTTTCTGGACATGGGTCCATAGAAATTCCATGAATATTGCGAATGTTAATGTAAACATAGTAGATGGAAGTTCTCTCTCTTTTTTTTTTTAGCTATCTTTAGCATATTTGTGGTTGCTAGGGTGTTCTGGGTTGTTGCTAGGGTCAAATTGTAATGCAAGAGACACCTGTGTGGTTGAATAGATGCTAATTACAAATCAGTAGGCAAATAGGTGAGAAAGAAGACCAATCAGAATTCACTATGCAAATATCACAATGAAGTCATTGCTGTCAGTTTGATTTTAAATGGCACATTCAAAAGAATAAAACATTCCAAGACATTCTGTTATAGTTAGTAGGAAATGTTCAAACTGTAAATATATTTCTTAAGTGTAGTCTAAACATCTGTTTTATAGAACTTTAAGACTGAAGTTATGTACGAAACAATTTGAATGGAGTTTAGGCTATAGGTTTGAGCTGAATTATAGTCTTGGGGATTAAGAACAAACCTTAACCTCAGTGTTTGAGGATTATCATAATTACAGTGCTGCCCTGCATGATTTGTAAAAAAGCGTACCTAACCATAAATAAGAGCAATAGTAATAGTTATATAACAACCATTGGCTGGTTTTAGTGCTCCATTATGTACAAATTAGTGCACTCTTAAGTCTTTTAGACAGACAGTTGAGTATTTTGTAGCCTTATTGCTGTATTCTTCACCTCATTATATCCTTACATGTGTCTGGAGGCCATGAATCTGACATGTGAAGTTGTTCAGCTATGGGTGAGAAGTTGATTTATTGGTCAGCAGCAGAGTTCATTAGTGTGTCAGTGTGTCTGTGCACCTCCGGCCGCATGGTGCTGTTAGAAATCTCACCAGCATTTATGAGCATTACATTATGAGCTGTATGTGTGTGCGTGTGTGTGTCTGAGAAGAAGACTGAATTAAAAGTGAATCTGACCCTGCTACTGTTGACATTAACAGTGTGAAAACCATGTTTACTCATTTGCATGTTTTCCAACCACTACCTTCTCCATGTGAAGCTGGGTGCATGTATGTCTTTCCCCAGTTTTTTGCTCTATTGTATCTTGTCAGATTGCAAAATGTGACCTGAATGACCGGGTATGAACTGAAACAGACTGTGTGATATACAGTGTGCCCTCCAAAAGTTTGGATAAGCAATAAAAGTTTTTGGATATCAGCATGAATCCATATCATCCTTGTGAATTATCATGGGCATCAGCAATAATTGCAATTAAATTAAATGTATACGTCATAGTCATGATAATGGGATTTAACTTCTTTTTGGAGGATTATTTGGCCTCAACACCTTTAGCTTCTCTAATTGATTGTCAACTGACCAACACTGTACATTTTGTCTCGTTACAGTACAAATATCTAAAAATTCTTAAATCAAGGAACATTATTTGAGAATCAAAATTACTATACTAACAAGTCTTGTTTTCTGAAAAAAAAAAAAAAATTGCTTCAGAGTCAGACAAACAAAAAAGTCCGCCAGTGGGGTAAGAAAAATAAACTTGTTTTCGCTTTAAGTTTTCGCAATTGGCAGACTTTTTTTTTTTTTTTGATTTAAGAAAAGTCACTTAATTTTTTTACTGTAAATAAAATAATACTGAGAAAGAAAATAATTTTTGACAGTGTAGAGATGCTTTGTAGGCCTAATATGGAGTGTCTATTTACACTAAGTGCAAATAGCATCCCTTGTTTGCAAATGCTATTTACACTAGCTCCACCCACCAAGGTCTGGTTTGGCCACTCAAGTTTAACAAAAAACGTACAGAAGTAGTGAGTAAGGCTTGCAATCCTGGCTTTTACCGCGATTGACGCGGGTTTCGAATCCACCTTTTGCGGAGCTCACACTTCTCCATTTTCCCGTCACATATCACATCAGAAAGGCATTTATTTTCAATAAAAATGAAAAGTATGTTCTAAAACTGGAAATAAACTGCCTAAAGAGTGTTTAATAATATTATAAGTATTTACTGGGTAGGGTTAGGGGAAGGTGTAGGGAGGGTTTTTATTCTTTCAATAAGGCAGCATCCATTTAATAGTTGTAATAAATATAATAATTTGCACTCTATGATATTAGTGCATCCTGTTAATGTACAAAAATACTGAGGTGCAAATAGTATCTGCCAATATAAAGTATAGATAGCATCTAATTACCATTTACACTTATTGCAAAGAACTGCTACTTTTACATGGTGTAAATAAAATATATCGCAATTTTTAGTTTATATAGCATATTTCTAAGAAAATGCTGCTATTGTCACTTAGTGTAAATAGAATACATCGTTATTTTCACTTAGTGTAAATAGCATCTATCGCAAATAAAATATGCTATTTTCATTTCATGTAAATGACACCTAATTTCTATTTACACTTAGTGTAAATAGCATCTATCATACTTAGTGCAAATAGCCGCTGTCAATCTCATATTTCATAGCTTGATAGCTATACCAGTATTTTACTGTTTCTGTTACTGTACTTTCAAAGCCCCAAATGCAAAGTAAAATCACTAAATGATAAGAATGTATGTTAAAACCATTCAAAAACCAACTTTGCCTAGGGCAATCCTTAACTTTTTTGGAGGACACTGTATTTGTGCATTCATATAATTTTATTAACAGTTCATTGAATGAAGCAGCAAGTTATCAAAATATCACTCTCACACTTTTACTGCAGTTTTAATCATGATCTCATTATATTATTATAATGCATTACAGTTGTACTAGTCATGTTTGTATTTGCCAGTGTGTGTATTTGTTTGTTTGAGTGAGACTTGTACATGAGCAATTAAGTCAAAAGTCAGTTTGGTGATTAACTTTGAGAGGAGTGGGGTTCATGAGATCACTGGCTCTGAGAACGAGAGAGAGAGAGAGAAATCTTAATAATTCTCTGTAATTAGCTCCTGGTCTGTTCCAATGGGACACAGATACAGCTGCTAGATCCTAACTCACCAGCAGTTCACCATCAGGACCCTCTGTCATAGGTGTGTGTGCATGTGTGTTGTAACGAGGCAGGTGAAAACAGATACACAGGATGCTATATCATCATATTAATACTTTTTAAATTAAGCTTACAGTATAATACTACAGCATGATGCCTTATAAAAGGTATAGTTTTGATTCTAGGTTTTATTGATTTGTTATTGCAGCTCCTATATATATTTGGCATCCGTGGTGTGCTCAGTCTCAGTTTGTTTGCTTATTTGTATTTGATTTTAATTACATTAAGAGATGTTTCGCTCCACCAGCCTTCTAATGTATTTCTATTGGACTGTTAAATAAATCTTGAACATTTGTTAGTCCCACTTACATCCTTACTCATATATCATCACTGTGTTTGTGTGTGCACATCTTTCTGCTTTCGTTTCATCCCCACAATATGCCGGAGCAGCACCCACAAGAGGACGAGGGGGGAAATATCGTCAGAGCTCATCTGCTAATTAATGTCTGATTAAAGCAGTGTGCCTGCAAGGTCAGATTTCATTTCTCCGCTCAGTCTGCATGAACCCAACTTCCATACTAATCAACATGTCCGACTGCACTTACTTTAAGATTGGTTTAAACCGCCATTCTTCAAAGCTACGTCATATTGGTCCAAATGTTATAGAGCTCTAGAAAACATCATCTATATGCTTTAATGAGTCAGTATTGTCAATATTGATCACTGCACTTAACAATGATGGTGCTACATTATCACAATTGTGTTGCTAGTTCATGAGAATATGCTAATTAGCAAGTTTCTAAAGTCTTTTTAAGCCCGTCTGAGTCTTTCTCTGTTATGCATTTGGGTTCTGTGTAGTAGTGTATGCTGCGTTGCATTTTATCCATCTACATTGCTGACCATTCTCCTTATTAGTAGGTTTGGGAATCATAAACTTATTCATAAAATTACTGGTTTTCACAAATGCATATAGCACAACCAGTACAGTATGATTACACACCAAATGGTTCTAAGGATTCAATTCTTTGGTAACACTTCACAATAAGGTTTATTAGTTAACATTAATTAACTCCTTTAGTTAACATGAATTAGGAATGAGCAATACTTCTACAGGATTTATTAATATGAATGAATGTGCATTTCAACATTTACTAGTACATTATTAAAATCAAAATTTGTGTTTGCTAACATTTATGCACTGTGAACTACCATGAACAAACAATGAATGGCTGTAATTTTATTAACTAACATTAGCTAACATTAAAGGCACAATATGTACATTTTTGCCGCTAGAGGTCGCCTATTCAAAACAAAGGCGTAGCTTGATGACGCCGAGATCTTCACCTCACAGCTGGTGGAAAAGAATCGGGACGGGACTCGGGCAAAAATCATGTTCATGGATGAGATTATTAACGTTACTGTAGTATGAAGCAGCGCAGGGCCGAGTGCTGTAGGAGCTGAACGAGGCCGCTGGAGCGATTGATAATCAGAGATGAGTGCAACACACGGCTCGAGAGCATGTGTGAACTTTCATGTGTGAACGTTTATTATGCCGCAGTCACTGCTTCTGCTTCTTCCGGTTAAGCGTATGTGGGGTAACACAGCGCTCTTTATCATATTAGATACATTTGAGTGTGTTGAAAATGATGTTATAACGTTACTTTGTGTGTTTGGCAGCTGCTATGAGACACTTGTTGCACACTGCAGCTAGATCGATATTAGAGTATCATATTAATAAATGCTGGATGGCTTGTGTTGATGAATGGCATTCAATTAAGGAGAAAATGCTATATTACTGTTACTAAAAATAAAGCTGTATCTGATGTTAGCTATTAATATGTTAGCTACTTAAATAAATAAAAATATATGTTTTAAAATATATCAAAATAGTGATCACGGAAAATCAAGAAAAAGAGATTCAAACAAAAAGACTAAACGTGTTGAGCTATATAACATTAATTAGCCTAGTTTTCTGTCTATAAATGTATCCAAACAGTTGTTCCCTTGTCTAATAAAACATGTAATATATTTAAGCATCTTTGGTGTTTCCATGGTTTCTACAAAATAAAACCAGAAATCAAGGGTAGCACAGGTATGACTTCACTGATAGGCGACACACGGACACAGTCCGTGTCCTGGTTAAAATTGCTAGATTTACTCTAGATTTAAACATTCTTGGAAACATCTAGGATAATGTAAGTACACAAGTCAACAAAATATATAACACTGTTCTAGTGTTTTTTGGATATTTTAATCCAAAAATCTTATGTTTTGTGCCTTTAACATTAAGAAAGATTACAGACATGCAACAAACTGTAAGAAATATTTTGTTCGTTGTTAGTTTATGTTAGTTAATACTTTAATGTTAACTAATGAAACCTTATTGTAAAGTGTTACCAATTCTTTTTAGTGAATCAGTGAACACTTGCAGTTTACTGTGAGTCAACTTAATGTGAGACCTAAGTCAGAGTAGTCAAGGATTGCTCAAAGTGTTTTCAGTAGTATTTTATGAATATTAATAAATGACATACGGCATGTTTGAGTTGTTTGGTTATTTAATATATAGCTATGGCCACCTCTAAAAAAAAAAAAAATGTTTTAAAGTAAACTCACCTTTGTATAAATTGTTTAATGTACTTATTGACATGACCTTACAAATATTTATTCTTAAAATGTACTAAAAGAATCGTTAAAGGAACTGGATCAGTAAGAGGAATAGGAACCGAAATCAATAAATTCCTTACAATTCCCATCCCTAATTATATATCAGTTTATTATAATTAACATCTCAAATATATTGCAAAAAATGTCAGTATTTTTTTTTAAAGTCTTTTTGCATGTCGTTTTGCTAACTGTGATAGTGCTGCCAAATAAAATGTTGCTCGAGACAAACCTAGACTGATTGTGTCCCCGTTTCTAGTTCTGTTTAGCATTAATTATGTGGTTTTATGTTAAATTATAGTGTTTTATTTAATGTCACCCTTGTAGAGATTAAAGTTCCTTTGAAATACCTGTGTGGCTCTTTTACTAACTGCTATAAAAATAGCAATTTCTGCAGAATAAAGCCTCCCTGTTGCTGTTCCTGCATCTAGTGACTTTCTATTGACCCCATGTTACAAGTAGACTGCAATAGTTAATTCTACATTGTAAACATCTTCCATGAATGCTGATACATAAGTTCATTGAAACCCAGTTGTTGTGGTACTTTGTCAGTTTAAAAATGTGAGCCTGTTGTTTGCGTATGTTCTCACCATGCCGCTTTTCCAAGGTTCCTTAATGCTGAGTAATAAGCCGTTTATTTTGTTCAGTCTCTGTTGAAACTGAGCCCATGCCGACAACAATAGCCTTTCAAATCCTATTGCTTACTTGCCTAATTTCCTCCACCGGGAGCGTGGAGAGGAGGAACCTCTCATTTTTCCCCTCCGCCTCACCGTCAAGGAGCGGGTGTTAGGTCATTACGTGAGGATGAGAAGAATGAGCGCTCTGCATGGAGCCCTGTGCGGTATTGATCTGATTGACTGCCGCTAAGGACGTGACTCCGAGCGGTTATTGGTCTGTTTGGAGAAGGCACCCGTGTCCTCTGGATTAGAGTGTGTGAATTAAGTGTGTTTGAAAGGTAGCGAATGGGCAATGCATTTTGAATTGACTGCGCCGCATGATGACTTCATTTTAGCGGCGGCACTCGGCTTTGGCCGTCTTGAGTCTGCAGGCGATGGATTGTTACTTTGCAGTGAAGTAGGGCTAGCGGTCGCTTTTGCAATGATTTCAAGGAAAATGAGCTGAAAAATATGAACCAGATAGAGTTTGAGATGTCGGTGGCAGTGCAGTTTTTTTTTTTTTTTGGCTGTTCCTCGCTGTTTTACTCTCTCGCAGTTTCAATGGCTGTTGTTTTTCACTCCTCTCTTGCTAGTCAGGACAGTCTTGTGTGAATTAGTTGAATTGACATTTCGTCCACAAAAGTATGATCAAACATATCAATAAAATCTCCATCCATCCATCGTCTGTTTGATCTACTGTATCTGTCGTTTGATCGATCTGTCGTTTGAATGACTTATATATTCTGTTATCGATTTATTGTTGTATCTTTCTATCTATTGCTTTATTTATCTATCTATCTATAAATTTTATCTAATTTTCTATCATTCTGTCTGTCTATCTATCTATCATTTAATTTTCTATCTATCGTTCTGTCGATAATTTTACTTCTTAGGCCCTGTTTCCACCTGGTATTAAGATGTGTTTTGGTCGATCGGATCCCAAGTGGATGACACTAAATACAGGTGTAAACAGGGTGTAAAACATTTTGAGCTTATCCACTTTTGACCACTTCCAGAAGTAGTTGAAAACGCATTTGACCGGATCACTTTCATAGTGGAAACAATCATGTGGTCGAATGTGTTCAAATAGTCACTAAAAACCGCCTACTGACTTAACGCATAAACATTATGGAAAGCGTGCTAGTCTGACAGGATTTAAACTTTGTCGGCTAAACATCCAAGTTTGGTTTGATGACAAAAAACATACCAAGCACAATTTTCTCTCACAATTCCTGATTTCTAACACACACTCACAGCCTTCGGCATTGTCTTGCAGCTGTCAGAGCAGAAACGAAAGCTGCTGCTTTCTGTATGTTTTTCCGCTATCTCTGAGCACGCGTTCATATGTAAATTGCATGATCTTATTTTGTCCATTAGATCGAAAGATCTGAAGAAAAAAAACATGCATTTAACAGGGTCTTTAAGCAGGGAAAAAGGGTCTTTCATTCAAATGCAAATAGTATGTGTTCCAAAGGAGCTTAGGCTAAGGGAAAGTTGTGAGTTGGCTGCAATCTTTGACTTTTTGTCAAGGATTATTCACATACTTAAAACATGAAAGGCTTACGGGCTTCAGTCTTGTAGTGTATGCTTGGCTTTTGGCTCAGCTCTCCTCAAGATCAAAGCCACCGGTGCTCCATTCGAGGTTGAAATCCACTCCTAATTGCTTGGCCACTTACAAAATCAATTTGGGATTTAATTGAATCCATAAATGCCTTCGTGGCTGCTTGCACTGTACAATCCCAAAGATTGTGCTATAGATTAATGGGCTTGCAAGTTAAAGGTGTTTAGGGACACTCGAGCCACTGTTTGTGTGGTTAAGCGAAAGGAAATTGTTTGGGATATCTAACACCTGAGATGTGATCCAAATGGAGGATTCACATGAATGGGGAAGTTGTCTAGTCAATATGGTTGCCTAGAAGAGCACAATTAAGTGTGTCAATTACCTTTTAGTGGTTGTTGGAAGCAATGAAAAGAAAGTTAGATTTTCTCTGGAAGCAGTTAAGTTACTTTCTACCATCATTAAGAATGCTTTAAATCTGTTTGTTGAAATGAAAGTGGAAAAATGTTAATCAAATGTGCCTTGATCAACCAATTCCATAGCAGAAACATCTTCAAATGCAAAGAAAGAATGAATATAGTATTTAAGATTTTGTTATGCAAATGAAGATGTCAAGGCAAGTGCAAAATTCTTGAATGCAAGCTTAAACTTGAGGGGTTCTGTGATTTAAAGTGCTTTGTTTTTTTCCCCCTATGTACACTGAAAGTACACTGAAAAAATATTGGCTTTTTTCTATTGCAAATGTAATGTAATGTTCAACCTTTGCCAGTTGCCATTTGCCATTTTAGTATTCATTTTAGTATTCTAGCAGGTTTTTTTTTTTTTTTTTTTTTTTGGTAGTGTTAACAGTAGTACTTGGTGCTTGATTAGATTCTAATGGAACTGCCAGAGAAAATGCTGAGTTCCCATATTTCCTTCTGACAGGAAAAGCTGATATGGTGCATTTTTAGGGAATGACCCGGGTTCAATACAAGCTCTATTAACAACATCCGTGGCATGCTGTTGGTTACCATGGATAGTAATTTCAGCTTGAAACTAAAATTTATAATAATGCTTTTACAAAGAAAATCTATAGGGCAAGATATTCCAGATGGTTCCAGTGGATTGTAATTGATATTTTTGTTAAATAACTTATTGTAATAGCTCATCTGATCAAAAATGTGCTTTTTTAGTTGTGTTAGAAGAGCTTTACGCATTAACTCACAAATAATGGCTATATTTCCAAAACAGTCGGTATTTTAACATTTAGGGCAGTGGCTTCCCCTATACACGTTCATGCAATATTATACACATAATTTTTGTTTGTTTTTCAAACTGAGAGGCGAGTTGAAGTTATTTTCAGTGTTAATCGCCTCAGATGCCACAGACTCTGCCAATAGAGCTTAACTTATATTGAACTAAGAACGTTCCTTTAACCTTGAGATCAGAGCATATCGATATGGCACCATCTTCATGTATTTGATATCAATGTGTGGAAATTTCCAGAAAACCCGGGTTGGACTTGAGAATATGATTGACCTACTACTATTTTGTGACATTCTCTGACTGCAGAAATAATTTATTCGAACATGAACGTTCTTGCAACATCTTCCTTATATTTCTTGTCATTTTGTGCCTGTGCTTCATTATTGAAGTACAAAATATGAAATCATCCTGCCTAAATGCTTTTTACAGCCTCATTCTCCTGGACAAAAGAGCTGTAGATTTGCAGTCGCTGCAGTCTGACAGATGTTTAATTGAGTTGTACAACTGATGTAGTAGCAGTTAATAATCTGTCTTCACCTTGATACTCCGCCCTGATTCTTATCTGCAGAAACTGCACAAGTGTTTTACAGGCCTGTTTTCTATTATAGCTCTTAAACCTTGTGTTTTGTGTGTGTGTGTGTGAGAGAGAGTGTGTGTATAACTCTTTCTGGCCTGAATGGGCTGCAGTTTATGGAGTCATTTTTTATTTTTTTATTTTATTTTAACATACCTCATTATGGACACATTTCACATCAGAACCTTCTCATGGATAGGGGAATCCAGCTAGAACCAACGCACACTCTCCTTTTTGGATCCACTGATATCTGAAGCGAAATAAATAAATATTCTATTAAAAAAATGCTGCTTATGGAATGGAATTTGCCAGGTTGTTTATTAGATTTATTTTAATTTACACAAACCTGCCATTAGAATACTCTCTTTCTGTGCACGAGTCTTACTTTAGATTTATAAAATGACCAGTTCCAGTCTTGGCTTCTGATTGGTCAATACAGCACTCTAGTCCTGCTGAAATCCATAAGGCTGTGCTATATTATGAATATAGTCAAAGCCAAGGGGTTGCAGCACCCTTTAGCTGTGATTATATTTATTAGGTTGCATGGTTACTTACACTTAATTTCTTAAATCAGTGGTTCTCATTTTTATTTTTTTCATACTCCTCTTCAGAACGAGAACAAATATTTGCGATAATCTGATTGCTTATTAGTATTGGTGTCAAATGCTGGCACTTAATGTTTAATGATGAAAAATGAAGAAGAAAAAAAAAGCACTAGCAATTTTGCATAGAGGAGCCAATATCCTTGATGTCATGTCATGTTATATACACTACCGGTCAAAAGTTTGGAATTGGTAAGATTTTTTATGTTTTTAAAAGAAGTTTCGTCTGCTCACCAAGGCTGCATTTATTTAATTAAAAATACAGTAAAAACAGTTATATTGTGAAATATTATTACAATTTAAAATAACTGTTTTCTGTTTGAATATATTTTATAAAGTAATTTATTCCTGTGATCTAAGCTGAATTTTCAGCATCATTACTCCAGTCTTCAGTGTCACATGATCCTTCAGAAATCATTCTAATATGCTGATCTGCTGCTGATTTATTGTGTACAATTGTACAAAATATTTGTGTACAATATTTTTTTTTCAGGATTCTTTGATGAATAGAAAGTTCAAAAGAACAGCATTTATTTTAAATATAATCTTTTGAAACATTATAAATGTCTTTACTGTCACTTTTGATCAATTTAATGCATCCTTGCTGAATAAAAGTATTAATTTCTTTTAAAAAAAAAAATAAAAAAAAATTCTTACTGACCCCAAACTTTTGAACAGTAGTGTATAATGTTACAAAAGCTTTGTATTTCAGAAGTACACACACACACACACACACACACAAAAAAGTACACAACTGTTTTCAACATTGATGATAATCATAAATGTTTCTTGAGCAGCAAATCATCATATTAGAATGATTATATATATATATATATATATATATATATATATATATATATATATATATATATATATATATTTGTCCTATGTACTTTCAGTGTGGTAAAAATACATGAGGAATTTTAATGGTAGAATGGCTGTTTAAAAGGTGAGTGCATATAACCATATAAGGAGAAGAGGAGGAGATGACACTGCACACAGACATCATTGGTTCTTACATGTATCATCAGTGCAACAGATTTGAATGTGATGAAGTGAATGAGATTTGAGAACCACTGGCCTTTAAATACTTATCCTGCATGGTGTGTGTGTCCTCAGGTTGATGGGTCGCTGATGCTGTAAAAGCCAATAGTCTCTGTAGGTCTGTGATATACTGCTTGCTTTAAAGGGGAAACCCTGAGCACTCTGAAAGCAGACGATCTGATTGGATGAGGAAATTGGCTGTAATAATAACCAGGGCTCTCATTAATATCAGTGCAGCGTCCGCAGGGATCTCTTATTCATCTCTTTCTTTCTCCCTTTCTTCCTCAGTCTGGCTCCTACCTTTGTGAATAGCTGAATACACTGACAATAGAAAAACACTGCGTAAGTAAACACTTGGTATTCTGTTTGGTTACAGGCATCTATAGTGCCTCTGGTATATGGGGTCTTAGCCTGAATATCTCACGTCACATGAAGGATGGTGCACAGTCTCACAGTGACATTTCTTGTGCTGTTGTATAGCCTTTTCCCTTACAATCTAAAATTAATATTGTTGTCTTTTTTCTCCCTGAAGAACAGTTGATCTTTTAAAGATAGAAAACAGAACCGTGAAAGATAGAGAAAGATAAAGATAGAAAACACTGTGTCTACACCGGACGCGAGCGGTGTGAACCCATTATAATTAGTGATATTGTCTACAGTGGATGCGGTGTGATGCAATGCGACACAACAAATTCCCGACAGTAAACGGATTCCCCGACAACGGTCACGTCTGGTATAGACATGGTGTTAAACAAACTAAAAATATTACTATTTATAAATTTTTAGAAAGGTCTAAGTTTTTATGATGTAATAATAAATTAAGATAGAAATCTTTGATGGTGATTTCTTGATTTTTGTCAGGAAATCTTATGCATCTTACGAGGGGTAAAAACTCCTACACTTCTCTACACAGGAGAAAAACTTATGGATTTGCATTTTTACTTCAAATTTCTTTAGAGTGAAGTATTATTTTTCCTATTTTTACACAAAACAGTGTGTTGTGAGCATTAGTGAGTACACACATGTACTGTAATGTCTGTTTCATAGCCGGAGGGCGCCCTCACACAGAAAGTCCACAAGTGAGATTTGTAAAGTCATAAAACGTATGACGTTGTAGCAAATCCTAGCTAATGCTGTATTCAAGTATTTCATTCTACCAGCCATGATAAGAACATGTGTGAGAGTCTACTGTTGCTATAGTAACGAATGCAACTTTTACACGCATCTGATTGACAGATAAACTATGCGTTCTTTCAATGTTGTTAATATCAACTGAACTGTGCGCATGCAAATTTAGACACCTACTGTATGTTATGTTCTTTCTCCGTCCATGCAATAATGAACATCCTGGAATGAGCTGAGTTTTCTATTTACCTCAACTAAGTGCTCTGGTAATATAAATGGTATGTCCCATTTCACGGGTGCAAAATTAAAATTTAAAATAAGAATATAAGCATATCTCATTTACATTCACTAAAAATATAGAAATGTTAGCAGTACTGATTCAGCACGTCAGTGAGTGAACGTCATGGTTTGACTATTTATCGCACTGCCCCCAAGCTGGACTGAAGTTTGCACCCGATTCAGACCTGCCTGCCTGAAGTGCAGGGCTCCACCCCAGTAGTTTGAAAAGTGTCTGTCAAATGCTACCTCGCCCCATTGCTTTGCCGGCCCTTTGATGTTTTTGTACTTTTGGTGAAAAATAAATGTAGTGAAGTTGAATACTTTATTTGTATTCAAAACAAGTACCACAATTTAATTATACTCAAAAAATTACCACACAAGGGATTTCTTAGATCTGGAATACCTCACTCACTACCCGGACCACTTGCTCTGCATCTTTTACCACACTAGGCGTAAAGAGCGGTCCAAGGCACACCTGCCTATGGAAGGTCCTTGAGGGAGTTTCACAGAGTCCGTGGAGTGGATGCTGGTACAATGTAGATCCCTGCTCACTGTTTGCACCGTGGAGGAGGGCAGCCCCACCCCACATCGGACCTAGAGCCCAGCCAGCCTTCCTAAAGAATTATTTCATTATATATCAGTTCATTGTGTTTCCAATCCCCACTGGTCCCATCCAGTCTCCTGTCTCCTCGTCGCCACTGGTTTTGCCCATTCCCAAGTCTCCTTTGTCGCCGCTGGTTTCGTTCAGTCCCAAGTGTCCTTCGTCACTGCTGGTTTTGCCCAGCTCCAAGTCTCCTCCTTCGCAGCTGGTTCTGCCCAGCCCAAGCTCCGCCTTGGCGTGACAATCCCCTGGCTCTATCCAAGCCTGGGACTCCACCGAGGTCCTCCGACCCACAGGCTCACCCTTGGTTCCATGCTCCATTAGTTCAACTTTGGTCCATCCTCCCTCAGGCTCTGCCAGACTCCCTCATCCCTCTGACTCCACCTTGGTCCATCGTCGCTTTGGCTTTGCCTTGGACTTCCAAGTGTCTAGCTGTGCCTTGACCCTCCCCCCCTCTGGTTTTGCCATCGTCCTTAGTCTCACCTGCTTTGCCCTGGTCTGCCAAGCCCATGTCTCCACCTCGGTCCCGTGAGCTCTTGGCTCTGCCTTGGCCCTCCAGGCCTTCTGTGTCACCCTGGTTCTTCGTCCCTTTGGCTCCGGCTGGGTCTCCAACTTTCATGTTTCCACCTTTGTCGGTAGGGTTATTGGCTCCATCTGGACTCCTCCCTCTATCTGTTCCACTGTGG
The DNA here is from genome assembly GCA_037950675.1 of Hypophthalmichthys molitrix. Lineage (NCBI taxonomy): Eukaryota > Metazoa > Chordata > Actinopteri > Cypriniformes > Xenocyprididae > Hypophthalmichthys > Hypophthalmichthys molitrix. The sequence goes on from CM075509.1 coordinate 15,222,436, forward strand.
ACCATCATCCTGATGATTCTGCTCTAGGTCTCTCTCTGGCTTCTTCTGTCGTCTCCTCCCTGGCTCCTCCCTTCATTGTCTCCTTCATGGTGTTTTCCTCTGCCAGCTCCTCCCGGGTCTTGTTTGTCTCCGGCTCCTCATCTACCTCCAGAACCCCCCCCCTCCCCGCTCTGTTGGACTTACGATGCAAGGACACACCTTCCGGAAGGGTTTTGTTTTCCTGTGTTCCCTCTCACTGTTGCCTGAGTTCACATTTGTTGCCATAGTTTCTGACACGCCTGTTTCTTGTTCCGTTGGTTATCATTCCCTGTGTATGTAAACCAGATCCCGTTGTTCTTTGTTTCGGTGTCATCAACTTCAATGTTTACTAAGTGTAGTGTGTGTTACAAGTTCTATGTTCAATGAAATCTCTTTGTATCTAGTTTAATTTGTGCCACGCTCTTTGTTGGATTATACTACACAGCAATTACGTCACATATACACTGGTCACGATTTTGCCAAATAAGACATGTTCCTAGATCAGCATATTTTGTTGATCCTGGAACAACATTTCTGCCTGAAAATTTAGTTAGCACCTAACCTTGGTTGTAAGTCTAAACTTGACATAAATGTTAAACTTGTCCCTCGAAGCTGATTCATTGATTGGAATGTTGTTTCAGTATCAACAAAGATGTTGATCCAGGAACATGTTGTACTTGGTGAAATCATGCTCCCCTATATGCACTATATACTTTTTAAAAGTTTGGGGTCTGATAGATTTTTTTTTTTTTAATGTTGTTGAATTCTCACCAAGACTGCATTTATTTGATCAAAAATACAGTAAAAACTGTAATATTATGACAGAGATTAGTTTTTTTTTTTTTTCAGGATTCTTTGATGAAAATAAAGTTCAAAAGAACAGCTTTTCTTTTATATAAATCTGTTGTAACATTATAAATACCTCTACTGTCACTTTTGATCAATTTCATGCGTCCTTGCTGAACTACTGACTCCAAACTTTTGAACAGTAGTAAATAGATGTATTAGCTATTCATTTTCCCTATTTTTACATTTAGATTGCCTTTTTAAAACACTAACAATATAATAGTAATGTTTGATAAAATATTTAATTTTAAACAATTGATTTAAGTTTATTTTTTATAAAATAAATAATTCTTATTTTAATATAAAAAGAATATAATAATTCATGGTATTGAACTTGCATTTAGCACAGATTTTGAAGGTGTGTTTGTGGTGTTACTTGATATAAGTAAATCAGTTCAAAATGACTCATTCACCATTTTAAAAATGAACACCTTCTTTCCACCAAAATCATGCACTCGCTCACACACATATAGACTGACACACATCTAGGAGAAGGCTCAGCTGAGCTTAAGTGTGTGTCTTCTGTGCAGTGTTCATGTGTGTGTGTTTTGCTCTTGAAGGACACGGTTTGGCACAACAGCCAAAGAAGAGGAAGGGGGCAGGAAGCATGAAATGAACCCGTCTAAGCTGTTGCTGTTCTTAACTCAACACACACACACACACACACACACACACACACACACACCCACCAAGACAGTTTTCTTTCTCCAGTTGTCACTCTCTCAGATTGCTGCTTTGCTCTAGCTTGCTTGCCTTTGAAGCACCCCAGAGGTGAGGGCTTTTACAAATCATTTGGCAAGAATGTGCCACACTTACTGTATGAAGAGATCTGTGACTTCAAGGTGTTGCACCGTGTAAGATATGTTATGAGTCCGTAGTGGAACCCAGTAATTGGCTGTGGTTTTTGTAGCTGCTTTTAAAAGAATATGTAAAGTGACACTTTATTTACATGATGTTTACATGTTGTCAAGTATTGGAGATGATACGCATCCTTTATATTCTCAATTTGACCTGCTGCCCCTTGGGTAGCATCTACATAGCACACAGGTGTTTTACAAATTTTAGCGAATTTACAGGTGTGCATGCGATTATTTGCCTACAAAATGGATAAAATTATATTATATTAATTATAATTATTTTATTTTATGCAATTTAATTAAAAGAATTAGACGAGACATAGATGAGCTGTAATTTATCATTGTCAATACATACTATAAGGACTATGCTTTATTTGGTTACATTTGCTCTGAATTCAGAATATGCATTAATAGCATCTATTTGTATTTTTTTTTTAGTTTATTTTTTTTTTTTTTTTCTTTCTTTACATTTTGTTTTGTTTGTAGAAGCACCTTTAAAGTCATACTTGTAATTTTTCTGTGGGAATTAATAAAATTTTAAACTAGCACCCAGTAATATATTTGTCAACATTGGTGTTTAAAAACACCAAAACACCATGAAATCAAAATTGAAGTTTTTTGGCTTTTAGTATGAATATGTTAATCTTATTGTTATCTATAAGCTAGTGTGCTCCAAAAAACATGACAAAATTTGTCGGGTGTAAAATAGACTCTGAAGCTGCGGCTAAAATAGGTCACTTGTTCATACATTTACTATGTTATACATAGTGAATGGCACATAGTGCACTATAGTGGATATGGAACGATTCAGACGGTGTAAGGGGCCGTTCACATATCTCGCCTAAAAACGTGCAAAAAGCGCAGCCGCGTTGCTTTCTCCTCCTTTCCACAAGCGCTTGCGTTCCCGTGGCGTCTGTCATTGCTATGCAACCATGAACTGCGATGATGAGGAAGTATCAGCAAAGGATTAATTGATTTCTAGCCCTTGCATTAGCTTTACTACTAGATATAGTGATGGAGATGAGAAATAAATCCCACCCTGTACAGCTATGATCAGCTGTTCGGCTGAGCTTTCAGTTTTGTTACGGAAAGGCCATAGCTGATCGGTTGGTTCTTGTCACATGACCCGTGGTGCGGACCAGGACATGACCCTTGGAAGCTTACTAAGTGTTAAATAATACTATTTGAAGTGTAATGAATCTTTAAGTCCAGCGACTAGTTCTTCTTTAGAAGTGATCGCTGTAGCAATCTGGAACATTGTAAACATGTTTCTTACTGGATTGAAAAAGCACCCTGATTCCTGGAAATTACATAAATCCAGCCAATCAGATTGGAACTTGTTTTGGGAATGCTGTCTCAGCCTGAGAGAGTTTCTGAACTGTAAATCATCTCAGGTTTTACTGTGTCTTCACTTTTGCTTTCGAATTATTTCCGCCATTTCTCCCAGTTTCATAGGAATGGACTTGTGGGGACATATTTATAAATGTAATTAGGTTACATTTATTGTTTTTGTTCCTGTTTGATTTGCTAGGAAATATTTGCTAGGCTCTTATGGTTTGTGCAAGCCTAAAGCGTGTCAGAGAGCGCAAATTTCATACTCCTTTGAGAGGCAGAGATGTCTAGAGAAGCAATCTCCTCATAAACTGTAGAGCCTGAATTACATTGGCAGATACTGTTTCATAAGATTGTGTGCTTCTAGAGACTATTTGCAGACACCACAAGCACAAAACAATTTCAAAAGTCATGGCTTCCTAATCTAACTCGTTGAAGTTTCAGAGCGGTGCCGGGTGAGGTTTTCTCACTACCTAAGCATGAGCCCCAAATGAAGTGATAATTCAGAATGACAAGCTGATTCCAATCAGCTTCCTTAAGAGAACAGCTGGCTCAGAGCTCACCTGGAATTCATTAAGCTTATTGGCTCTTTGTTTGATCCGAAAAGAGACATCTGTGGCAACTTATTTACATTATGTGATGTTTCTTTTTTTAAGTTGTGTACATTTTGGTACTTTTTTTAGAAAACAAAAAGGTTCTATAAGGTTCTATCTGCGTGAGCCAGTCAGCACTTCGAATGCACACACGAGGACCAATCTGGATCAGCGTTCTTTGTCATGTTGCCGCGATAGCAGAAGAGAGTTTAGATAAATGCTAAATCGGTGTAGAGAAGACTAAATAATTTCACACAATACAGTGGTTCAACCTTAATATTATAAAGTGACAAGAATACTTTTTGTGTGCCAAAAAAACAAAATAACGACTTTTCAACAGTATCTAGTGATGGCCGATTTCAAAACACTGCTTCGAAGCTTTGTGAATCTTTTGTTTCGAATCAGTGGTTCGGATCGCATATCGAACTGCCAAAGTCACGTGAACTACTGAAATTCCAAAACACTTATGATGTAACGAAGCCTTGTTTACTGAAATTACGTGACTTTGGTGCTCCGAACCACTGATTCGAAACAAAAGATTCGTAAAGCTTCAGAGCAGTGTTTTGAAATCGGCCATCACTAGATATTGTTGAAAAGTTGTTATTTTGTTTTTTTGGCGCACAAAACGTATTCTTGTCGCTTTATAATATTAAGGTTGAACCACTTTACTCACATGAACTGTTTTAAATATGTCTTTAGTAGATTTCTGGGCATCTGAAAGTGTTAATTATCTTGCTGGCACACAGCAAAATCACCAGAGTTAAATCAGCTCTGCTCATAGTACATATGGTCCCTCTCTAAATAGTGTTGAACTAACACTAAAGCAGAAGTAAAGTTAATGAGATAATTAAGCGATTAAGTGATGATTGAGCGTTAGTGATGAACACCTGCTGTTAACAAGCAGAATCAATGAAGAAAAGAGAAACACAAGAACTACAACTGACTACAGCCACAGTCTTAGGCTACGTCCACATGAAGCCACAGCTTACCCTATCCAATCTTTTCTTTTCCTCGTATCAAGAAATATCTGCATACACACGAAACCAATGAAACGACTCAAAACGATGTAGTATACATGCCAGAGCAGTGTGTGGCGCTGTAATTCTGCAATAGAGATACACTAAAAACAAATAAAATGACTTGAAGCATGCGCATAAACCTTGCGCGCTGTGTACAAACTTTAGTAAAGCTTTGAAATAAAGCTTTATTTTAATAAAGCTTTAGCCTCGGTAGCTTCTGCAGCACGAACACAAGCATGTAGTACGCTATTGTTGTTGTTGCTGTTTTGTGCTGTTAGCGGTGACTGACTAGGGTCAACACGTGGGGTGATGACATCATCATTTCACAAAATATACGGATTGGCTGTACACACGAAAACGCAAAGGCGGCATTTTCAGATTTATCCACTCTGGGACCCGGTTTCAAAAAATAGTGGTTTCTATCCGATACAAAATTTGTGCGTATACACAGAAACGTGTCTCCATGTGGACGGGGCCTTAGATGAAATCAGCTGAAGATAAAAAAAAAATATATCTCTCAAGATCTCAGCAGAGGCGGATTACCTTTCCTTCAGTGATTCAGCTTGTTAACAGGAGGTGTCCATCACTAATGCTCATTCATCACTTAATTAATCACTTAATTATCTCATTAACTTTAACTCTGCTTCAGTGCTACTTTAACACTATTTAGAGAGGGGCCATATGTACTCCGAGCAGAGTTGATTTAACTGAACTGTGAGCTAAGATTTGACATTTCTGGGTGAACTATCCCTTTAATATTTTCCACTTTCAATATAGACTGAAATGCAAGCAATAATAATAATAATCTAATAGATGATATTTTTTGGAAATATTTTTTACAACAACCAGTTAATCATTGCAATTTAAAATTTTGTAACTTAATGTTGTTTAATGTTTTAACTTTTAAGTAATTTATATATTTTTAAGTAAATACTTAAATAAAGTATTTACTCTGAATTTTGGTAATCTCCACTATAAGTATATACTTAAATTTAAGTACTTGACACCAATCTACAATTTGGACTCAATTTGGGGTGGGGATTCATGTACTTTAAGTGTTTGCTTTTCTTTATTTGTTTAGTCTCTTTAATCTCTCTCTCTTCTTTTGGTAGTGTTTTGTAGTTCTGTAAAAAAAAAAAAAAAAGTACATAAAAACACTACTGATGATAACAAATTATCTCAGACATGATTGTCTATTAATGACTTATAGTGTATGATTCTTTATTTTCCTTTGTCCTTTTCTGATTGTAACTTGATTAATTTCTGGTTCTCATTGTTGTGATATGTTTGTGGTGTCTTATGAAACCCTGGAGGTATGTTTCTGTTTGTGCTGTTTGATGTTTTTCTTTTTTTCCACGCCGTTTTATCCTCAGCGTTACGTCTGTAAATATACAGAAGGGATAAAGGGATAAAGAAGCACATCAAGATATTTGAACTTCCCCTGAAGATCTTTCAATGCAGCTGTAAAAAAAAAAAAAAAAGAAAGAAAGAAAGTCAGCTTACATTGACAATATACAGCTCAGCTTACATTGATAAGTACAGCATTTTGTTGTGTAAACGGATCAGCAAAGTAGGGTTTACAGGAAAGATGATACATTTACATAAATAAAATGAAATTTTTATTCACTATCAAAGGAATCAAGCTGCCATTAATAAAACATTAACAATATTATTCACACTATTTGATATCAGCAACTCTAAACTCTACAGAGACCCCCCTGAGGTCTGGATTATGATGGTGAGAGATTTTTGAAGCTGAAGATCTAGATTTAGGTCCACATCCGGGTCTGATCCAGATCAAACCTCAAGGGATTTTTAGGGGCAGATGTTTAGTCCTGACATTGGACATGTTCAGGCTTTGGCCATAATAAAAATGCGCATACATTGCCCAGTTTGTGTGCAAAGCCTAGTGTACAGTGAGAACATGAATAATTCACTTTGTTTGACAGCAGGATTGAAAATAGGGGAATCATTGGAGACTGTATGCAGGAGCAATACGCAGAGAAGCTCCATACATCTTGTGTTGTGTAGAAACCATAGGAGGATTTGGGTAGAGCTGCCCAGCAGGGGGATGCGAACTAAAACCCATAACCTCACTTAGCCTGCCAAGAAAAGTGTGTATTATTTCCTGTTTTGCATACAAAAGAACTTGCTCTAGAGAAATGCTGCGCAAAATAACTTAACTTCACTTAAACGTACACGTTTGGAAACACGCAGACACTCTGTTTGGAAATGTTTGGAAACACTCAGTCTCTGTTTTGAGTATGTGTGGATGTAAAGGCTGTGATGGCCGGCTTTAGTCTATAGATAGTCTCTTTCTTTAGCGGGGTATGATGTAATGGAGATGAAATATGTTTTCTGACACCGCCAAACTTTAAGCATCATTATAACAGTCAGAGCCTCTTCGAGCAGCAAACTATCACAGTCTCCCTTACTTTCTTGATTCACTGTTATTTACCCTTCACCTTCATTTCTGTTCTGTCCTTGGAGACTTTTCAAACAAATGGAGTGTGTAACAGCTCTGGAATTCAACTTGTCGGCAGTGTAGTTTTCTGAATATATTGCAAACTGTGAAAGATGTGCCTGTTAGAGATGGACACAAATACCTGAGTAGCGAGAACAGCATTTATCATGCAAATGTAGCAATAGTGGGACTTTTTTTTCAGCATACAAACATCTAATTTTTTACAATAGTTTTGTCACTTCTGGTACCTTGTGGATTGTTTGGAGTCAGGGGCCAGTTGCATAAACACAGCTGCTAAGTTGAGACTTTGTCTTAAGAACTAGTCTGACCAATTAGCATTTAGTTAAGGCTAATTAGTCTTACTTTTCGGATTCAAATTAGACCAGTCTGCCTTTTTATGTAACTGACTTAAAAAAAAAAAAAAAAAAAAGTTATGATCAGTCTTGAAAGGGGTGGTATAATGCCACTTTTACAAGATGTAAAATAAGTCTCTGATGTCCCCAGAGTGTGTATGTAAAGTTTTAGCTCAAAATACCCTACAGATAATTTTTTATAGCACGTAAATTTGTCACTTTTTGAGGGTGAGCAAAAACGTGCCGTTTTTGTGTGTGTCCCTTTAAATGCAAATGATCTGCTGCTCTCAAAAGGGGGTGGAGTTTCAGGAGCTTGTGTTAGCACATTACCTCACGCAGACTCACTGAAAATGTCAGAAACTTTTGAGCCTTTTATGTTCAAAACGGAGTCAGACAATGATGGAGAGACTCAAGAAGAAGTGACAACATTTTAAATGCAACAGGACGCTTCTGAACGGTTAGTTGATGAATGTATGTAGCTGATGTGGAGTTACCTATCTTAAAGTCATTGATTAGCATGTTCTGTCATGATAATCTATAAATCGCTCCTATGGGAACTGTTGTAAGATGCTTACAGAGCCAGAGAATATATGCTGCATGAAGATAGAACAGGTATAGATTAGTTTAATTACGGTTATCACTTGTCATTTTGTCATCTTGTTTTTATGACATGCTATTGCATTTGTGTTACGTACTGAAATGCAGTAACATGGCCTCGCCCCGTTGCCGTGTTCTCGGGGGGGCAGGGTTTATGTAAATTCTAGGGTTAATGACGTCACCAATCCGGGAAGAGGCTTGTTGTAGTCCCTACCAGCCGTTTGTTGTAGTCCTTAAATAGAGAATTCTTTAAAAGGCAATATCTCTGTTTGCATTGAACTTTCAGCGCTGTAACTTTGCAGATACTGTTTATGCTCAAGCAGCAACATTACACACTAACTAAAGTTTAACAAAATAGGGATGCACAATATATCAGTACCATATAGGGCTGGTCCGAATACCATTTTTTGAGCTTCAAAGTTTTGGTACGCTCAAAAAAATGATACTTTAAAGTAACTCAAGTCAATTATGGACAGTGGTTCCACACAACCAACTTAGTTTTTATCAACATTAAAGGTTTATTTTTAATCTATGCAATATCCTTGTGTTGTGACAACACAACTGACTAAGGAAGAATCTATGTAAAATAGTTATGTCCAACCAACTCAATTCAATAATGGACAGTGGTTCCACATGATTGAAACAAGTAAAACCCAATAGAATCAACCATGTTAAACAAACTAGAATCAATTGTGTTCATTTAACTGATTGAATGGTTTTAGTTTTCATATTAATTGAATTATACAAATAATCCTACAATTATTGCTTCTTGTTTAGTCTTGTGATTAACATAACTTTTGTGATGTGATGTTCTGTGTTGGCAGTCTAGAAGTGATACTGGTTTCATCCAGGGCAGCATTTCCCAAAAGCATCGTAAGCCTAAGTTGATCGTAGCTCCATTGCTACCAATGGAGCTACGATCAATTTAGGCTTACGATGCTTTTGGGAAATGTAGCACAGAGCACTAGTGAATACTCTGTTATTAAAATCATTTGAATTTTTGTTAGCAGGTCCTCAACCCAAGCACAACCTCAACACTTCACCACAATGGTAACCCCTATTAACATAACAGGAACTTTTAAATACCAACATAATAGAAAGTAAACATTAAAAAGTCTCTCCATTTTCTCATCTTGCTAAAAACTGCTTAAAAATATTAAAGTGTCTTTGGTGTTTCCATGGTTTCTACAAAATAAAACCGGAAACTGAGGGTAATGTGGGTATGATGCAATTGACAGGCGACTCATCACACGTACCGGAGCCTAGGTTAAAATTGCAATTTTCGAATGATTTACAAATAGTTGCAAACATTCGGGATGTTGTAAGTACTCAAGTGAACAAAATATATAACACTGGCCTAGTGGTTTTTGGATATTTTACTGCAAAATTCTTATATATTGCACCTTTAAGTCAAAAATCATTTCAAGTCAATTTAACATGAAGCAATTAAATTTGAACCAGAAACCTAATACAATGGTGTTGAATCAAAATAAGTTGTTTTAATAAAGTGAACAGCATCAAAAAATCTTTTTATGAGTGTATAATTAACACGAATATTCAAAGCTTGGGAAGGAGGGGGCTGAACATATTCTTCTCTCTAATAAAGGCAGGAATCTCTGTGTGTCTGTCTGTCTGTTTGCATTTTTATTATGTCGAGAACCGTTCATCCAATTGACTTCACGCACGGGTGTGTTGCTGCAGACCTAAGGGAGTGGAGTGTCACATTTTGGTACAATATTCAGAATTAATAACCTTTTAATAAACTACAGAACAGCTGAAAGCGGGGCGCCTCACGCGGGCAGGGCTTATATGCTCCGAGAACGGACACTGCACTAGTGATACAAAACACAGGTCTGTTAAGAGCAATGCTTTTAATAAGGTAGCCTAACATTTTTCTAACAAACAAATCTCTCCCAAATCAGAAATTAGCAGCACAATAATTACTGACACAGTAAACGGTAAATAAAAGAACGAAAAATAAATGAACGAAGTTCAACAAACTTTAATAAATAAAGAACACATACTTTCAATAACAGCATCACACATTTTAATTAACGAACAGTTTTAATAAAATTAAATTAATTCCCTTATATAGAAACAAACTGTAATAGGCTGTTAAGGTAGCCTAACATTTTTCTAACAAAAAAATCAATCCCAAATCAGAAATTAGCAGAACAGTAATTACTGACACCGTAAAGGGTAAATAAAAGAAGAACGAAAAATAAATGAACAAAGTTGTATGTTTTTTATGATTACAGTATTCGTATTTTCCAAGCAAATTAAGTGCAGGTTTTTATCATGTGTAAAATTACTGATTAACATGGTGGATAAAAGCAGTTTTTTTTTTTTTTACACCAAATACTATAGGTGTACTACTTACAGAACTCAGGTGATTTTTCAAACTTGATGTGCTGTTGCTGTAGGACAGATTCAAATCGCATATTTTACACACTGCCTTTGTCTTGTCCTCACTCAATTTAAAGTGCTCTCACACAGCTGAGGTCTTCGGCATTTTTGTCTTCTCTTCCAGACGTTCACTCAGGCGATCTGAATTTGTATTCAAGCGCAAATGAGAATCGTTTCGCGGGGAATGCCACGTGTTCAAAAAGAAAAAAAAAAGAATATTCGAATCTCAAAATTGAAAATCGAATGCCAACCCACCGAACGAATATTCGAATAATCGAATTTTCTGTTCCAGCCCTAGTACCATATTGATTATTTTTCAATAGATAGTTTTAATAATTATATATACTGTGGGATGTCCAGATTTTTTTGACTGGATTATTTTATTTTAACAGACTCAATCAAAAGTGGCATGAAGCATAATAATAATAGTAATAATAATAATTGTCATGGTTGGTAATATTATTTTAAGTTTTATAATGTTTTTATTTTTTATAACATTATAAAACAATTGATGCAATTTTTAATTAAGTGTTACATAAATACTTAAAAATTCTTAATTTAAATTAAGTAAATTTAAGGAACAGTTCACCCAAAAATGAAAATGTTGTCATCATTTATTCAACCTCAAGTTCTTCTAAACCTGTATGAGTTTCTTTCTTCTGCTGAACACAAAAGAAGATATTTTGAAGAATGTTGGCTATCCCTTTAAGTACACACTGTCCATGTAGATTATATAATTTAATAATATTAAATTAATTAATTTATAAATAATTTAATATATATGTGATATTATTGATGATATTAAAATATTTGAATTTTTAATAATCAGCCAAAATTGTAAATTTATCCATGCTCATTTTAAATGTATCACCTTTGCCATCAGTTAAAGGGTTAGTTCACCCCAAAATGAAATTTCTTCGGAACACAAATTAAGATATTTTTGATGAAATCTGAGAGGTATATGAGCAATTTTACTGACACTTTAAAGGTCCAGAAAGGTACTAAAGACATTGTTAAAACAGTCGACGTGACTGCAGTGGTTCAACCTTAATTTTATGAAGCGACAAGAATACTTTTTGTGTGCAAAAACAAAAATGACGACTTTATTCTACTTTATTCAACTATCAGTAAAATCTGTGTCCCATTCACTGAACAAATTTTTTTAAAGACCCCCTGTGGTGAAAATCAAGTTTTTAATGTTGTTTATATGTCTATGTAGTATTTTTAATATGCTTTAAGACAAACCATGTGCAAATTCATAAGTCAGCACCATTGCTGATTATTTTATGTTTGAAACTGTGGTAAACCAAAGACATTCTAAAACCTGTGGTTTCAAATCTTGTTTGTGACGTCACAGACTACCTTGTAACCAATCACAACAATGTGCCGGCAGGCTTTAGCATTTCATTAACTATGACTGCTCTGAAGCAGGAAGGTCTCGAGAGAAGCCAGGTTATCCCGGTATATTTTCTGTTGATATGAAAAATTGTGTAGATTTAGTAATATAGTGAGTCTATTACGATGTTATGATGAACTATATGCCTTTCTCCACTGACGTTCTGAATTGTTCAAAGCGTTTGTAAGGATACTGATTGTTAGAAGGCAGCTGTCTGACTCTGTCTGAGATGAAGAACAGGAACGGTGTTTGTAACATTAGCAACACATTATTAGCTGTTTGATAACGTAGTCAAGCAAAAGCCTAATCATATTAATTAATGACAGAACCGTCGCAAGGACTGTGCCAAGTGTGTGAGCGCATAGGGCCTTGCACCAAAGTAAAGTGACAGCTGACTTGAAGTAGAGCCAATAAAGTTCATGTTTTTGTCCTTCGAAATATTTTAATACTGTAAAACATAGTTAAAACAATATTGCTCTGAGCGTGTGCGTGTGACCGTGATTCATGTGCATATTCAGTCAGTGTGGAATCGCACGCCAAGTTCTGAGAGAGTTATTCAGTCCATTATAAATTCTGATTTTGGCCGCCTCTGGAATGGATCAAACCATAGATATTAGCCTACCTGATGAGTTCAAGTAAATACGCTGGAAATCCACATTCATTCAAGGATGTGCATTTATTTCATGTATGGAGAAGGCACGGGCGCCTGCAGGATTTCATCTGAATGTTTTTTTAAATCTGAAAACTCCAAAAAGCAACGAAATTGTCAAACATCCATTTAGCGCATGTTTACAGAGGAAAACGGCTGCTTGATCTCTCGATACTGTCTGTTTTACTGAGAAATTGCTTCAGGTGATTCAGTGAGAGAGCAGTCCAAACGAATCCGAGTGGATTCAGACTGTTTTGCAAAGGCATTTTACCAATTCATAATTTAAAACACAATTTAACCGTCAGAAAATATGAGCAGTTCAGTTGCACAGCTGTTGAACTGAATATACGAAGTGAAGCAAGCTTTTTTCTTAAAAATGGGGAGGCGGGGCTAATTTGCATATTCATTGATCCGTGTATATTAAATGAGGCAAGGGTGTAGAGTTACATTCAAGAGTTACATTCATAAAGGAATTTTTTTCACTTGAATTTTTTTAAAAATATGTCATTTTGGTGATCAAAGATGAGTTTTAAGGGATAAAATAATTGACTACAGGGGGACTTTAAATTTGTTTTAAATACATAGGCTACTATTACATTTAATTACATACTAATATTATGCATTATTATGCATTGTAAATTATGCAAATTACAGCATTTAAATGGTAGAGTTCTCCTTGCTATGTCATAGGGCTGGGAGAATAAAACGATTCATCTCGATTTGTGGATCGATTCTGAGATTTTCCGAATCTATCGCGATTTTCTCTTGAATCAATTCTGAGCTTAGTTTTTAACAGCAGATGGCACTGCATGCTTTAGAAACAGCCGCACTCTGCTCTCTTCCAATTCCTTAAACACACCACTTGAACCTTCTATAAAATAATTCATAAATTTCGAAAAGGTTTAAGCGAATTACCAGAGTGTCATAAAAGCATTCTGAGGTGCAAGTACATAACCAAATGCAAGAGCGCTGTTCTTCGTCAGCATTTAAGTGTGCGGTCAAAAACTAGCCTAGAGCGCCATCTGCTGTTAAAAACTAAGCTTAGAATCGATTCAAGAGAGAATTGCGACGCATTCGGAAAATCTCATAATCGATCCACGAATTGAGATAAATCTATTTATTCTCCCAGCCCAGACATAGCAAGGAGAACTCTACCATTTAAATGCCATTTAAAGTTTATTAACTTCTTTATTTTGAGTTCTTGTAAATCAAACAAGTTATTTATATCTAACCCACCGACTACCTGAGGGGGGCGGGGCGAGATAGAGAGAGACCTCGTAATCACATACACTTACAGTGATGTCACACATACTGATGTACTACATAAATGTAAAATAAATAATAGTAGCATTCATGTAAAGTTCATCAGATGAGTGTGTCAGTATTATGTGAGTTCTGGGCAGATGGCAGTGGTGTGATTTGAACATCCGCTGTGGTGACTGGGGTTCACCGCTGATGTGTCTCATTCTCCATCTGGAAGCAGTGCACATGCTCACAGACGGCTCAAATGTGTGAGACCATTTCATCCGCTCGCACAAGCACGAATGTTCACAGGCGGATTTGCCTCAACTTTCTCAGAAAGTTTGAGTCTCACTCATGGTATCAGTGGGGGCTTTTTGGTTTTGTTGCTGTTTTCTCAGAAAGTTGCTTCTTTTTAGCTGTCTTTTATAGACTAAAGAGACTATTTATTTGAAATACTGAAGCTGAGTTTTGCTGATATTAGCATCGCATGCCAAGCTTGTTTTATGTGTGCAGGCCTGTTGTCCTGCTAAATCTGTCTTTGAGCTGTTGCCAGTCACTGAGAAATGTCTACACAAAGTCATACTGCAGATGTTATTTTTAGCCATTATTGATGAAGACATTCTTTAATGAGAGGGGAAACGACTGGGGAAAAAGAGGGAATGGTGTTGTGAAATGACCTTAAACAGAATCAGACTTGCACTGCACACAGGACGCTACCAGACTTTCAAAACATATAAGCCAAGGATTATATATGGTTTTAAATGTGATATTCTATTATATGTGTCATAATTTATATATGAGCAGTGAAAGCTACATTATGCATGTTGCTCTTGGTTAGTTCATGTTAGCACACACACAAGGTACTACATGGAGCGTGCGTAATCATCTTGACGTACTGCTCTCATATTGTGTGTGTGTGCATGTAACGTTGTCTGATTTTTAGATTAAAGCTGATCGCAGCAGTGATTTAAGCAACTTATTGCCTTCCTTGACAGGGGCGGATCTAAAATTATTTTTAGGGTGGCAAAGGGGTGGCATGAGGACTATGAGGGGTGGCAACAGCAAAGCAAGCGCTCATGCATAGTTTTTGTGGATTTATGGCCTGACATACACATTTGTGTTCATGAATATGCGAAACAGTACCACAAAGTCATTATCTATACTGTTTAAAAAGAATAAAAATAAGTAACAAAATGTCAACATCCAGGGCACCAAATCAAGACACTGTATTTACATTTACATTTATGCATTTGGCAGACACTTTTATCCAAAGCGACTTACATTACATTATACTATACATTTGTATCTGAGTATTGCAATCCCTGGGATCGAACCCATGACCTTGGCATTGCTAGTTCCATGCTCTAACCACTGAGCTACAGGAAAGCTACTGTATGTCAAATACATCAACGGATTCTAAATGCTTGTAGCTGTACACTGTTAAAGGGTTAGTTCACCCAAAAAATGAAAATTCTGTCATCATTTTCTCACCTTCATGTTGTTCCAAACCTGTAAGTCTTTTGTTCATCTTTGGAACACAAATTGCTTGAGCGATTTCTGTCCCTTGACAACTATGCACCTACCTCTTTGATGCTTCAAAAAGTACATAAAGAGATCATAAACCTAACACATATGATCCAAATTTTCTGAAGCGACACGATTGCTTTATATGAAAAACAAATTGAATTTAGGCTTTTATTCAAAGATGAGAATTCTGGGCACCGAGAGCCAAAGTAGTGATGTCTAAGAATTTTTTACTAATATTTACCAAAAAACTGATTTCTCCCAACTGGATAATATGAAAAGCTTAGATCAGATGTTTTATCAGGCTTTTTTTTTTTTTTAAGTATTAAACTACTAAAAACAAACATCGTATATAATTTAATAATCAAAACTCTCATCATGAGGACAAAGTTAACTAGTGATTTCAAAGTTTTTTTGTCTTCCCATCTCTAAATAATTTTCCAAGTTATAACTAATATTCTTTATTATGAATGCTCTTAAATGCTGATTAATAATGCTGAATGTATGGAAGAAAAAAAAAAAAAAAGGAAAAGTCTAAAGGCACCACGCGTTAACTTGTAACAAACCTGGTTTAGTTAAAGGGTTTTTTTCACCCAAAAATGAAATTTCTGTCATTAATTACTCACCCTCATGTTGTTCCACACCCGTAAGACCTTCTTTCATCTTTAGAACACAAAATATTTTTGATGAAATCGAGAGTTTTTTTTATTTCCCATAGAAAGCAACGAAATTACCACATTCAAGGTCCAGAAAAGTAGTAAAGACATTGTTAAAATAGTCCATGTGACTACACTGGTTCAATCATAATGTTATCAAGCAATGAGAATACTTTTTGTGCACAAAAACAAAACAAAAATAACGACTTTATTCAACAATTTCTTCTCTACCCTGTCATTTTCCTACGCAGTTTACATTGAATACACATTGCAGAGCTTCCGTGTTTACGTCCGAACGCTGACTCATTATTGGTCGATGAACAACACGACACATACTTGTGATGCTGACGCAGGAGCCGGCCAATACTGAGTTGGTGCTCGGACGTAGAACACAGAGGCGCTGCAATGTGTCTTCAATGTAGACTGCGTAGGAAAATGACAGGATAGAGAAGAAATTGTTGAATAAAGTCGTTATTTTTGTTTTGTTTTTGCGCAGAAAAAGTATTCTCGTCTCTTCATAACATTAAGGTTAAACCACAATCACGTTGACTATCTTACCAATGTCTTACTTTTGTGGACCTTGAATGTGGTCATTTCGTTGCTTTCTATGGGAGATAAAAAAACCTCTTGGATTTCATCAAAAATATCTTAATTTGTGTTTTGAAGATGAACAAATGTCTTATGGGTTTGGAATGACATGAGGGTGCAGTTCATTATTAGCTCATGTTAACTAATGTAGTCAACTGTTAACTAAGAACTTTATTGTAAAGTGTTACCGATCATTGCCGTAAACGACCCTAAGTACTTGCATTGTTAACCGCTCCATTGATTTGACACGCTGCTCACATTAAACTGTAGAAGTGGTAAAATAGCATAATTATGTCCCAAAGCCCAGATGGAACCAAGCCGGGGTCCGGAACCAGACCTAGGTCCACCATTTGAATACCACTGATATAGATGATCCTAAAGTCTTTAAAGTCCACTAGAGTTTCAAGTGAATTTATGTGTTAGTGGGGCACTATAATGCTTTCATCTGTTTTTACATCATCTGCCTGTCTGCTAATTTAACCTCCCACAGAGGCTGCATAACATAAAGCCCAGCTCTGTGTGTGTTCACACTGGAAAATGACAGTTTAGACAATAATATGCCCATGAGTGTTAACGCAAGAAAGACTTAGACATGCAATTATGCTGCCAAACAAGACAAACTGAAGGAAATATTCAGTTAATACTGTACAAGGAAAGAGAGAAAGAAAAGGAGGAACAGGATAACAAAGGAATGAGAAAGAGACCGAGCGAAAGCATATCATGGGAGCGGATGAGATTGAGATGAACTGCATAATAAAGTGGAACAATGACATGAGGTCAATCAGATTTTGTCCCACAGAGATAAAGACGAGGGCATGTGATCAAAAGAGAGCAGGAGTCAGTGACACTGATGAAGCCAATAGCGGGTGCTCTAGCACTGTGACATCACAATGATGAGCGGGAGGGGATCCCTGTGGTGAATCCATAACTGTTTTATTCTGTTCTGATTACATGTTAGGCTTTCTTGCTTTATTTGTTTCTTTCTTGTTTGCGTGCGTGCATTTAGTTGCATGCTGAGAGGGAATTTGCTAAGAATAAAGCTGATAGTGCCATTTATTTGAATGTATTATCATGCAGTTACAAATATATGGGTCATTGACGGATAAGGTTTTTAAAAGTGTAAAAAATCATAATGGAAATATAATTCATTTTGAAGTTTTATTAAGTGTTAACAATGAGATTGTGTTTTTTTTTAATCATTTAACACTGCTTTTGTCATTTTTTACAAGATGGACAGAATTTGTCACCAAAAAAGTCATTTGGTTTAACCAAAATTTCGGTTTTATAGAATGACACTTTTGGTTATGCCGAATGACGATATTTTCAAACAATGCTAACAGGCTGATATCTAGCTTGCGAGCTAGCAAGCAAAAGGACAATTAAACATTTTACATTTAGTACAAGTTTTTAAAATATTACAAAATTTTCCATGTTTTTTAGCGGTTGTACCGAATGACCTGATGTTTTGGGACATGCATATGAGCAAGTGAAATCATGAATTTTTCATGACCATGACCACATGGTCCTTTGCAGGTGTCTGAATGATGTCACATCCTGTCACATGATACTGATTGCATGACTTGATCCAAAATAGTACCTTTATATTGGTTACTCCAAATGACATCAATGAAATTAATTTTGCCTGACATTCTTTCTCAAAACAAAGCAACAACTTCTACACATAATTTAAATGCCATTTTGCACTATATGATGTTATAAAATCATGCCAGAATAAAAAAAATATATACATTTATTACATTTTAAGATATTTTAATCACAAATGAAATGGCTGTATTGGCCTTTGGACAGTTAAACTGAATAACCTTTTGACACTTTAAAATCTTTAAAATACATTTATATGTAGCAAAATATATTTAAAATTCATTAAAAGAGATCTAGTTGTGCTACCTTACATACTTGTAATGTCACATCTTTGTTTTTTATTATTAAGGCCTTTGGACAAAAAAATGTCATTGACCCATATGTGTAGTTATAGTGCTGTTTCAGTGCATTTAGCACTTCTGGATTGCATGAATTCACTCTTTTTATTACTATTAATTATAAGCCTGAAAATAATGCAAACCCCATTAAAAAGTGTGCATTAAAAACTGATTTGAAAACGGAGCAGACTGTGTGTTGTACTGTATTTGGAGCATTTATTGGTGATAATTTTGTGTGATGTTATCCAGCAGCACTGCTTTAGTCATGCTGCATAGTATTCAGTCAACCTGATAAAATGTTGATTTACACCCACACACACACACACACGACACCATGAGATGACACTCGCCGATGTGTGAACACACACCAAACTATGTCAGATAGTGTTGGTAGCTGATGCTTTGCTGTGGACTGTGAAGGCAATATTTGCTTGAAATCAATATTGCAGTTCAACAGCCTGCCTCTCTCTCTCTCTCATCCTTTTCAGTTCTTACGCTGGAACTCTGCTAATTATCACATATCAAATTTTATTAGATCATTAGAATTCTCTGTATACATGTGATCATCATTTTGAATATAATATTGTATGTCTGATTGTGTGTTAAACTGGTATTAAAGCCCACAGGTTTCTCTTTTCTGCTCCAAATCTCTTTCTTTTAATTTTACACTATAATTCTTTCAATTATAAAATATGAAAACCCTGAATGGGTTTATTTTGCAATAATGGTTTGGGTGAAAGTACATTATCCTCTTATCCAAATTACATGGCTGTTTACTGAATAAAAAATGACTGGACATTAAATATTGATTAGGAGTTTATTTTATTTTATTATTAAATGAGAAGAAAGGGTGTGGAGTGATACAGGCAGGATGAAACTAGGACAGCTATGTAGGAAATTGGTTTCCTGGGCCAAAGTCACTATACAAAATACCACAGAACTGACCAATCAGAATCAAATATTCCACAGAGCCCTGCCTTAAGATATCATTAGAATTATTTACTGTATCTGATCTGATTGTTTTGCATTATTTAATTATGTTGTTATAATCTGTTTTATTGTTCATTCAGAAATGTGCTGATGAAATCTGCAATTATTAGTCTACTATTAAAGAATGAATTTGATGTATACAGCAAGTTTACATAATATTCACAAGTGCACTTCATAGGGGAAATACATACATAACACTTACAGCATGAAGTAATATTTAAACCTATAACATTTTACATAGATAACTTTTAAACATAGCCTATAACATTTTTATCTCACAGTTTTGACTTTTTTTCTTGCATTTGTGTGTTTATATCTCCCAGTTCAGACTTTATAACTCTCAATTGAAAGTTTACTGTATATCACAATTCTGAGGGAAAAAAGTAAGAATTGCAGGATATGCAGGATTTGCGAGGTGAAAAAAGTCAGAATTGTGAGATATAAACTAAATTAGCTTTTTTTTATTCTTTTATTCCTTGGCTTCCACAGACTGCTACTGCAGAACATAGTTATTTTCTGCCACCACAACAAAAAATAGGTCTATAGCCCTCATTATTAAATTCTTTTCTCCTTTTTATTCTATAATTATATGTTTAGTATATATTAAAAGTTTGGGGTCGTTTTTTTTTAAAGAAATTAATTTTTTATTCAGCAAGGACACGTCCAGTGGATCAAAAGTGACAGTAAAGGCATTTATAATGTTACAAAAAAAACGTACTACTCGAAGATTTCTGAAAAAAACAAAAGTATCACAGTTTTCACAAAAAATATTAAAGGGTCAGTTCACCCAAAAATGAAAATTATGTCATTTATTACTCACCCTCATGTCGTTCCAAACCCATAAGACCTTCGTTCATCTTCAGAACACAAATGAAGATATTTTTGATGAAATCCGAGGGTATCTGATCCACACATTGGCAGCAACGACATTTGAACTTTTTGAGGTTCAGAAAGGTATTAAAGACAGTAGTAAAGTAGTAGTAAAAACATCAATAAAATAGTCAACACGACTACAGAAGTTCAATCTTGATATTATGAAGAGACAAGAATACTTTGTGTGCAAAAACAAAACAAAAATAACTAATTTATTCAACAAATTCATCTGTCCCCTGTCATACTGCTACACTATTTTCGTTGCAGAGCTTCAGTGTTGTTTAAGTCTGAACGTGGGCTCAGTATTTAAGCAGCACAAGTGTTTTCAATATTACTAATAAAGTGAATTCTAATCAGCATATTAGAATGATTTGTAAAGGATTATGTGATTGGAATTTAATTTTATAGTAGTGCAGAGTGCTACGAGAATCTTGCGCAACTAATATTGTTTACCTGGGCCAACAATAATATATAAAATAAATTCCAGAAATGAATAAAGAATTCCAAAGAGCTGTTACAGTAAGAGATAATATCAGATCATTTGAATTGTTTTGTGAGCCAATCTGATTATTTTGCATTATTTAATGGTGTTGTTGTAATCTGTTTTATTGTACATTCAGAAATGTGTTAAACCGGCATTATAGCCTTCAGGATTAATGCTTAAAATGCTTAATCACAGCACACATCTAACCTCTCTTTCTCTCTCTCTCTCTCTCTCTCTCTCTCTCTTTCACTAATCCTCTCTTGCATCTCCCCTCCCCTCGCTCACTCTCTCTCTCTCTCCCTGTGCTTGTGCGTGTGCGCGTGTGCCAGCAGCTCCCTGTGTGTGTGTGTATGTGTGCGTGTGCGCGTATGCGTGAGAGAGGCACTATGCAGTCGGAGCTCCACACACACAGAGCATGCCTGTGAGTGCGGGCTCGGGCAAACATGAGCCTTCCCAGCCCAGAGATCGTCCACAGCAGCAGCCTGAACTCCCGTCTGAGCCCCCCTCTGCCCTCCCCCTCTCTCTCCCTCTCTCGCTGCCTCTCTCTCTCCCTCTCCTCATCTACTCTCGCCCTGCGCAGCCTCTTCCCCGCCACCTCTCCAGCACCAGCCGGGGGGACAGCTCCCGCTCTCCGCACGCCGACGTTTGCCGAGCGCCGGACGGCCCCATGGAGGAACCCCAGGGCAACACACTGGTCGTCCGCATAGGCATCCCTGACCTGCAGCAAACGGTGAGTTCTGTCATTGCTCCAAACTCTCTCTCATTTTTTTTTTTTTTTTTTTGCCTGTCCTGTTCTCTTTCAGCGTACACATGATTGTTCTCTTTCTTTTTTTACCTTTTCGTCTTCCTCTTGCGCTTTTTGCTCTTGAATGCAACCCGTCTTCATTAGTGAGTCTGCGGCGGACTTTGTGAACTGGCCACTTTGAGAGAGCGTGAGAGAGAGAGAGAGAGAGACGTAAAATCAAAGGTAGATACAGTAACTGGGTGGTTATTGTAGCTGTACTGTAATTCACAGGGACTTTTTCCCGCCTGTCTCGAGGCTGTCAGACTTGTCAGTTTGGTTGCAGCGTATTGTGTCCCCAGGGCCCTCTCGAGTGGCATATGGTGCTGATGGATATGAGAGTGCGGTGTTGAAGTGCAGTTACTCACCTGTTCCTATTGGACAGATACAGGTGTTACAGTTGCAGGTGGCATTTTTAATTTAATCATTTTTTCAGTATTGCATACACTGCAGCCAGGATTTAGAGAGGTGCATGAACTTTGATTGTATTTAAGCATGGCTTTGATTTTTAAAAAATCTTAGGGTAGTTGTGACGTGTTAAGGCATGTAAACAGCGATTTGCAGCGATCGGATATCATTCATTTTCAGTGAGAGTTGGTGATTTACTGGACATTATAGTTATGTGTTAATGACTGTGATTTTAACGGTAAAAGACTTACAAGGTTTCCATACTATATACGGTGAATAACAGTAATAGATCTAATTTAATGTAATTTTACGGCAAAAATTACAGTTTTTGGAAGTGAAAAATAACAAGTCATTGTATAATTTACAGTGAAAAACCGTAAATTGGCATTCCCACAATTCCCTGCATGACACTTCACATTTGATGTATTTTCGTTGAAATAACTCTCTCTTCTTAGTTTTTCTTTTTTTCTAATCAGTTATGTACATTAGGGTTTTATGTTACATCTAATGTTGTTAAATTAATGTTTATTGCATTTTTTAAAATTTCATGTGTGTTACCATGATGGTGTTTAGTGTTTGTGTGAATGACACTGTGTGCACCTTTTATATATTAGTATTGTCTTTCTCAGCTGCTTGTGTTGAGCTTTGATTCATCATGTGACTCTCATCACTACTGTTTGGTGGTTGTCAGTGTATTACAAAGGTACAAAACAGATATTTGTACTTCATTAGGTTGATAAATTAACATTATATCAGTTAATGGAATACGTTTTTTTACCATAAATTTAACAGAATTTTTTACGTTGCTACTGTAATTTTTACGGTAAAGTTTTGGCAACCACAGCTGTCATTTTTTTTACCGTAAATTTTACGGGGATTTTTTTTACAGTGTAGTAAGAGGCGACAGCTATCCATTAACATTCCCAATGTAATTATATTTAATGTATATACACTGCTGTTTAAAAGTTTGGGGTCTGTACAATTTTTTTTTTTTTTTTTTTTTTTGTTTATGAACAAAGTCTTTCAGAGGCTGCATTTATTTAATCAAAAATGCAGTAAAAACAGTAATATTATGAAATATTATTTCAATTTAAAATAACGTTTTTCTATTTGAATATATGTTAAAAAGTAATATATTTTTGTAATGCAAAGCTGAATTTTTAGCATCATTTCTCCAGTCTTCAGCGTCACATGATCCTTCAGAAATCATTTGCTGCTCAAGAAACATTTTATATTATCATCAACATTGAAAACAGTTGTGGCGATGAATATGATGTTAAAAAGAACAACATTTTTTAAAACCGAAATCTTTTGTGACATTATAAATGTCTTTTCTGTCACTTTTGATACATTTTAATGCGTCCTTGCTGAATAAAAGTATTGATTTCAATCAGAAATCTTACTGACCGCAAACTGTTGACTGGTAGCATATGTTGCTTGAGAAAAACAAACAAACAAAATCTGTATTTCGTCAGAACACATTTTGAATGGAAGTCAAAAGACCATCTGTGTAGTTACTCCATCTACAGTACTAGCAGGTGCTAACAGGGCCATGCTAACCAGCTAAACCTTGACCCCTTGAAACTGAGCTGCAGGCTCGCATGAGGGATTGTGTGATTGACAGCAGTGCAGAGCATGAGGTGAGAGCATCAAAATATGAGATATGCTTTATAACTTTATGCAAATAAGAGGTAGCTGTCAGCCAATCGTTGTGAGGTGTTGGCAGTGACATCTGTCAGAAGCTTTTCAAAGCATTTTGATAGTGTTGTAGCTTCTGGTTGGTTTTGTCCTTAAATCACATTTGAATTTAATTCAGATTTTAGCTAGCGACTTTCATTTTAGCTATATGGTTGGTTAACAAAATTGTCACTTTACTTATGCACAATTACAGGAAAAAGTGTCCAAATTATATGTATAATGTCCATATGTCCTAAACTTTATGTACAATGATTTTATTGAGTGTGCACTGAAAGGCCATTGGCGGAATGATGAGCAATTGTGCAAACAATGTTCACGTGATCCACTGCTTTACACAGATGACTATGACAGTCGAGTAGGATACTTGACTAGTGACAAACAGCAACTTGTTAGTAATTAGTAGCTCAGAGTGGGTGGGTTTATTTCTGTTGGGCCTTCTAGTGGTCCTTGCTGGTTTGTTCAGGTTCCAGTCTTAATCGTTTGGACTGAAATGTTGATGTTGGATTCTAAGAATATTACCAAATATTCAAGATTGGGGGTGACCAAAGGTGAAAGTTTAAGAAATTATCATTGAAAAACTAATTTTGATTGACGGATACTCTGAATACTGTGTGACAATATGTGTCCAGCCCTGGTAGAGTTGATTGGTTGGCTTGCTGCATGTTTCTCAGCCTGTTTAGTTGGGTTCCTTCAGTAAGTTTGACGCTTATGAAGTAAATAACTGCAGTAGAATGAGTGAGCTATAGATCAATGGCTCATTCTGCCTGTCAGAAATGTGTTTCTCCTTGAATCTTTCATCCTCCATCTCAGCACTGTATGAGTGTGCATTAGTGACCATGCATGCATTAGTATGGACTTCTGGTTGCATGTGAGTGTGTATGTGTGTAGTTATGTGTCAAAGCCTCATTAAAAGCAGAAATCCATAGTGTTAACGAGTGCTGTCCTTTAGCAGGGCCCAAGTCTCTATGTTAATAACGAGAGGTGAATGAGAGCAGAAAGAATATGTTAAATGCCAGATTTACACTGGCACATCCCACTGCCACACGCCTTTCAAATGCTAACTCGCACCCACTAAATCCTGATACTATCTTTAGGAGCATTATAATTCAAATAAAGAATTTCAGATTGCAACATTTATTCTCATATGCCAACATCCAACTCCTGAGTGCATGAGATATCATTAATGTCTTGCATATGTATTTGTTATGGTGTCTTATGGAGTCTTTGGTGTAAGTTTTGTTAGATCTGGGGTTTTCAGACTTCTTGATTCCAAGGACCCCCAGCTATGATGGTCCTCTTGCAAGGGTCCATTCTGAGATCTCTGGTGTTTGACTTTAGACCTTTTTTTGGCAAATTTGAGCCCCATTATTTGAGATCTCCCAAGGAGACACGTGAGATTAATGGAAAGTTTTCTCAGGAGGAAAATCTAAACTCTCCAGTTTATCTCAATGGTTTTTTAGGATAAATAATTCGATTTTTTCCCCTATGAGTTGTGATGTGTAAAATATCCCAGTGCAGCTAGAAATTATTCAGCACATAATGTTTTTCACTGACATATTTCAAAATTAATTGAAACTTCTTTTGCCTTCAGATTAAAAATAAAAGTGCACTTTTTGGAATCCTCCATTGACATCTAAATTCAGGTTCTTTATTCAGTATTTTGCAAAGCTGCCTTTGGCAGTGATTACAGCTGTGAGACTTGAATAGGCTGTGAGACTACCGGATTTGCAGAACTAGATTTGGTCAGTTTTTCCTGTCTCCTCCATGTAGATGCTTTGTGGATCATATGCGAACTGTAATCTCAAGGTCTCTGAACACATTTTCTGCGGGGATTAAATCTTGGCTTTCTTTGTGCCAATTAGAGACATCCAGAAACCTGTCCTTACAACAAGTACGGCTCATTGTCATAGTCTAAGACTGGTGAGTTTCTTCCATTGCTGACATCTTTGTGTTTTGTTCCACTGAATTAGCTCCTTCAAATGATCAAATCTCCCAATTCTAACCCATAAAAAAAGCTTCTTGAAATCTTAACTTCATGGTATTTGCCAAGTAAGGAGTTTTCATTAGAAATGGTGCTTGGAATTAAAGCCAAAGACATCTGAGAAAACTTTTCTTCAGTCTTCTTGAAGTTCTGTAAGTGCCAGTTGGCAAAGTCTGGGTGTTGGCAGAGGTTTAGTAAACAGGAGTGGCCAGGGTGCTTATTGCTCTTTTTGGATGGACAGCCAGTCTTTGAGGCTTTTATTTTACAACGATGGTCTCCACACTGCTTTAATAAACCTTCAACATCATGACATTGTGAACGTTAAATTATTAGAAAATAATGCACACCCAAGGTGGTAATGCGAAGCGAAGCGGAGTGGCTGTTACACCTCTGGTGTGCATTATTTTCTAATAATTCAATGGACTGGAGTCAATTATACCGCTTATACTATGTCACCACACCTTAAGACATTGTTCAGATTAGGGATGCACCGATGTCTCGGCCGCCGATATTTATCGGCCGATTTTTGCTCAATTTACAAATTTTATAAATTAACTGCGTGAAGGCGCTGAGCTTTGTTATGTCTGTTGCATAATCCTAGCGCTGCTGTCTGTGCTTTAAAGTTAATCAGATAACAAAAGGTCGCACACTGTTCTTGACTAAATAACTTTTGTAACTTTCATAAGTGTAGCGGACCACATCCGAATGATGACCAAATCTTTACTGATGTTTTATTAAGTTTATTGCATCCGTTTTCACTCCAAAAAAAATCACCTTAAGAGCTAAACAAGAAGTTCACATTAAAATCTCTCTCTCCGTTGCATTATCATCAACATACAGCGAATTACACAAAACACTTATTACAACTAACAGTAAACAAATACATACAGATTTTATGCCTTTTCGGAGTATGCTTAATAAATGGACAAACATGAAATCTGCAAAACAACTACGTGCTCTCCTTGTCAGACCGTAGAATAGAACACCCGTCAAAATAAGAGTCCCGTCTCAGTTTAGGAGATGCAGATCTTTTACATATTTAAACTTACAAAAAATATTAAAATGTATACAGAAACAAATTAGAAGATTAATCACAATAGTCTGTTACAATAAAGAAGGATTAATATGTATATAATTTATACAGTAAAGAATATGCAGTGCTATTTTACATTTGTTTACTTTATTTCTGTACCTGCAAACTTTTAAACCTACCTAAAGAGCACTGTTTATTTCATATTTATCTTTGTTCTGTTGTCTTTATGTAGGCCTGCTGAATGTTAAATGGATCCAGTCTATGTTCATTAAAAATTATTTGATGATGCAGCTATAAACTAGCTAGTATATTTCAATGCAGGTGTTTTTGAACTTTGTTTATTTAAAACGTGAACAAAATACTATCTATTTTGATGACAAAATTTCAAATAAGAGAGGAAGTGACAAATATCGGTATTGGCCAATAATTGTTTGTTAAAATCGGTATCGGCCCCAAAAAAATCATATCGGTGCATCCCTAGTTCAGATGTTGTATTTCAAAACATTTGTCAGTTTTTGTCCTTAAAATACTCTTGTGTATGTGACTAATTTCTTACGCATCTCATCCCACGTCAACATTGATAAATCCAAAACATCATTTTAAAACTAGTAACGGAGGCTTAAACCAATTATCAGTTTAGTTATTAATGCAGTTAAAAGTGAAAAGTGTATACGGTCTGAATTGGTTTAGTTTCTAAAAGGTTTGGACCTGAGGAGCTGTATCTGCCATGTATACGTAGGTTTGTTTGCTTTTCTGGGTTGGGTCACTTGTTTTGCCACAGTTTCTCTTGAGAACGTTGTTGGCTTCACTGCAGCTTGACTTCCATAAGACTATGTGTAGTAATAAAAAGAAAAAAAGGAAAAGGTGGATAAAGAAGTGAGATGTAGAGAAGAGCGCATATCTCTGGAGGGTTTCGGTTAAAGATTTCAAAGTGTGACAAAAGCCCTATTCCCTGACGTTAATCGCAGAGGGACACCTATGATGTACTTATACACAGCGCAGACTACAGGGATCTCACTGCTGGGAGTAGTAGATTAAAGTAAAGTTTTGCTGCGTGTGTGCACTTTTCATCTCTGTTAAAAGGATGACTAAGTAAACTACAATAGTAACCTGCTTGTATCTCCTGTGAAATTCATTTTTTTTTCACAAAGAAATTATGTTCATGTTTTCAACTTTACCTTTCTCAAATATTGGTTTTGCTTAAAGGAATAGGCTAGTTCTCTCAAAAATGAAAATTCTGTAATATTTTTTTTACCCTCATGATGTTCTAAACCCTTATGACTGACTTTCTTCTGTGTAACACAAAAGAAGACATATTGCGTAATATCTAGACTGTTCTTTTTCATAATGGGGACTGGAGCTGGTCAGCTCCAAAAAAATTATAAAACACATTTCAAGTCTTCAAAAGCCATATGACAGCTTTGTGTGAAATTTAAGTCATTATTAAGTAGATTTGTAAAGTAGTTATCAAATCTCATGCGTCAAGATTCGCTGTGCTTGGTTTGACATCAATGACGCCTGACATCATTGACGTCATACTTCTTGACATGCCATATTTGAAATGAATGTGATTTGAGAGCTACGTTGAGAGGATTTTCAGTAAATAATTACTTACATTTTGGTCTGTTCCTCAAACACTGCAAAAATGTTTTCCCTTTGAAGTGAGTTTATTTTTCTGAACTCACTGGCAGATATTTTTCTTGTTTTAAGCATAAACTCAGTTAATATTTATACATTTTTCAAAAAACAAGACTTAATATCTTAAGTCATTCTGCTTATCAGATAAATGTATCCTGATTTAAGAATGTTAAGGTATTTGTACACGAAAACAAGACAAAATTGTTGTTTGACATTCAAAGAGTTGGAATATAGTGCTCTACTTTTATGATGCTTTTTCATAATTTTTCTAGCTTAACAATCCCCATTATGAAAAAGAGAAAAGAGTACTCTTGACATTCTGCAATATTTTTCCTTTTGTGCTCCACAGGGGAAAGAAATTCATACATGTTTGGGATGACATGAGGGTGAGTAAATGATGACAGAATTTTCATTTCGGGTGAACTATGCCTTTATTGGTTTCATATTGACTGCTATTCCCATTCACAGAGATGTCTGGCATGAGTTTGTTCAGTCAGGTTGATTACCCAGTTCAGCTGTGCTGCTCAAATAATGAAGTTTTCCATTAAAGCAACAAAAACTTGATTTTATGTCTGCTCCAACAGCAACTCCCAAAAGCTGGCTAAGAATGTATAGCCAATCACAGATCTCAGTTTTTGAGATCTGTAGAATGTTTTAAAGGAACCATCTGAATGTGCTGAAAGATGTTTGGTGGCTCATCGTCTGGAGATTAGAATGTAATCAAAGTAACTTGTGTTATATAATCTTCTGAAGCCATACAATAGCTTTGTGTAAAGAGAAGAAGTTGTTTTTCATTTAAAATGTTTGACAAGCATGAATACAATTTGAGCAATTTTTATCAAATAACATCTTAAATGTTGGTCTTTATGTAACAAAGCAGAAAACTTGGAACAAAGTCAAATGAACCATGTTTAAAGAGATGATTGCATATAGCTTGCTCCTTTCAAAGGTTCAAACCTGAGTTTTAACCACAGTGCCACATCACTCTTGAGTTTTGGATGTTTATAGGCATCTATGATATCATTATTGCATTGTGTTTAGGTGGATGTCTGGGACGCCTACATGAAATACTGTTTTACGATTCAATTCAATTCACATTTATTTGTATAGCGCTTTTTACAATACATATTGTTTCAAAGCAGCTTTACAGAAGATGCATGTCAACATTACAATTTACAGTAATCTGTTATCAGAGGTGTTAGTTATGTAATTTCAGAAATGTACAGATACAAATCATGCAGTTAGCTAACAATATATTCATTTAAACAAGTAATTAATTTAAGACAGAAACAATGAAGTAATGAATACATGTTAACAAATGTTGATCCAGAGTTTGCATCATCTGAAGTCTTCGCAGGGGACTGAAATCTTCGTAAGAGGCTGGATCTAAACTGGAGTGGACTTCCAGATATCATAGGTACAACCAAAAGTCCAGAGTTTTGTGATTTCAAACAGCATAATGGATTGTAGGGCGATAGAAGATCGGTTAAATACACAGGAGCTAAACCATTTAGGGCCTTATAGGTCAGTAGCAATACTTAACAATTTATATGGAACTTAATAGGTAACCAGTGTAGAGATGATAAAATTGGTGTTATATGATCATATTTTCTTGACCTAGTAAGAACTCTAGCATCTGCATTTTAGACTAATTGTAGCTTGTTTATTAAGGATGCAGGACAACCAGCTAGTAATACATTACAGTAATCTAGTCTAGAGGTCATAAATGCATGAACTAACTTTTCTGCATCAGAAAACATGTTCCGAAGCTTAGCGATGTTTCTGAGGTGGTAGAAGGCTGTTTTTGTAACATATGAAATAAGATTTTCGAAAGAAAAGTTGCAGTCTAATATAACACCCAGGTCTTTAACTGTCGAGGATGAAGTAACTGTGCATCCTTGTAAATGCAAATTGTATTCTAAGAGATTCTGTGTATAGGTTTTTGGTCCAAGTAATACCTGAGTCTCATTTGAATTTAATAGAAGGAAATTACAGGTCATCCAATATTTTATATCTTTAACACACTCTGCCAACTTGGATAATTTGGAGATTTCATCTGGTCGTGATGAAATATGTATCTGAGATTGAGTATCATTGGCATAACAGTGGAAACTAATTCCATGTTTTCTTATAATATTACCAAGTGGCAGCATATATATTGAAAATAGCAGAGGGCCTAACACAGATCCTTGTGGCACTCCATAATTTACTGATGTTATCTTACATTTTTTCCTCATTTAAATGGACAAAATGGTAACAGACTGATTGGTACGATCTAAACCACCATAATGCCTGTCCCTAAATACCAGTGTAATTTTGTCAGCCCAATCTCATTAGAAAAAACATAACCATGGGAACATTTTTGCAAAACGAAAATACGCAGTGCCATTCCGAAACCGATGTACGTGAATATGGTATGTTTTTATTACGTTGTTTTTATTTGTATCACTGCAGTTCTGATTTGAAATGTCCGGTGAGTGGCGCTAATGCTCCATTTCATTTAAAAATAACGTACCACAAACACTACACCTAAACCTACCCGATAGTGTTAACAAAAGCAAATGTGACATAAAAAGTATTTGTAATCATGCCATTTTAGCTTGTATTTGATCTCTCATCTTTGAGCTCTTTTACCATGACTTGTCTTTCATGGGATTTGTACCCAAGCCTTCCGTATCCTATGTACAACTCCGTATCAGCTGAGCTACCGAGCAAACTTATGTCAGAAAACGTCTCAGGTTACGTATGTAACCATGGTTCCCTGAGAGGGAACGAGACGCTGCGTCAAGCGCTTTGGGAACGCCTCTGCGTGAATGCGTCGTGAAGCACATGTGAAATCTGTCCAATGGAATGACGGAACGTCATAGGCGGGTGACGTCATGACCAGGAAACTATAAAGCACACCCAAACCAAACAGAGTTAGCTTCAGAAAAGTCGAAGTAAGTCGGTCACAGGCATGCAGGGAGTATGGCAAAGGGACGCAGCGTCTCGTTCCCTCTCAGGGAACCATGGTTACATACGTAACCTGAGACGTTCCCTTTCAAGGGAACTCGCGCTGCGTCAAGCGCTTTGGGAACGAGATACCCACGCCGCCATAAAACCGAGTGCCTGTCTGTGTGAAACTGTTCAGCGCACACTAAGACACCAGCACTCTAGACCCCGGGGTCGAGGCCACATCTAGGTTATAAAACCTAACAAAAGTGTGCGGCGAGGACCAACCCGCCGCATCACAGACTTCTTGGAGGGAAATTCCAGACAATAAAGCCAAAGAGGCCGCCATACTCCGTGTAGAGTGAGCACGGACCTTAAGTGGAGAAGGGAGCCCGGCCGACTCATATGCAAGTGAGATAGCCTCAACCACCCACTTGCTCATAGTTTGCTTAGATGCGGGGTGCCCCTTACGAGGGGCCCCGAAACAGACGAACAACTGATCTGTCTTACGCCACAGGGCAGCTCTGTGGACGTAAGCATCCAAAGCCCGAACAGGGCACAGCAAATTAAGTTTTTCCTGGTCTGAGTCCAAAAATGGAGGAGGACAAAAGGCCTGCAACATAATAGGGCCCGCCACATTAGTAGGGACCTTAGGAACATAACCTTCCCGAGGAAAGAGGAAGGCTTTAACCATGCCTGGCGCGAAGTCCAAGCAAGAGGGAGAGACCGAAAGGGCTTGAAGGTCACCAATTCTTTTTAACGAAGAGATAGCGAGGAGGAAAATAGTCTTTAGAGTGAGGAATTTGACATGAACCTCTTCAATAGGCTCGAAAGGAGCAGTAGAAAGGCCCTCCAGCACTATGGCCAAGTCCCAAGTCGGAACTCTCTGACGCGTCGCAGGCCTCAGCCTCAGAGTACCACGGAGGAAGCGAGTAACCCATGGGTGTCTGCCAAGAGAAGCACCCTCTAAAGGGACATGGTAAGCCGCAATGGCCGCCACGTAAACCTTTAGCGTAGAAGGAGATAAACCAGAAGAAAACTTTTCTTGAAGAAACTCCAGGACTGAACCGACTGGGCAGTTAACAGGATCAACGTTATGTTCTCTACACCAAAAAGAGAAAACATTCCATTTCAGGGAATACAGCTTCCTTGTGGAGGGAGCTCTGGAATGGAGCATAGTCTCCACTACCTCAGTAGGGAGGCCGGAATCTATGAGCTGTGCCCCCTCAGAGGCCACGCCCACAATTTCCACAACTCCGGGCGGGGGTGGAGGATTGAGCCCCCCGCCTGCGAGAGTAGGTCCCTCCTGACCGGAATCTCCAGGGGAGAGCCATCGAGGAGGGACATAAGGTCCGAGAACCATACTCGGCCCGGCCAAAACGGGGCTACTAGAAGCAACTGGACCCCGTCCTGGCGCACTCTCTCCAAAACTCCCGGAAGCAGAGCAATCGGGGGAAAGGCGTACAGACGCAGCCTCGGCCACGCCTGCACCATAGCGTCCAACCCCAGGGGGGCTGGATGTGAGAGGGAGAAATATAGAGGACATTGGGTCGTTTCCAGAGACGCAAACAAGTCCACATCCGCTTTCCCGAAGCGCTCCCAAAGGAGCTCCACCACCTCGGGGTGGAGTCTCCACTCCCCGGGCCTCGGCCCCTGCCTCGACAGGATGTCTGCTTCCTGATTCAGACGCCCTGGGATGTACACTGCCCTGACTGACAGCAACTTCCCTCGGGCCCACAGAAGGATCTGGTGTGCCAACTTGCATAAGGGGCGCGACCGCAGACCCCCCTGATGGTTTATATATGAGACTACCGCTGTATTGTCCGTGCGGACCAACACATGATGGCCCCTGAGGTCTGGAAGGAAGTGTTTGAGTGCCAGGAACACCGCCATCATCTCCAACTGGTTTATGTGCCAGGAAAGATAATGACCCCTCCAAAGACCCTGAACCGAACGACCACTCATGATCGCCCCCCAACCGGTGAGGGATGCATCCGTCGTTAGCGTTAAGCGACGACAAGGAGCCCCCAACACCGGGCCTTGGGAAAGAAACCAGGGTTTTTTCCACATGACACAAGCACGAAGGCATCGCCGCGTGACCTTGATCATGCGAAAAGGATTTCCCCTCGGGGAAAACCCCCTGGTCTTGAGCCACCACTGCAAAGGTCTCATGTACAGCAGGCCAAAAGGTATCACGTTGGACGCAGCTGCCATCAGACCTAACAGTCTCTGAAACTGTTTCACAGTGAGTGACTGGCCTAGCTTCAGCTTGCTTACGGCTGTGAGAATGGCATCTATGCGCGCTGGCGAAAGACGTGCTTGCATTGACACCGAATCCCAAACTACACCTAGAAAAGAGGTTCTCTGAGCTGGAGAAAGCACACTTTTCTTTGCGTTTAGCCGCAACCCCAGACGCTTCATGTGGGCGAGAACAGCATCTCGATGCTGAATCACCAACTCCTCTGATTGTGCCAGGATGAGCCAATCGTCTATATAGTTCAATACGCGAATGCCCTGGAGTCGCAACGGAGCCAGAGCTGCATCCACGCATTTCGTGAAGGTGCGGGGTGATAAAGCTAGGCCGAAGGGAAGAACCCGATATTGGTACGCTTCGCCCCCGAAAGCGAACCTCAGGAACTTCCTGTGTTGAGGAAGGATGGATATGTGAAAGTATGCGTCTTTCAGATCTATCGTGACAAACCAATCCTCGGACTTGATTTGTGACACGATCTGTTTCAGAGTTAGCATCCTGAACTTGAGCTTCTTGACAGAACGATTTAACAGGCGCAGATCTAGAATAGGACGCAACCCTCCATCCTTCTTTGGAACTATAAAGTACCGGCTGTAAAACCCTGACTCCCTGCTGGGAGAAGGAACCCTTTCTATAGCTTCTTTTTGCAAGAGAGTCTGTACTTCCTGTTCCATAACCAGAGCCTGCTCGGGGCCCACCTCGGTGAACAAAACCCCGTTGAACCTGGGTGGTCGCAACCCGAACTGAATTCTGTACCCAAGTTCTACTGTGCGCAGGACCCATTGAGATACGTTTGGCAGAAGTTTCCACGCTGCTAAAGAATCTACTAAGGGAATCAGTCTCTCGAGACTGACCTCTGGTGTTAGATGGGTGACCAGCTCGGTGCCCTGAAACGGCGAACCGGCAGGGAGCAGCCGAACAGGCCATCTTGAGTCCCTCCTCGGAGGGGGCGAACATCCCAGCGCCACTACGTTGCCGGGTGGACGCTGAGATATGTGTTCGCCGAGGACCGCTGCGCCCTGAAACACGCGAGGTGGCAGGGTTGGCAGAACGGCCCTCTGAGGGCACAGAGGAGGGCCGGGCACCGTGTACTGAGGTGAACACCGACCAGCCTCGGAGGGGGCTGCCCTCAGAAGCCTGACACCACTGGCGTCAGGACTTCTTTCCCGAAGCCCTCCGCTGGATAATAACGGTCCTCAGATCCGTCTTTCCTTTAGAGGACTTCGGCTGTGAGCGCTGCCCCGACCCCCAGTCTTTCTGCGGGGGGGCGCGGGAAGCAACGCTCACTTTTTGTTGCGCCCTGTGAGAGGAGCTTGTACTCGGCTGGGGCTGCACTTTTTGACTAGCAGCCCCAGAGACCTGAGATCGGCGGGGAAGAAACTTAGAAAAAGCCGCCGCCTGTTTCTTGGCTTCTTGAAACCTCTCGACGACTGTGTTGACGGAGTCGCCGAAGAGGCCAGGCGGCAACAAAGGAGCATCGAGAAGAAAAGTTCTATCTCTGTCTTTCATATCGGCGAGGTTGAGCCAGAGGTGCCTCTCCGTGGCCACCAGGGCTGCCATAGACCGCCCAATAGATCTAGCGGTCTCCTTGGTGGCACGGAGAGAGAGATCTGTAGCTTTCCTCAGCTCAGAAAATGCCTCGCGAGTAACTTCCCCACCCTCATCAAGGTCTTTCAGCAGGTCGGCTTGATAAGCTTGAAGGACGGCCATAGTATGTAAACAAGCCGCCGCCTGACCTGCCGCCGAGTACGCTTTACCCACTAAAGCAGATGATGTACGAAGGGGCTTAGTGGGTAACTTCGGGGCTTTGAGGGAGGCTGCAGACTCGGGGGAGAGATAGCTCGCGAGCGTCTCTTCCACCCGAGGCATCTCCCCATAACCATGCCTTTTTAGTCCTAAAATGTTGCTGTAATTGGATGTTTGTGGACTATAAACCCGGAAAGACGCGGGTCTATTCCACGACCTCGACACCTCAGTGTGGAGGTCGGGAAAAAAAGGCAAGCCCCGGCGTGGAGGTTGTGCGCGAGAGGGGAGAAAGCGCTCGTCTAAAAGACTGGCCTGACGGGCTTCCTGTTTTTCGGTCGGCCAGCTTATGTTTAATCTGGGCACCGCTCTAGTGACAACCTCCACGAGCTCCTCATATGCTTGTGAATGTGGTGGCGACTCTTCACACTGATCGATGCTGACTACATCCAGTTCCTCAGAACTAGAGCAGTGCAGCATCGGCGCTTCATCAGGGGCAGAAGAAACCGCAGAGCGTGCTTCTAACTCCTGAAGTGAAGCGCTGGATCCTGCAGGTAAAGGCAGAGAAAGGGCGGGACCCGTCTCTAACCCCTCTGCAAGATCCATTTGCGATCCCCACGACGCGAGCCTTCGCTGTGCCTCGGCAACAGCGGGACCCGAGCCGCGGGGAGCGCGAGCCGAACCGCTTTCCTCGAAAAGCGCCCGGCGGGAGCGGAGCGTCTTCATAGACATCTGCTCGCAATGCACACAGCCAGCTCCCTCGAGAGCTGACTGGGCATGCTCCACTCCCAGGCAAACAACACAAAGCTCGTGTGCATCTCCCGCCGGGATGTAACGAGGACAAGGAGACGCACACGGTCTGAATTGCTGCACTGGTGTCGCCATTATAATGTCTTATATATGAGTGCTTGAATAACTTGAGAGACAAACAACAGTAAATAAGACAGACAGTTTCACAGAGAGCGCTTACTGAAGACACAGAAGCTAACTCTGTTTGGTTTGGGTGTGCTTTATAGTTTCCTGGTCATGACGTCACCCGCCTATGACGTTCCGTCATTCCATTGGACAGATTTCACATGTGCTTCACGACGCATTCACGCAGAGGCGTTCCCAAAGCGCTTGACGCAGCGCGAGTTCCCTTGAAAGGGAACCGAAATATATGGAGCTGGTTAAGCGATGCAAAGTCCAAAATGTATTTGTTTACAAACCGTGCACTTTGGTAAAAGCGTTTTGAGATCATAACATAATATAGTGCAAGGAGATGTGAAAACAAGTCTTTATTAATCCATAATCTGACTCTATAATCATAACTGTGTATGAAAACGATTTAAAGTGCTTGATGTTTTACTGCCTCTAGAGTTTTCTGTTCATTTCTGTTGGAAACTGCAGTGAAATGTACGTATTGAATTTTGTAGTCGATCTAAGAGTATTTTATGATCTATAGTGACGAACGCATCACTAAGATCAAGTAAATCTAGTATTTAGATACAGCCTTGGTCAGAAGCTAGAAGTAAGTTAATTTTTATGAAGGCTTACCATACTGGGTTTTAAAACCCATTAAATGTTTCAGAATTTTAGCAGTGTCCCGAGTGATTTTGTGATTGTACACACTCATAATGCTCTGGTAATCAGGCTCCTGGTCCCAGATCTTCTCTTGACAGATGGCATGCGTGGCACAGTATGGACGCAGAGCACGGTGACAGCTGTAATACACACCTTACTGTCCACCTGGCCTTCCTCTACGGATGACTAATGAGTGTTTAAAGCATGAAGTAACATTCACAGCACATTTAACTGCCATTATGTCATGTATTTCTGAGTATTCAGTGGGAAATAATGTAGGGTGCTGGTGTAGAGCTGCATGATTAATGGAAATCACAGCCGAGGCTGCAATTTATAAATAAAATAATTAAATGCGCTACATGTTTCAGAGTGAAGCGCTGCACTGTTTTCTTTTACTCATCTCTGCATCTACTGTGAATGTGGGTCGCTTATATCATGCATTTTGGAACGCAATATGTGGCAACCATCTTCACAAACTTTTTGGAAAATTTGTAGAGGTTTTTGAATGTCCTTTTTGTTTTCTTTTCCAAACCAAACCCTGTAATATCAAAACCAAATCCTAATAAATTCTAACCATGGACATTTATTAAGAAAGTTAATATGATGCATTTTAATTTCATTTTGTCTAATTGCATAACAGAGATCCAGTGAATGGCAGCATTGTTAGCTAAGCCTTGTGGAAACTAATGCCAGGTATTTGGAGTTAGTGTTGACGTTGTGTTCCAGAGCAATACGTGATGTTATTGAAGCGAGACGGCATCATCCGAGCTTGAGACAGACTGATGGGTCTGAGACAGCAGAATATCTGGGATACTGGTGGTTGACTGCATCTGTCCGATCTAATGCTTGTCTTAGACTCACTGTTCGAGATATGATTATTTTTGGGTTAGTGTCTTTGGCATTATTAGCATTGAGTTTTGAGCAGATTAGCCCTACGTCGGCTGCCCTGCTGCTTAATAAAGGCCATTAATTGAGAGCGGCTTTTGTTTGGTCCTCAGCAGAAGAGATTAGCCATTCACCTCAGCCACAGCAGGCTGTGTAAATGACATAAAGAGCTCGCTTTCCTTCGCTGTCTCCATCTCATTCATTTCTCCCCCCCTTTTTCCTATACTGTATACTTAAATAGAGATGATGGATGCACTTTTAACACCACAGCATGCTCACAGCCATAATGCACGGTCATGAATATGCTTACAATGTTACAGTGTTCAACCGCATCACTTCATGAGGATCGTCTTTTTCTTTCACACTTTCTTTTTGATCATTTAGCTTCCATTTTTATGTTGTCAACATTACATTGTGTCATTCCCGTCTTTCTACAATCTCTCAGTCTGTCTCCAAAATGCTCTGTGGTTCTAAAGGCATCTTGCCCCCTCTTCTGGCACACACGTTCGCTCGGCACGACGATGCCATCCATCACGGCAGAGATGGAGATGGGGGGCTTCGTTTGCGGAGGCGTCTCACGTTCTTCCGATGCTATTTTTAGCTCATTCAAACCCAACCTGCACTCGCATGTCTGCTGCGGACTCCAGCCCATCTGGACACAGTACACACTCACATTCACACAAATGAGATCTGGGTTTTAGGACTGAATGTCTGGCTCTTGTTATTCAGGTGTGTCCTGCATGTGTGGCTCCTTCATCTGAGCAGGTGAAGGGAGCTTTCCCCGGTGGACTCGGGGATTGATGTGCATATGGCACTGAGAGCAGACCTCGACTGAGATCTATGCTGCTCCCGGCATTTGCACTTTCCTTTGTTCTTTAAGTGGAGGTAAAGCTTTCTTTTCCCTCTGAAGGCATGAAAGCAGGTGTGCAAGAGCAATGTGAAAAGTTGCCCTAAGTATAGTCTTTGAAGAACACTGTGTACATGTGTATATATATATATATATATATATATATATATATATATATATATATATATATATATATATATATATATTTATTTATTATTATTATTATTATTATTATTATTATACATGTACACAAACAGCACTGGTACCGTTTCACCGTTTGTATCACTCCGCTTGCAGTGGTTGAGCAAATCTACCATATTTTTTATAAATACTACTGTTGTTATGTCACGAAATGTAGTTTAAAGAGTTTTTTAGGTGAGAATGTAGTTATTTAGACCTCAAATATGTGACTGTGAAAATATAAACATAGCGCCTGTTTTACTATTTGTTTTGACACTTTCGCAGATGCGAGCTCTAGGCCGTCAGCGGCTATTCAGTGCTCATGTACCCGCAGAGAAAAGCTTCATCTCGGCCAGTCATTCGGGTATTTGCCGCTGACTCTTATGTAGATAGTGGTTAAAAATATAACTAATTTAGGGTTTATCAAATGGGCAATCTATGGTCTTATTAATCTATTACTTGTTGCAGAGCAAAACTATTTGGGTAAAGGGAAAAATTAAATTTCATAACTTTTTATTTTTTGGCTATATTTAACTTAAATCCTGTACTGGAGCGCTACTTTTGTACATTTGACCGAATTGTTTGCTTGTGTTTATGTCTTTTAAAGTGACTGTTGTTATTTTAAATATTGTTCAATAAATATTTGTTTATAATGGATATTATAGACATCGACATTGAATGAATGCTATTTCAGATGCAAGTACTCGTTTAGTCGATCTCTCTCTCATAATACCATAATACTCTACTCTACATAATACATTAGACCTTATGTGCCAGAGAAACAAGTGCACCACCATCTTTGTAATATTGTTTTGGAACTTCAGTTTTTGCGGTAGCTCTGTACATTTCTATGGCATCGCTGTCAAAGAATAATTAGCTGATGAAGTGGATTTACTTGTTGTAGAGTTAATAAAAATTATTGTGAGCATTGTAATGTTTAAAGCAGATGTCTAAACAAATGTCAGTAGACCGGGAACATTTTAAAACTAGCAGTTCATTCATAAATATGTAAGATCGCTGTAAAAAAACAAACAAACCGGAAGACAAAAGACAACGAGCGCAGTGCTGAAAAGGGGCGGGGCTACATTAGGTTTATAAGCTTCAATGAATCGACTCAACGTTCCTTCATTACTAGTTCTGAAGTGACGTTTTAGAATTAGTAAAGGAGGCTTGGGCTCAGCTGTTAAACTGTCAACTTGAGATTTGAATCCATGATGGAAGGAAGTAGTTCTGCACAAAATCAAAATAGGGTTTTTAAAGACACTCAGTTGTTGTTTTTATTTATTTAAACATTTGTGCAGTCGAACTGCTGTATAAACGCAATATCACACTCGTAGCCATGCGATATGGCTGTGATTATCTACGACACGAGGCCACGGCTGAATCACAGCCGTGTTAATATACAGCCATAATTGCATGGCTAGGAGTGTGATATTGCTCATGTATATGTGTATGTGTATGTATGTATATATATATATATATATATATATATATAGAGAGAGAGAGAGAGAGAGAGAGAGAGAGAGATAGATAGATAGATAGATAGATATATTATACTTACATGAGTAATATGTATATATATTTGTGTTTGTATAATACATATTATATTTGTGCTTGTAACAAGTCTCTTATGCTCATCAAGACTGCATTTATTGTGTGCCTGTGTGTGTGTGTGTGTGTGTGTGTATGTGTGTGTGTGTGTGTGTGTGTGTGTGTGTGAGAGAGAGAGAGAGAGAGAGAGAGAGAGAGAGGATTTCCTCAGCTTTACTATAGCGCGGTAGAATCTCTTCCCTGCGGCAGTGCTTTTCCAGACGGCGTCCTCAGCCCTTTATTAATTATTTTCTTCATTCATTGATTCTTAAACTCCAGCCTGTAACACACCACACACACACACACACACACACACACACCTGTAGTGGATCACATTGAGGTCAACACACAAGAAATGACTGGATTTAGTATAGCTGTTTATTTAGAAGCAAACTCATCAGAGACTCTTGTTTCAGTATTACAATTTAGGAAGTATTCTGTTATCAGTCAGAGATGAGTGTGTCAAAGTAATGTCCATATGGCCGTGATATATAGCTATAATATAGTATGTTAAGTAGTTACTTCTTTATGTATTCACTGAAGCCTAATGAACATGTTAGTCAGCAATTTTAACTTGCTTGTAATGATTACAGTATAAGGTTAATATTACAGTATTAGGATAATAATATTGAAATGTACCTCAATTATGATTATTATACACAGAGCTTCTTGTTTAAACATGGTTTCTGTTTTTATTTGTTTCTTTCTGTTTCTCTCTGCAATATTCTGCACTTTATCTGGCCATATCTCTTGTTTCTCTATTAGAGTCACTGTGTTTGTGGATTCTGGGTGTTCTCACTGTTTAAGTGCCAAAGGGAGCTTCAGTGCCCAGGGCAATTTACATCCCAGCACACACACAGACTTTTCTTCTGAGTTGATATAAGTGATAGTGAGCGATTGTTCTCTCACATCTCTGCAGTATGAGAGAGATCCTGAGGGAATGTGTTAGTCCGGCTTTTGCCCATCTAAAACTTTTGGTGTTTGTTTGTAACAGCCAGAGTGCTGTATGCATTCATTTCTTGTCTAATGTGTCTGTGTGTTTATGTCACTAATGAAAAAACGTTCTGTGGTTATACAGTGATATTTTTTGAAGTAACTTGGAGTACCATGTAAATGTGAGGGTACATGAAAATAGTATTCTTTTGGCAACATAAAAATACCATGATATTGCAAATGTTACATGTAAATATAGCCACCACAGTGTGAATAATAAAGGCTTGATCCTCAACAAAAGAAAGTCAAAACAAAAGGCTGGCGGGTCTTAAAGGGTTAATTCACCCAAAAATGAAAATTCTATCATTAATTACTCACCCTGATGTTGTTCCAAACCCGTAAGACCTTCATTCTTCTTCAGAACACAAATTAGGATATTTTTGATGAAATCTGTGAGCTTTTTGGCCTCTGATATGATATGTTGTTTTTGGCCACTGCAATGTTATTACCACTTTCAAGGCCCAGAAAGGTAGTAAAGACATCGTTAAAATAGTCCATGTGACTACAGTGGTTCAACCTTAATGTTATGAAGCGACAAGGATACTTTTTGTACACAAAAAACAAACAAAAATAAAAAATAACTTTATTCAACAATTTCTTCTCTTCCATGTCAGTCTCCTATGTTGTTCACATAGTAAACACAGTGCAGCGCTTCCGGGTTTTACGTCAGAACGTAAAAAACTGAGGTGCCCTTGAGCAAGGCACCTAACCCCCAATCGCTCCCTGGGTGCTGCAGCAAAAATGGCTGCCCACTGCTCCGGGTGTGTTTATGGTGTGTGTTCAATACTCACTGCTGTGTGTATGCACTTGGATGGGTGAAATGCAGAGCACAAATTAAAAAAAAAAAGTATGGGACAACATACTTGGCCACACGTCACATCACTTTCACTTTAATGTGCATTATTTAGCTTTTCAATTATGGGTTTTTATATCACATTTTGTTAATTACTTTATGATACTTGATGTTAGTTGGCTTGTTGTTAGATAGTTTGATAGTTTATGGATTTACATATCACTTTTGTATTTTGTTTATGGTGTCTTTTTGATAGTTGATGTTAGCTGTCTACTTATTGTAGTTTGCTAATTGTATTTGGGGCAGTTTGGGTTCTACAAGATTAACCTCAAGCTCCTGCTTGTAAGGAAATAACTGTCTATATCTGCAGCTATCAATAATCTATGTTCATCATTTAAAAAGG
This sequence comes from Hypophthalmichthys molitrix, assembly GCA_037950675.1. Lineage (NCBI taxonomy): Eukaryota > Metazoa > Chordata > Actinopteri > Cypriniformes > Xenocyprididae > Hypophthalmichthys > Hypophthalmichthys molitrix. The sequence continues at coordinate 15,264,981 of CM075509.1, forward strand.
GAAACCAAAACTAGGAATGCAGGTATACAAACTGCAAAACAAAGCAGCGCTTGCTTACCATTTTGAATATCAATCATGTTGAAAATATTCACGTATTGGAATGCTCGGGTAAGATGACGTAAAATTAGAACAGCCTTCTGTCTGTGCCGTCTTGACTTCTTTGCTGGCTTTCATCACTTTCGCTTTTATTCTCTTTTATTTTTATATGTCATTTGCTGATCAGCCAATCAGAGCGATCTCTCTCACCGACGGCCCAGATTCTGATTCAACATACTGGGCAAACTGCCACCAAAGTAAGCCCAACTAGAGCCGACACGTAGAACACACCACAAAAGCTAGCCCGACAGATGCTCACCGACGGCCCTTGGCCCTTACAGTAGTTTGGGGTCTCAAACAAACTAAGGCGAGCATGTACAATTGCATGAAAAATATGGGAACCCCTTGCAGAATCTATGAAAATGTGAATAATTTTAACAAAATAAGAGAGATCATACAAAATGCATGTTATTTTTTATTTAGTTCTGTCCTGAGTAAGATATTTTACATAAAATATGTTTACATATAGTCCACAAGACAAAAAAAAAAAAAAAAATAGCTGAATTTATTCAAATAACCCCATTCAAAAGTTTGGGAACCACTGATTCTTAATACTGTGTGTGTTTACCTGGATGATCTACGACTGTTTTTTTTTTTTTTTTTTTTTTTTTTCCCTTGTTTGTTCTGAGCAGTTAAACTGAGCTCTGTTCTTCAGAACAATCCTCCAGGTCCTGCAGATTCTTCAGTTTTCAAGGATTTTTTGCATATTTGAACCCTTTCCAGCAGTGACTGATTTTTTCAAACATTCACTGATGCTCCAGAAGGAAACACAATGCATTTAGAGCCGGGGGTGAAAACTTTTGAACAGGATGAAGATGTCCAAATTTTTCTTATTTTGTTGAAATATCTTTTTTTTTTTCATTTAGTACGGTCCTTCGGAAACAACAGAAGATGTGTCCCGGAAGACAAATTAAGTACAATTTACCTTGATCTTCTAATTCAAAAAGTTCCAGAGCATCAGTGAATGTTTGAACCTTTTTTAAAAGTTGTGTTTGAGTCCCTCAGATGTCCTCAGTGTGAAAAGACAGATCTCAAAATCATTCAGTCACTGCTGGAAAGGGTTCAAATATGCAAAAAATCCTTGAAAACTGAAGAATCTGCAGGACCTGGAGGATTTTTCTGAAGAACAGAGCTCAGTTTAACTGCTCAAAACAAACAAGAGACTCATGAACAACCATCACAAAACAAAAAAACAGTCGTAGATCATCCAGGTAACCACACAAAGTATTAAGAACCAGTGGTTCAGATATTTTTAAATTCAGATATTTTTTTGTCTTGTGGATTATATGTAAACATCTCTCATGTAAGATATCTTACTCAGGACAGTACTAAATAAAAAATAACAAGCGTTTTGTATGATCTCTCTTATTTTGTTAAAATTATTCACATTTTCACAGATTCTGCAAGGGGTTCCCATACTTTTTCATGCAACTGCATGTGCATATGTCACTGTTGTCTGTTATGTGGTAACTGGTGGTCTTTATCAAGGTAACTGCAGGTTTCTAAAAGCTAATCTTCTGTAGTTGTGCTCCTTAGTTTTAAAATTTCTGCCACAGTTGTTTGACTGCAACAGCTGATATATAAAGATAGAACGTTTGTGCATCTATCAGTGGTTTCTGATTTCTGGATTCATATGTTATGCTATTGACATAATAATCCTCAAAAAAAACAAACAAAAAAAAAAAAAAAACAGTAATTTATCCAAAAACATAGTATTACCACGGTACATGTCCAAAAACTGGTAATTCCGTGGTTTGGTTTGCTTTTTTTGTTAGTGCAGTTCTGCTTTACCTCCATGTAAAATTGTGCAGTCATTAAACCTTCATGAATCTGTCAATCAAAGTCTTTGAGTTCACCTTAATATCTCACTCAATATTCATCTCAACACGTTTTCCTTCAGCTCGAGTCATTTTCAGTGTTGACTTTGAGTTTAAGATGACAGGTTTCATATAAGATGCTAGCACAGTAATTTACACCCTGACACACATGGGAACAAGGGTAAGTTGATGGATGCTCTTAAGCTTGTCCATAAAGAGCGGAGAGACTTTAATTGCAGCTGAAATGGAGACTGCTCTTTCTTCACATGTCCATCACCTTACCTATCTGTTTCTTTCCTTCAGACCCTTTGCCCGCCTCCCCTCTTTCTTCACAGAAATCCCCGAATAGGGAATCCCAGAATGCTCATGGAGATATATATATATATTTGTGTGAGAAGTAGTCAGGGCAGCGAGAATGCTTAACATTTAAAGCATAACTCAGGACACTCTTCAGGAAGTGCAGGTGCGTCTCTCTCTCATCTTATCCGGGTCTGTCTGGACGTCATATCCTGATTCTTTGCCATTTATTAGAATTAGAGACAGGTGTTAGTCATCATGCACTTGACCCACTTTCTAACCACTCGTCTCCGCACTCACTCTCCCGTTGCAGACTCTGCTTTACCATGCCCCCTTCTCCACAATTTATTTGATTCTGTGTTGATACTGATATACATTTTAAGTATGTATATGAAATTGTTACATAATTACAAAATACATTAAAAAAACAAAACATTTTTTTATAATACTTCTAAATAAATTGGAATACATTCTGTTCTTTTGAACATTCTATTCATCAAAAAGAAGAAGAAGAAAAAAAAATCCTGAAAAAAAATGTATCATGGTTTCCATAAATCTATTAAGCAGCAAAAACTGTTTTTCAACCACTGAGGACTGAAGTAATGGCTGCTAAAAAACAGCTTTGCAACCACAGGAATGAATTACATTTAAAATATATTAAAATAGAAAAGTTATTTTAAATAATAGTAATATTTTTTCACAATAGTACTTTTTTACTGTATGTCTGATCAAGCCTTGGTTTTAAAATGTACATTTTTGTTCAGAGAGGTATCTTTGAAAATAGCTCATTTGATTAGTAATTCTTTATACACAATTTCAATTTCAAGCTTTCACAAGCCTTATGGTATACTTTTGAATATTGAACATTATTGAAACAAAATGCTGATCAGTAACTCTCTCCTTCAGGCGCTGGGATGCTTGTGTTTGCCGGTGTGATTTCTGTGAGCAGGTCAAGAGCAGTTCAAGTGTGGGTGATTCAGTTCAGATTGTGGGTCAGTGACCCACAGTGAATAGCACTTTGACAAATACGCTCTTCCCTTTACAGCCACTGACACACAAAAACACATACTATACACACAAAAACAATTGCCATGAATATTAAAGGCTGGTTTGGGCCTCTTGTGCTGGACTTCTTGGGTTTGATGTCACTTATTTTAAAACAGAGATTGATTTTTGGACTTTTGGGACAGTGATATAGGCAGACACACACACACACACACAGGTTTGTTTTTGTAAATTGTGGGGACATTCCATAGGTGTAATAGTTTTTATACTGTACAAACCGTATTTTCTATTGCCCTACACTACCTTCTGAAAAATGGGGACATGGAGTAATGTCCTCATAAGTCTGTGTGCGCGTTTTTGTGACATATCAGGATACAAATTTGTATACTGATATGTCACAAAAACGCGCACACAGACACACACACTGTTTTTCCACTCTTGCACACTCACTTTAACGTGTGTCCCTCATGTATCTGCACACTTCTGCTCAGATGGCTGTATTCCCTCAAGACACACACGCACAGTTGAATTTCTTCATTTGGGCAGAAGTTTAATCTCCGCAAAAGAACACACAGATGTGAATGCTTGGCCAACACATTGCATGTTTACCATCTACGCAATGGGGGTGCAGTATGAGCAAAAACTGACGGATCATGTTCTCAAGCATGATTTGAGAATGTTCCCAATAGCATCTTGTGCTTGAATGGAAGCAAGGACATCTGACTGTTTCTACAAAATATTTCACATGGTCAGTGCCACAAACTTGTTTTCTTCTTCATCATCATAACATCTATTATAACCCTATGGATGGGGTTATTTGTAACATTTACTTACTTGCATTTCAAGGTTTATATTCCAGATTTTCAGTGTGGTCTGATGGTGGTTAGTGATATTACTTTATTTGCATCAAAAGGTGAAGTTTTGAAGTATTGTACTGATTGCAACTCTTCATGCATTGGCAGTGAAAAGGGGCCAGAAGGTGTGCATAAACATCATAAAAGTATGATACAGGTGCATACAACTGCACTGTAAAAAAAAAAAAAAAAAAAAAAATATATATATATATATATATATATATATTTTCATCATTTGTTAACACATTTTTTTTTCTTTTGTCAAATCAACTTCAATAATGAATGTGGTTCAGATAACATAATTTTTTGAGTTTCTGTTGATCAAACCAATCGCCTTCCTTGTATTAACTCAAATTTTTTATTTCAATGAACTCAAAATTTTAAGGCAACCAGGTAACTTAGTTTTTTAAGTTAAACCAACAATTCTTTTTTTACAGTGTGAAATAGTTCGTTCACAAATTTCACACAAATGCGGTTCTCAAGTTCAACTTCCTAACCATGTTGCAGCAGTTAACAGCTATTTGGAGGAGGGATAACAAATTAAATTTCAGTCTATTTTATATTTATAAGTGAAGTATGTATTTTCTGTGACACTAGTAGTGGAATTACAAAAAAAATATATATATTTTTAAAGGTCCTTTTCATGCTTTGCACATCCCCCAACTTAAATGTTCAAAAACACAGCTCTTACGGGTGCTTGTGAATGCATGTCTCAACAGTAGCCTCAAAAGTAGGCTACTTTCAATAAAAGGTCCAACATATTAGGAATACCGTTAGCTGTGTTGTTATGCGTCCCTAGTAAGCAGTTGAGTAGACTAATAACATTCTGGCTAGAGCGAATGCGAGCGTCTCGCTTATAATAACCCCATCCAACGCATCTGCCTCGGGCACATTTTTTGACATGAAATGCCTGACGTAATGCTCCATTCACATTGACGGGTTTATGACAATCTTTGAAGGTCTAAATGTAGTGAATTTTGGCTTGCACCCATGTACCTGAAGCTGAATGTCTGTACCCTTGTAGTGCATCTGCCATGATGCCACACAAACACCCTCTGGCTCCACTTTCTTCAGCATCCATGCCTCAAACTCTCGCTATTGGTTGAGCTGGAAAGAGATTGACAGATCTGAGCAGACCGCTCTTAATGTTTTAATGGTCCCTAGTCAATGAACAATAAACTGGGTTAAGAGAATGTATTTTAACATAAATCTTACATACTTCACCTTTAAAGTCTATTTTAAACAACCGTAATCATAAATTTGTGCACAGGTCTTATGGACCACTTTTATAAATTTTATATGAAGATTTTGCCTCATTTTTAAAGATAAACACTAACAACCTGTTTTCCCATTCATTGTAATTGCATGGAAAAGAGTGTCCAGTCTCCATTCTTTAAAATATCTTCTTTTGTGTTCCACTGAAGAAAGTCATACAGGTTTGGAATGACATGAGTGAGTAAATGACAGAATTTACATTTTTTGGGTGAACTGCTATAAAATGTATTTGCAAGTGAGAGTTTGCCCATCTCCAGTGTGACCGATTTCAGAATGCAGTCTTTTTGCTCAGGCTAGTAAAGCACAGAAGCAGAACACTGGTGAAAAATGGCTGCCATCTTTCTGTATTACTCACATTTTTTCCTTTCCTTCATCCCTCTGTCTGTTCCCGTCTGTCACGCTCCCCGTCTCAATCGACTTTTCCCTCTTGTTTATTTGCTTTTTGTTCCCAAATGGCCTGTGGTAGCACAGCAGGCTTGAAAGACAGACGTAGAAATCAAATCTATTCCTTCTGTGTTGGTCATCCTCACATGCCCAGCTGACACCACGCCGTCCCGTTAGGATTTAACAATCTCTCAAGCACACATATTGAGGGGCATATGTCAACACCCATGAGCTTTTTGACACTTATAGTCACAGTAAATGTCATTTCCAAGAAGCTTTACGATTTTACCATTATGAGTTTTTGACGAAAATGGGTTTAAATGAAATTTAAATCATAAGTAATGCCATATGTCTACTCAACCAGTTGTTTATCACATTTAAAATAAATTCTAATTTCCTGACAGTGAACAAAGACTCAATGGGAAGATGAATGGGAATTTCTATTAAAAAATCTCTGGGAGACAAAAATTTTATGGCTCATATAAATATTTCATTAGTTGACAATGTCACTGTGCTTCAAGCACATGCAGTGTAACATTTAAGGCTTTATTACAGTGTTCACATAAAACTTCATAATCATAATTTTAATTTTTTTAGTGGTTGTTATGGTCTTCCAGATGTTTGCTAGGTGGTTACTTTCTGTCCTGAGTTGTCCACCTCCAATTCCTGATAATCTAGTCTTAAGATGTGGTTTAAGTCCCTCTTTTAATGTAAATCTGTACTTTTTTTTTTTTTTTTTGGTCCACCAGATGAAATCTGATTGCCTAGAAAAGAATAGCACACCTCTACTCAACATGGATGATTTGATGTATGATTTATGTCTGTAGCTCAAACTGCACAGGGCTAGTTATGAGCTATAATCTAATACTTAAGGTAATGCTAAAAATTTGTTCAAACCACTAACTCTAAGACCTCGTTCACACTAAGAGGCCGTTTACATGACACCGATTTCAAGTAAAAATGAAAACTTTTTATGCGTTTTGGCCTTTATTTTACACAACAACAGCGTTTTGGGGGCCTGAAAATGCAAGCTTTTGAAAACGGGTTTCAAGTCTTTGAAAACAACACCATCATCATCCCCATGTAAACAACAAAAACACAAATTTGTGAAAACGATGACATCATGCGCATGCGGTTACTTTTTTTACAAAATGAAATCACCAACTACTGGCCTGGCAGCATAATACAGCATTTTAGTCATTTTCGCTATCCAAAGTAGATAAATTTGAAAACAGTGATGCATGTTTAGTCATGTGATGCATTTTGTACCGATAGATATTCAGGTTTATACTGGTATTGTGCCTGTTATGTGCTATTCACTTTTACACAGTTGCTAAAATATGTTACTTTGCACACTCTTCATATCACTTTCCTGCAAAGATGACCATAAAAAAATGTACTCGCATTTATTTACTTGTGGCAAAGCACGTGGGCAGTTGCAGTTTAGACCAAACATATAGGCCCAGAAATGGAAATGGCATTTTCAAATGTATCCGGATTAATGTAGCCTACTTCAAGTATGAGCGTTGGTAATAGTGATGGTTGCCTAGGCAGACACTGCTAATAAAATTTGTTTAGTGATGAAAGCAGGGCAGTATAGATGCGTGTAAGTGTACATTAGTAAAATGTCTCTGCTGTCTATGTAAAAATCAACCGACTGAGAGTCAACCACAGTGTGCTTTCATGCATCAGTGTCTCTTAATTAGAAAAACTTCAGCCTCAGCATGTCCTTCAGGCTGTGTGTGTGCATGTTTTCACACACTGAAAAAAGCTAATTGAATGACAAGTGTGTCTCTCCATGAGATGTTCTTGTGAGTTTAGTTCCCCCAGGCATCTATTATGTGGTGGTAATAGAAAACAGCTCACCTACAGTCTTCTGCATGTATGTCAGAGAGAAAGAGACAGGTTAAAAGTTATAGCCATGTAAGACTTCATGGATTTGACCCTTGTGAATTACTTCCAGCTACTCTTGCAGAGTCATATGAAATCTGGTCCAATTTGCAGCCTTTTATGAATGATTGAATGAATAAAAAGTGTTTATACTGTATAGCGCTCTATTATGTACTATTGTATCCAAAGCACTTTACAGTCATATCAGGGGTCTCTCCTCACCCACCACCAGCGTGCAGCATCCGCCTGGATGATGCGACGGCAGCCACAGTACAACGGCGCCAGTGCGCTAATCACACACCAGCTATAGGAGGGAGAGGAGAGAGTGATAGAGCCAATTCAATGGATGAGGTTTATTAAGATGCCATAATTGGGGCCAAAGGAGGGATTTTAGTCAGGACACCAGGGTTACACCCCTACTCTTTTTACGAGAAGTGCCATAGGATTTTTAATGACCAGAGAGTCAGGTCCTCGTTTTAACGTCATTTTCTAGTCATAAACCGTCCACTTAGACTGGAAGACACTGTCTGACCGACATATAAAATGACCAGCCACAGTTTATTTTGGTTTTATGTAACATTTAACGTCAAGTAAATCTGAAATTGATGGTTCCACAATTATTGACCAGCCTGTGAAAATGTGTCTTGTTAAGATCATAACCTTAAAGCTGCAATTTGTAATATTTTCTGTCCGCTAGAGGTCGCTAGAGGCCTATTCAAAACAAAGGCGTAGCTTGATGACGCCAAGTTTGAGTGCGGAATCTTGAGACATGTGGTCTTCACATCACAGCCGGTGGAAATAATCGGGATAGGACTTGTTTATGAATGTGATTATTAACGTTACTGTAGTATGAAGCAGAGCAGGACTGAGTGTTGTGGGAGCTGAACGAGGCCGCTGGAGCGAGCGGAACTTTTATTATGACACAGTCGTCGGCGCTGCTTCCGCTTTTCCGGTCATGAGTATGAGGTAACGCAGCTCTGTTTATCATATTAGATACATCTGAGTGTGTTGAAAATTATGTTATAACGTTACTCTGTGCGTTCCCTCGGTGGCTGCTGTGAGACACTGTTGCACACTGCAGTAAGATAGATTGATTTTAGAATATCATATTAAATGCTGGATGGCTTGTGTTGATAAATGGCATGCAATTAATTTTAAAATGTATTGTATGATGGAGAAAATATAAATATATCAAAACAGTTGTTCCCTTGTCTATTAAAACATGTAAATATTAAAGCGTCTTTGGCGTTTCCATGGTTTCTACAAAATAAAACCGGAAACCAAGGGTAACGCGGGTATGACGCCATTGACAGGTGACTCCTCACACGTCCCGGAGCCTTGGTTAAAATTGCAATTTTCTCACGATTTACAAGTTGCAAACATTTGGGATGTTGTAAGTACTCAAGTGAACAAAATATATAACACTGGCCTAGTGGTTTTTGGATATTTTACTGTAAAATTCTTACATATTGCACCTTTAACTCTTAAAGCAGTTAGGTGAAAGTGCATTATACAGCTACAAAACTTGACTGTGAATGCAATGCCACAAATTTTGACCAGAACGTGTCTGGTTCAGAAACATTAATTGGAGCAGCTAGGTACCTTGTAAGCACAATTTTGTTGCCCAACAGGGCACTAAAACCTGTGCACCCAACTCCCAGAAATTACATAACAGCCAGCCCATAAGATTAGAGCCTTTTTGAGAAAACGTTTGTCATTTTGCATTTTCACTTGAATTCATAGGGCCTGGAACCACATTTTGCAGAACCCAATGTAAAAGAAAATACAGACTTATACTCTGTTGGGTCAGTTAACAAAATTGTGTTATCTATCAGGAGCTTTGGTGATAGATAAACATTGTTTTATTTATATATAAAATCAACACACTGAGAATAAAATCAGCACACTGTGTAGACTAAACTTCTTGTGTGAGTTGAAAGCACAGAAAAGTTTCACACAGCCAAACTTTTAACTCCTCATGAGTGGTGTGACCTGTGTTTCAGAGCTGTATTTGTCATGTCACATAAATAAGTCAGCATTCTGTTGATTGTTGTTTGGATGTGTTCTTCTCACTTCTGTTTCCTGTGGAAATTTTTCATAGCTTGTCAACACCAGGTAGTGCTGACATCCTTAAGATTTGGGCTACTTCAGAACTTTCATGTACGTGAGGGTATTTGGCAGCAACATTTTCAGCACACGTGACAGTCCGACAGAATCTATAGCATAATAACTATAGAGATATTTGTCCAGTTGTGTTACGTTACAGTATACGTGTCATGTATACATGTATATGTCATGTATATGTGATGATGTACCAGGTTAGAGTTGTTTAGAGCAAATGTGCAGTTTTAGTTTGGCATATTTCAAATGTTATACAGGTTTGAGGGTGAGTAAATGATGACAATGTTCATTTTTTATTGAACTACCTCTTTAAGACCTTGAAATGCTGAGAAAGCAATTAGCCAGCCATCTCACAATGACTTTTTGAGAATCAATCATTAGGTACGATCATTTTCCAGCCATTATAGCACCTTATAGCGAGCCTGAACTCACATCATTTACATCAGGTCCTGCTTACTGGTTAAACTACAGTACTTTTTTGATTGCCTGTGTTTGGCAGAATGAAACCAGCAAAGAAACGACAAGAATGAGAGATCTTATGACGTGTCCCTCCATCTCATTATAACTAGAACATATGCTGATGCTACATTTAGAAATTCCTCTGAGTTTTAGTATTTGGTTTTGATGACAGAGAGACAAACGCAGGCAAAAAAAGAGGGATGACCAGTCAAGTGCATCGGCATAATTACTTCCCAGTCTAAGAAACAAAATGCATACAGGCAGGAACAGGAGTTTTGTAGATGTTACACAGATTATACAAATGGTCATTTTGTGTCAAATCAACCAAATTTCAGAAACTTCCCCGGCTCAACTTTTTGATTTTGTTAATATTTTTGAAGAAAGACAAACATAAATGGTGATAAAAGCCAAAATATTAAATATCATGGATGTATATTTACTGAGTAATCCACTATTTTGTAGAGGGGGGTCAATTTTCAGGTGACAATTTTCCCCTGAAATTTGGAGCAAAAATATGCCAATGGTGACAGTTCAAAAATGGGAAGAAGCACTTTTCAACTTTTCAAATATCCCTGAAACTGATTCAGATATAGATTCGTATAAATACACCTTTTGAGATCAAGTTAATGTGCCTCAACTTGACAATGCCAGTGTATTTTTGACACTCAGACAGGGATGTTCTATGCAGTTGTTTTGATGAAGGGAAACAAGATACATTTCTAGTTTCAGTATTATTTGTTATCCAAATATTCTTCTTGATTAAATCTGAGAGGTTTCTGATCCCCACTTTATTCAAAAATTTCTATAGACAGTGCAGTGCTTCCAGGTACTACTTCAGAATAGGTAGCTCTCATTAATAGTTTTTTCACTAAAAATATTTAAAATATGAATATATCTATCGAAGTTGCTGATAATTTTCGTGATTGACATGATTCTGTTAATTGACCCGATTGTACTTGACTGCATCCTTGACTGGATGTATTTAACATACATTTAAAGGGGGACTCAGTGATATTTCAAATCCACCGTTTGGAAGTTAGTCGGGCCGAGTCCAACAACAAACGTCTAACTAATCAGCATCAGGGGGCGTATGACGGTCGAGGAGAGAGAACGAGCAAGAGGGAGATAAGAAAATAAGAAAAAAAAACTGCAGAACGAGAAATGGGACACAATACAAAAGAGCTCAAAAGAATATCACTGGAATGAAGGTTTATGCCTGGGCAAGTGCTTTAGGACCCGGTTATATTAGAAAAGCTTTCCAGCACTGGAGAGAGCTAAGTGGGAAGGCCTGAAAACTGCTTTGATCCCGCTTATCATGTGAGTACACTGGGTTTTGATTGTCTGGAGCTGCTGTGCTGTTTGCGACTAACAACGAACACTTTGTATTTACTCGTGTGTACTGTATGTTAATTTTTTGTGCTTCCTTGTCGTTCGTTCATCAACTACACTTTATTTTTCATGAAACATTTTGTTGCGTGTCAGCTGTGATAAACAGACATCCATTCATATTGCGTGTGTAACAGCGGCCAGATAGTGAGAGTTCTGCAGTTAAACCACAGCACACTGACCAGGGTTGCCAGGTTTTCACAACAAAACCCACACAATTGCTCCTCAAAACTAGCCCATTGGCATTTCAGGGGGGTCCTACAGTAAAAATCGCGTTCCTGGGGGTAAAAATTGCGTGTTTGGCGGGGCTCCCTTGGTACTATTCGCATTCCAGGGACTAAATATCACGTTATTTGGATCGATTCAACCCACAGACATGAAAAACAACTTGCAGCAACAGTGTAAAAGTAGCCCAATTCTGCGGGAAAACCGTGGACTTGGCAACACTGACACTGACGGCTGCTAGAGAATGCGGTGTTTAGCATCATTGGTAGTGCGTTCGAGACCGACTCGGAGCAGGGTGGTTAGAATTGGAGTGTGAGTTTTGGAGGCGGAGCAATGAAGAGAAGGGTGTGTTTGTTTGGGTTGATAGCGTAGTTCAAATACCACTTACTGTACCTTTTAATAGTCTGTGTCAAATTTTCTACCTTGTGTTGTTTTGTTCATGGTTTTTCATGCAACCTGTCTACATTGGCCAATTTAAACAGATGTGGCAGGATTAATCTATTTTTTTTTAATATTATTTAAATGATGAAATAGAAAGATAAAAACTTGTTTTAAGATTCAAGTACAAGATGTACCTGCAGCGAGAAACCTAACTGTTTAGTTTCCATCTTGTCATTGTGACATTTCTTGCTGAAGATTTCTTGTATCAAGACTGTACACGTTTGATGTGCCTCTTAAAGTCAGCACATGCTTGATATATGCCTTATAAAGAATATAAGTGGAGCTTGGGCTTGTTTTCTGTCTCTGGTGATGAAGGTGTTTCATCTTCACCATGCTCAGACAGACACAAAGACACAGCAGCTCAGCTTGACTGTGTAATGTGAAAGCTTCTTTTTATCTGTCTCTAGATATTGCTCTTACCATTCATTTTTGTCCTTCCCTCTCTCTAGTTCAAGCAGCTTAGATAAAAGCTTTTGGCTTGTTTGCTCAGGCAAAGCAAGTCCTGCCACCAATATTTCAGTCATTCTCAGATGGCATTTGTATGGACTATTCACAGACCATCTTTTGACAAAAATATCCTGTAAATTTAATCAGTAGTTTCTCATGTCATTAATTAGTCAGCTTTAACTAGCTGACTAAAATGCCCTTTAAGTATCATTCATTGAATATATATTTATTTATTCATTTATTCATTTATTTTTCTAATGACCTGAACATGTTTTCATGACATTCACCCTACAGTAACTTTCTTCAGTCATTTTTCGCCTCTAAACGGGCTGATCTGCTCTGGTCCTCTGACGATGTGAGCTGACCGGTACTGAAAATGAGCAGGCAGGGTCCTTGTTCTCTAAAACCACATGCAGGGTCTCCAGGGGTCCCCGTCTAATGAGAAAGACTTGGAAAAAGTCAAACGAACAAACTCTCTCCTCTCTGCAGTGCAGGGTCATGTTGATTGGCTACTTTGGTATGAAAAAGTCTTACTCAGCGATGCTCGGTATAAAGACCTTGCGGCATGAGGATCATTCACACACACACAAACACACTCGACCAAGTGAGAGGACGAGAGCTCGTTGAGTCGAGAGGGTGTTATCTCTACACAAACACTCATAGCGTGGGTTCATCGACCAATAAAGCGCATCACAACCACCAAGTGAGTTTGCTAATGTGTGCGTTAGTGTGTGAACATGTTGCACATGCATTCACAACAATATAAATTATTAAAGTGGTACAGATACGGTGGGGAAAACACATGGCAGGAATGATTTAAAAGCTCACATCCACATGCTGTTGCATTAAAGATTCACAACCATAAATTAATTGCGGTCAGAACTTTGTTTCCAGGCGGACTGATTAAAGACTTCGGGATATTGCGTAAAACCAGACCGGAGCGTGAGATTTTGCTCTAGGCATTTTTGTATGCAACAGGCATTGTTAATTTCATCAGCAAAATTGCTGAAAAAAGTGGGTTTGGTAAAAAAGGTATTTGTATTTTGTGATAACAAATATTATTTGATAACAAATACAAAAAAAAGTGCATTATGATAAATACACCATTTAAACAAACAATGAAAATATGAAAAAAAAAAAAAGCCATGTTTCCACCGCAGGAACTTTCCCCAGGAACTAGAAACTTTGGGGTGGTACTCTGTGTTTTTCAACCGCAGGGTTTAAATGAAGTTCCAGGTAAAAATTTCCCTCTCAGAAAGTCCCTGCTCGTGAGGTAGTACTTTTTAAAAATTCCTGGCAAAAAAGTTCCTGGAACAAATTGACCCAGTAATTTCAGTGGAAACACGGCTAAACATTACGAATGCACTAAAAGTGTTTTTGATGAAAACTAAACACTAGTAAACTGAATCACTTTGCTAGCAGGTTAACTCAAAATCAAAATGCAAATATGAGATTATTTAGATATAAATTAATATTTAATACAAATATTTGATTTAATATTTATAATAAATCATTTATATATACTGTGTGCATGTATTTATGTATATGTATGTATGTATGTATGTATATAATATGTAAATATATATATGTGTGTGTGTGTATATATATATATATATATATATATATATATATATATATATATATATATATATGTATGTATATATATATATATATATATATATATATATATATGTATATAGATATATATGTAAATATATGTATATTAGGGCTGGTAAGCAATTAACATTTTTAATCTAATTAATTACATGATGTGGCGATTAATTAATCTAATTAATCGCAAATTTATTGTACATCAAAAATGCCTGAGAAATTATCCCCAAAAGATAATTTGAAGTTATTATTGTGTAAAGCATCAAATAGGCATTACAAAAAGTAGATTCAGAAAGAAATATTTTATTTGATTCAACAGAATTTATTACACAAACTTTTTGACCATGAGGTTGAGTAAATGATGACTATATCTTGATTTTATTTTTTTTTAATCAATATGGAAATATGAAATTAACCGTAAACATATGGTCAACTGATGTTTTATGAATAATTTAATTTACTGAAGGCCACCAAGAAAGCTAGGTTACTAAGTTTATTACATTAATTTCACAATATATGCACATTTATTATTAATGTGGGTGGCGACGCGTCATGCACAATAGCGCTGTATGACAGATGTATCACTTTTTTTCGTTTGTCCTTTTTTATTCAAATTATTCACAAACTTGTTAACTTGTTAATGAACTATAGGCTAAATGTTTTTTGTCATTTAAATCATGTCAGTTGATCTATAATGCGCAATGGGTGCTGAATTTAGCAGTGAACGTTCTGATCTTACCTGTGTTGTCATACGCTTCAAAGGGTTCAAATCAATTGCCTTTCGCCCTTTTATATCTTGAATTTTATGGACATTCTAACGGAATTCTATAAGCTATATCACGTGAGTTGTTGCCCTGCATTATAGAGTACCTCAGAGGTTACGTGTTTTTGTATGCAAAACCCGGAAGCGAGTTAGCATTTTAGGACTTCCAGTTCCATCGCCCTAAAGTCTATGGGTTTTTTTAATGGGTTTTTGCTAAATCGCCTGAAATAAGGTCTGTGGTTAACAAAGCCTCTAAATATTTTCACGTTTTGATCTATGATATAAAACACACCAGTTATAACCCACTTGTGATTTTTTTAAAACCTTTATTGTGTCTTAAAAATGGCGGTTGCTAACAAGTTGCTAAAGGGGACTACTTCCTTTGGTGGGGACTTTAGACGTCATCATGACAAACAGGACATTTGGACAGCATTTCTCATGAAAAAGTGGATAAGTATTCATACACAGCGCAGATCATAATCAGCGAGCATGTTTTTAAATAAAGTTGTTTTATAAAACATTTATATAAAACAACTTTATTTAAAACATGCTCGCTGATTATGATCTGCGCTGTGTATGAATACTTATCCACTTTTTCATGAGAAATGCTGTCCAAATGTCCTGTTTATATATAAATCAGCCTATATGTCTGCGTGTATCTTCATTCACCAATAAGGAGAGAGGCATTTGTGAAAAGGAGGACTTTATTTGCATGTTTTCCACTCCTCTCTCTCTCTTTCTCTGCAGTAAATCATGTTCAGTGAACTTCATTTGAGGCAGTGCAGTCTTCCTCCGATGAAACACAGCGTTGTGAAAATGCCTCACACCAGTGCATTCAATTTATCATTGATATCCATTCACCTGGTACACAAACACACATGAAACTCACACAAACCTCACACATATATTGTATTTTTTTCCCACATGATTACCACACTGGTGGTAATCTGTCGGTGTTTACTGGAAAAATTTAATTTGATCAAGTAAATTCAGCATTATCCAAAGGAGTGGCCAAATGCTATTGTATCTGAATATTTAAATATGTAGGCGTGAGCAAGGTATGAAGGCTTATGGGATAGCTGTCGGGTTGTAGTTGTGTTTATGGCTGTTTAGTGTTGCTTATACTGTTTTGTGTTAAATTATCCTTGTTATGTTGAAGATATTTCTGTCATAGTAAACTGGAGCAATATACAGATATTGTACCAACAGTTTCTGAGAGAAAGTTACTTGATTTTAATTGTTACTTCACCTCTGTTGTCTTTGCTAAAATGTACTCAAAATGTAAAAGTAGGATTAAATATGAATGTCAAGTTCAAAAAATATCAGGTTGGTGTCACTTCCAGCCTCATATGCGAGTGCTTAAAACTCAAAAATGTGTTAAATACTCACAAATGAAGAGAAGAGTTGTATGTGAGCTGATGTTTTTTGATACTAGTCCATCGTGAACCGATCCTCTCAAAGGGCTCAGGAGAGCATTAATTACCCACATTTAATCACTTAAATTAATCAACACACTACAGTGGACATTTTGAAATACAAATAATTGTGATGATCAGATTTTGCAGTACATGGTCAGACTGTTTACTGAGAAATTCTAGATCATTATTTATGGGCAGAGACTGTGACTACATTTTTTAAAGCCTGTACATATAATAATAATACATATTAATTTATTATTATTATTATTAAGATGTTCTTAATGCACTGATGCTTACAGCAGATATACTAATCAGTTGAATAATTGTAACCCCAATTATATATTTATGCTTTCATATTTTTTTAATTATTCATTTAAAGAGTTTCATGCATAAATACACCGTGCTTTGGCATTTTATGTGCATAACGTGATGTGTGCACCTGCATGTGTGTGACAGTGATGGACTGCCCCTGTCTCATTCTCCAGATGTGGTTTATATCTCCACTCCACGTTCCTCTGGAGGTCTGCTGAAAACCAGCCTGCTTACCAAAGCCCTATTGAGCAAATCCACAGTGTCTTCTAGCCAAACAGAGTCATTGTGTGCGGCTGTATGCATGCAGCTCAATCAATGCATTGTTAGGAATCTCTCTCTCCTAAACCGATGCCAATAGAGGCCTGTTATGAATTTCCTCAGGCTAATGCTATCAGCAATAGTCCATAAGTTCAGGGAATCGCATCAGCACTGCTGCATTATGGGAACAGCAGTGCTGATACGGGTGGGGAGTATTTGGGGATGTGTGCATTTTGATTACATATAAATTTATGTTGAATTTCTAATTTCTGGCTTAATTATGGATGGAGAGACAAATAAAAAAGACTTGTTTGGTTATTTGTAAAGCAATGTGTGTTTGAATTATATAAAGCTCTAGTTTTGTTCTAAAATCTATGGAGTCCCCTACCTAGGTAGTATTTCCTGATTCAAAGGGTGTTCCAAACAGTAGGCAGCAAAATTATCTTCCCCTTTGACTTGTTTGGTCAGGCAATCTAAGGAAGTTCTACAGAGGCACTCCCAGAATGCATTGCAGTAACCTCAGTGAAATGTTCAATCAATGCTAAAACATATCAATAAAAACAGTCACATCTAATGAACTATGACACAGTCCCAAGCCCTTCACTGGTGACTATTCTGGGGTGCGATGTAAAAATAGAAAAGAAAATATATTTAAAATTAATATTAATTCTTAAAGTTCAGAGAATCATTAATAACTATGAGGGAATCATTAATAATAAGAGTTTATATATTTATATTTGTGTGTGTTGTCATGATACCAAAATTATGACTTCGATATAATATTTGACTAAAATACCTCAATACCGATACTGAATCAATACCACGGCAAAAAAAACAAAACATTAAAAGTAATT
The DNA here is from genome assembly GCA_037950675.1 of Hypophthalmichthys molitrix. Classification (NCBI taxonomy): domain Eukaryota; kingdom Metazoa; phylum Chordata; class Actinopteri; order Cypriniformes; family Xenocyprididae; genus Hypophthalmichthys; species Hypophthalmichthys molitrix. Next base: position 15,282,894 of record CM075509.1, read on the forward strand.
GAATAATATGACAAAACTTAAAATGAATTGTTTTATAAATTAATTTTAAAAAACTAAAAACTCACTTGATCGGCGTGTGACTGCACTGCTTTTTGACCAGTACATCCCCTTATATATATAAAAAAATAATAATAATTACATGCCACTGTGTGAACGTCATTACAGAGATGTTTGCAACAATCACATTATCAATCTTGTTACCATTCTCTAACCTTTCACAATTCTGAACAGGTTGGAATGGGGTGGGTGATCCATGTGTCAAATATCCTGACACATCCGAGCTTTATAATGGCAGTAAGCGTTACCAAACAAGTATGAGCTGAAGAAAGTGTCTCCATCCACATCCATCCATCATAAACATATTCCACACAGCTCCGGGGGTTAATAAAATCCTTCTGAAGCGAAGCGATGCGTTTGTGTAAAAAAAAAAAAAAAGATCCACATTTAACAAGTGATGAAGTAAAATATCTAGCTTCCACCAGACCGCCTTCCGTATTCAAGTTACGAAGAAAGTGTAAACTGGCGTCGTGTCAGTTACACTTTTTCCGTAAGTTGAATAGGGAGCTTTTTGAACTACGAGAGTTTTACACTTTCTTTGTAAGTTGAATACGGAAGGCGGTCTGGCGGAAGCTAGATATTTTACTTCATAACTTGTTAAATATATATTTTTTTTTACACAAACGCATCGCTTTGCTTCAGATGGCCTTTATTAACGCTCTGGAGCCATGTGGAATACTAATACTAATAATAATGCGGGTATATATTTTACTCCCTGCAAGTAGTGGAAGCAGCGCTCTACACACACACGTCCTGACTCCTGCTGTCACACATTGACACAAATTAAGAAATACGGCTCTTATTAGAATGCATTTATTCTAATAATGAAAGCATTCAGTACCAGTACTAATAAATTTCATATTGTACCGTTTGTAATAGCAGGGTACGATTTGTGTAAATATTTGCGATACACAAATACACTTGGCCCAACCAAAATTGTAATTGATTCTTGGCTCTGCTTTTATTGATGATTTTTTAATTTGTGGTGTCTATAGGTTCTTGTCAGAAAGAAGAATATAAGTGTGACGTGAGATTATTGTTTTATTGTATTGAAGCATCAGTTCCATTTGCATGTTGAATAGAGGGTTGTCGTCTGGCAGCGGTCTGGTTTACCTCTTGTTCTGAGTTTAAATAGAGCTGAATGTGCTCTAGTTGCCTGTCAGCATGAGCGAAGATAAACAGAAAATAGTGATGAAATTTAAGATTGAAAATCAAGAGGAACGACAGTGGCGGAGGCTGTTGTTATCCCCGGGAAAGCAAAATGAAACGCAGGCTTACCTTCGGGGGAATTCTACACACAATTACAAGTTTCTGAGACACTTTTCTTTTTATGTTTGTGTGTGTGTGTGTTTGTTTGTTCAGACTGATGTCCTCTCTCCTCCCCATCTTTGTCTCCTTAATGCTGGGCTCTCTGGTAAAATAAATGCAGTAGACAAGAGTTCAAAGCTGCATTTGATGTTGTATTTGCTGAGAGGAGAAGTGAACAAAAGCTCTGAAAGCCTCTTGCTCCTGCTTTCTCTTTCTGTCTTGGTGGTCTGCTGGTTCTCTGCCTCTAGTAATTACAGCTTCGTGGAAAGGGCAGTGGCCGTGTGTTCTTAGTAATGGTATAGAGGACAAACACATGGGTGAAAGACTTTTATTGATATACCACTTGATTGGTCAATGGGTTAATTCTGAAATCTTCATTGTTGATTTTGGGGCAAAAGCTCCACAAAGAGTAAACTCTGATAGAGAATGAAAGAAAGGAAGCAGTAAGAAGAAAGATTTCTGGAGAGACAAGAAAATGTTGACACTGCCACATGCAGAAGTAACTCCAAAGACATTGATATCATCACTTAAAGGTGCAATATGTAGGATTTCTGTCCACTAGAGGTCGCTAGAGGTCTATTCAAAACAAAGGCGTAGCTTGATGACGGCAAGTTTGAGCGCGGAATCTTGGGACATGTGGTCTTCACATCACAGCTGGTGGAAACAATCAGAATAGGACTCAGGAAGAAATTATGTTCATGGATGTGATTATTATTGTTACTGTAGTATGAAGCAGAGCAGGACCGAGTGTTGAGGGAGCTGAACGAGGCCGCTGGAGCGATTGCGCAACACGCCGCGAGCAGCAGAACTTTTATTATGACACAGTCGCCGGCGCCGCTTCCGCTTTTCCGGTCATGAGTATGAGGTAACACAGCTCTGTTTATCATATTAGATACATTTGAGTGTGTTGAAAATGTTGCTATAACGTTACTCTGTGCGTTCGTGTGGCGGCTGCTGTGAGACACTTGTTTGAGACACACTGCAGTAAGATAGATCGATTTTAGAATATATTAAATGCTGGGTGGCTTGTGTTGATAAATGGAATGCAAATCATTTTAAAACGTATTGTATGATGGAGAAAATTCTGTATTACTGTGACTAAAAATAAAGTTGCATCTGATTATGCTATGTTAGCTACGTCACAAAATAGTGTTTTTCTCTGAGGCATAGTAAAGCATGGTACTCGCAAGAAAGTTAGATTTAAACAATAAGACTAAAAGTGTTGAGCTATATTACAATAATTAGTTTACTGTCTATAAACGTAATTAAACAGTTGTTCCCTTGTCTATTAAAACATGTAATATATTAAAGCGTCTTTGGTGTTTCCATGGATTTTACAAAATAAAACCGGAAACCGAGGGTAACGCGGGTATGACGCCATTGACTGGCGACTCCTCACACGTCCCGGAGCCTTGGTTAAAATTTTCTGATGATTTACAAATAGTTGGAAACATTTGGGATATTGTAAGTACTCAAGTGAACAAAATATATAACACTGGTCTAGTGGTTTTTGGATATTTTACTGCAAAAATATTACATATTGCACCTTTAATTAGTTTATTAGTACAGAAAAGTTATTATATATTTATATTCAACATAAATATTCATCAAATATTCATCATATTTACAAATAAATCAACAAGATGCCAAAAATGTATCATTTATAAAAGAACAAAGCAATAAATCAAGAGAAGATGTAAGAAACAGAAATGTAGTATGTCTTAAAATGATTTCTGATGCTGAAAATTCAGCTTTGACATCACAGGAATAAATGAAATTTGAAAATATATTATGATATCAATCAATAATTTTAAATTGTAATAATTAAATATTTTACAGAATTGCTATTTTTACTGTATTTTTTGCTTAATTAAATGCAGCTTTGGTGAGCCTGAGAGAGCATAACATCTTCCTGGCCCCAAACTTTTGAACAATAGTGTATTAGGGAATCTTAAGTTTGTTGTTGCATTATGGGATTTTTTTTATGACTCATTATGTCTGTCTTTGTGTTTCCTCTGCAGAAATGCATGAAATTTAACGTGGAGTCGCCCATCTGGTTGTCTAAACAACGAATCCTCTGCACACTCAACCAGAGCCTGAAGGATGTGCTAAACTACGGACTCTTCCAGCCTGCATACAACGGCAAAGCCGGAAAGTTCCTGGATGAGCAGCGCACACTGAAGGAATACCCGCTTCCCGACATCTCTCCTGTCCCATACCTTGAGGTGAGTGGTCTTCTCTGACCTTACTCAGAGTCTGTTGTGGCCATGTTTTAAACCATTCCGCTGCACATCCATTTTTTGCTCAGCTCCTTAATTGTTCACTTTCTACTAGTTTTGGCACTGCTTTCTTTTACTTTCCTCTCTTATATGGTCCTCATGGTCTTGTCCATGACACATACACATGATTGAGTAAGAGAGCAGTATCGATTGGGAGACAGTGTTTGACAGATGGGTAGATAAAATCACTTCACAATCTTGACCAGTGTGCAAATTGTTTGAGTTTTGAACAGAATTTTGGTCTGTAGTTTTCTGTTAGAGTTTGTGCTATTCATTGTTCTAGTGGCCCCAGCATAGTTAGCTTACTGTCAATCTTAAAGGGGTCATGAATTGAGAAATCAACTTTTCCTTGAGCTTTTCATATATAAGAGGACATCATACTATAAGAATATCCTGTAAGTTGAAGACTTCCTTGGTAGTCCAATAAAAGCTTTTATTGACACCAGCCCCAGTGAACGACTTGTCCCGGAATGTGCCTATAGGTGAAACACCACCTCTGCAGAAGAACGCCTACTTCATCATTGCAATGTTAGCCCCGCCCACTGGCGTGTTAGTGAGTTGACGAGGAGAGAAGAGCGATACAGGACTAAAAATAACATACCTTTCAAAGGATCCTAATGCTATATTATGGCTATTTATTGATAAAACAATAAAACAACGTAGTTCATGACCCCTTTAAATGTTTTTCAATCAAAACACGTTTTTGTGATGTGCAAATCTGTGTAAAGATGCAGAATATATTGGTCCCATATCAGTTATCAGTCGATATTAGAAATTGGTAACACTTTATAATAAGGTTCCATTTGTTAACATCATTAACTACATTAGTTAACATGAACTAACAATGACAACTAACAATTGTATCTGTTAATATTACTGTTAATATGGACCTGAGCTAATATGAACTAACAAGGAACAGATTTATTATTATTAACTTTTATTTTTATTAACAAAGATTAATGAATACTGTAACAAATGTTTTGATCATTGTTAGTTAATGCATTAACTAATGTTAGCTAATGGGCAAAAAATTACATTTTAAAATGTTAAATAGGAAGGTTTCAGTCAATGTTGGATATGTATGTTCGTATGGATATACATTTGAGAGTGCAAAGTAGTTTAAGCCCTACTTAAGAGGGTCATACCCCCAAATCCCACCATAATTCACACCCTGGTCTTGAGGCTCAATATGTGCACCAGTAAAATAAAAGCTTGGCTTGCTTACCGTGTGTTCAGCAGATTTCATTTTGGCACCCTGCCTTCCTGAGTATATCTCCATTGTTCCATCCTCTTCTGTCAGCCTGTGTGGTCAGGAATACTCTGATTATTATTCTGATTATTATTTCACCTGATTTATCATTCCAATTTTGACTTTTGGGGGGCTGTGGAGAAAAGAGCATTTGAAAGAGAGAGCAAACAAGAGCTGGCTTCTGAAAAATGGCCTCTCCATAAATGACAGAAAGAAATCATTTCCTTTATACAGTTAGGCTCTCACTGAATTTGTTGCTGAAATTTATTACAAATGTCTCCCAGGTGCCATAAACCATGACAAGCATGAATTAACGTCTCAACCTGTTTGCCATCAGTTAAAGACACACATCTATAGCCTCTAAATATGTTTGACTCTGTTATAGACGTACTGACATAATCTACAAATCATATACTGTCAGGCAGCACAATACTATGTGCTAACCAGGTGTGATGTTATCTATCTATCTATCTATCTATCTATACTAATTTTTAATTTTGTAAAGTGCCTTTGATTTGAAGCAACACACTATATAAAATTAACATTTTATTAATGTGATTATTATATACATATGATTTAATCATATTAATCATAATAATATATAATAATACATTATCATATTTAATAATGTAAACTTATGTATTGATCAGCAGGCAGACATGAGGGCAGACACCCCCATTACATCAGTAGTCCCCTTTCATCTGCCATTATGAAAAGCACAGGACCCCAAAACTCACACCTCCAAGTGAAGCTCCACAAACAAAGAAATAGATGGACTAGTAAATCAGCCTGCAAAGACAATCACCCTGACCATTTGTGCAAGGGAAGAATGATGACATTTGCATGTCATTGATCAGATTGGTCAGATGACGAACTTCCTCCAAGTTATATAATTGTAATTCAGTCAACAATCTTCCATGATTGTTCTTTATTGTCAAGTTGAGAGTGCCCTGAAATATTGGAAGAATTCATCTGACTCAATATTAATATGAATACAGAATATTAATATTAATATTTAAAACCCATAAATAACTACATTTGTGGTGCTCTCATGTGAGGCTAATCCAAAATCACTACACTTATAAGTAAACTTATGTCACACTATCATCAAGTAGATTTCCAGTGTCAAGTAATCTCAAGTCCACACAAATCACAGCCAATCAGAAAATGTTTAAATATAAAAAAGATTAAAGCCAAAAAATATGTATCAATGCAACTTTCATGAATTAAAATCATTAAAAGGTCTCCTTCTGCTGGAAAAAAATAGTCCCTGACTGTGAACAGCAACAGAAGTTACATTTATTACGCCATTAGTTGGCGGCAAAGATGGTCTTTATGAGCGAAGCACTCAGTCGCAAAGACTTTTATATTGAAACTTATTGTGAACACGGAACAAGACGCAAATGCTTTCACTAGCGCTGTCAGTGTCAGCAGGGCACGGGACAACCAATTCAATTTGTGCCATAAAGGACAAGATCGCAGCAGACATTCAAACAGATTTTTTATTATGAACATAGGACTGACCTGAAGGAAAATGCTAAATTTGAATGCAGGTAATACACTCGGTCACTCAATATCTCTCTCACAACAATCTTCTACATAATGCACTAAGCTTCAGTGAACAAAATCAATAGAGAACAAACATATGTTTACTTTGCTAAGAGTGGTTGATAAGACGTCTGTAGCAACATACATACATTCAGTGGCTCAGCGATACTTATGTAATGCAGTCAGCTGTATGTTTTCAGGAATTTTATAACGGCTTCAAACCAACTCAACCAATCAGAATCAAGGGCCGGAACTATCCATTTTATAATGGTGTCTAGGTAGTCATCTCACTACATATTGGAACAGATGTAGATTAACTCAGGCTAGCAGTACAGAAGCTAACATCAAGTAAGTTTAGTAATCAATGTGGAGGATATTTTGGACCAATGAGATTTCTTTGTCGGCAGGGCTACACGATGTGTTAGAAATAGCAATCAAAAGACTAACAAAACTTGTTGCATTACAGCTGATGTTGCTGGTTAGAACGTGAGGATCACAAAGTATCTCCCTGTATACATGAACTGGTAAAATTATAAATTAATATGCAGTGTCTAAAGCCATGGCTAAAAAGTATTGGTGATGGTCCATGCATTTTCCAGCATGATGGAGCACCATGTCACAAGGAAAGAGTGATAATGAAGTGGCTCTGAGATCATTACATTAAAAATTTGGATCCGTGGACAGGCAATTCCCTGAATCTTAATTCCATAGAGAAACTGTGGTCAATCCTCAAAAGGCATGTGGACAAGCAGAAGCCCAAATATTGTGATCAACTTCAAGCACTAATAAGGCAAGAATGGATTGCCATCAGTCAGGATTTGATATCCAACATGCCAGAGTGAATTGCAGAGGTTATGAAGAACAAGGGTCAACAATGTAAATATTGACTCTTTGCATATATTGATTGTTTTTGCCAATAAAAGCCTTTAAGACTTATTTCCAGTATACCATAGAAACACGTGGAAAAAAAATATGCAAATACTAAAGCAGCAAACTTGCATGTGTATGTGTGTTTCATCATTTCCCAAAGCAACCCGCTGCACGTGAATGGTCCACGGTTTTTTATTGTGCTGTCATTGCTCCTGGCTAAGCGTTGACATGGTACATATGGCTCAGACCCGTCCCTGTAGTTCAGGCACCATCACTACACAGCAGAAGGTCCATCGACACACCAGCGGGTCTATAGATCTGACACATGCTGGCCTCCAAAACTCCCCTAGAGAACAGAGCCCTGGTGGGTTTGCTAGATAGACTAGGGATATAGGGATATTTGAATGGTCAGATCTTAGTGGAGGAGAGCGTTGGAGCTGTGGGTGTTTGCGACGCCCTGTCCTCTTCATGGGCTTGTGGGTTTGTGTACACCGTTCGCTTCTGCAGTTCAAAGTCATGGCTGTTTCGCAGTGATGTTTTGCACTATGGTGTTATAGTTGGTGTTGTGTTTTGGGATTGATGGCGCTGAGGTGCAGGACAAAGGAATTTTGGGTACTGCTGAGAATTATAGTGTCGGCTCGCTTGTACTGCTACTGCCCACAGCCAGAGAGATGTGTAGCGCAGCAGCGGGATCCTGTGGTGAGTTCTGAGCGTGTAAGATCTATTCACTCTTGTTGTTTGTGAGCTTTCAACATGTTTCTGTTTGATCATGACATTTTGACTTGGTTGTTCCGGAATCGTTTGTTAATGGCCTCGAGTTTGACAGCGATACATTACTTTGAGTTTCTAGTCTGCCTCTGAGTTTCTTAAACTTTGCTTTTGTTGTCATGGTTGAAATGCTGTTTTTTTCCCTCTCACCTCATAACCCAAGAGTATTGTTTTTTATCAGTTATCATGGTATTTAAATGGATAGTTCACACCAAAATTAAAATTTTGTCTTTTTTTTTTTTTTTTTTTTTGTACAGACTGAAATTTAAGTCATCATTCACTGAAATCTAGACGTTCACCCAGCATTCCTCCGCACATTTATACATTTGAACACATTGAATTAAATGTGAAATTTTGAAGTAGAAAAACTGAAATACAATTTTTTTTTTTTGTAAAACATATTCGATTGATCTTAACTTTGAATTATTTTTTTTTAAATCGGTGTGTAAATCAGTCGTCATTTATCTTTTTTTTTAGAGCAAAATTAGAGCAGTTTATCCATTTTTATATTGATTTTTGTATTTTTCTCTCTCGCTCATGTTTCAAAGACTCTGTTGTCATGTTCCTCTGCAGCTCTGCTTGTTTTCAGCATGTTTTGCCTGAATATGCAGTTTGTTGATTCACAGCAGGTTTTCTGTTAGAGGGCTGTGATCCTGAGTGCAGCAGTAATGTAGACATGCAGATGTTTTAGAAGCTCACAGTTATGATTACAGCAGTTCACACTCAAACACAGAGTTTGTCTCCCTCCATTTAACAGTTTTAGCAAACATGACCATCACTGAACAGCAATGTTAGTGAGGACTAAGATTGTGATATTAATAGTGCTTTAAGGCTAATCCCTGCTGTGGTTTTTGTTTTGGCAGTTTCGCTACAAGAGGCGAGTGTACACACAGACCCACCTGGATGAAAAACAGCTGTCGAAACTTCACACTAAGGTAAGAGGAGAGTTCGCCTCTTCCTTTTGCCCACAATGCATCTTGCTTATCTGCTTTCACTATAACCACTTTTTTTTTTTTTTTTTAAGTTCAGTGGCTATTAAAGTTACTTTAAGTTCAAGTGATGTCACATGGTACCTGTTACTTTTCTCAACACTGGACCAATCAGTGATAACATGATGTGGATTTTTCATTTTTTTTTATTTCGTAATTGCCGTAATTACGAGATGACAACCAATGACGTTCTACTTGAAGCTGTTCACGTCCTCAGACTCGGAATTATGCATTTCTATGGCAACACTATCAATGGCATAATGAATCTGCAGTGGTCAGGTGGTACAAGTCAGAAAAGTTTACAAGTTGTAATTATGACTTCTACGACTTCTACTGAATGCCTTTTACAAGTCAGAATCTCATAATTATGGTAATTCTGACCATACCTACAATTCAGGTATAAATTAAGGTGATGTCACATGACACCTGTTAGTTTTCTCAGCGCTGGTGATTGCATGATGGGGATTTTTATATCATTTTATGCAGATTGCCGTGGCAAATTTATTTTGTTTTTCAGGGGAAGTCATTGTAATTAATAGATTTAAATAATTATGCTTTTTCGTTGTACGAGTGTTTCAAATTAAACATCTAGAGATAAAAATAATGGTCTATGGTCTCATAGAAAATGGTTATTAGCTAGTCACATCTGGCGCCCAATGGTTCCTGAAATGCTGAAGGTGTTGAGGTGTCAATGAGCGGTTTATATAGATGATGATGACATTGGTGATGGCAGTAATCATAAGTAGCATGAACGTTTACATGACCGTAACCTCCTCTGCTCTTCACAGATCAACAACACTTCTCATAAACACATACCGTAATGCACCACAATTACCAGCCAGTCCAATCAACTCCCCTCTCATCATGTTAATGCTGCTGTTTTTGGCCCGTCTGGCCTCAACGAACGAGATCTCCTCTCATCTCTCCAAGAGAGTCAGAGTTATGGCCTAAATCAAAATGAGCCATTAGTGCAATAAATGAAAATCAATGTTGGCTTCGTACCAATTTCGGCATCATCATGTCGGTTTGAATCCCCTATTCCATCCAATTAGACGAGAGCCTTTCTTTAGATGACACCGATAATACCACACGGCTGACAGTGTCACCCTGAGTGACCGTATTACTGCACTGAATGAAATGAAAAAGTCATAATCAATGAATAATCCACACTAGTGCTTATTAAAGGGTTAGTTCATCTAAAATTCTAATTCTGTCGTCATTTGTTCACTGTTATGTCATTCTAATGATTTTCTTTCTTCAGTGGAACACATTTTTAGCACAATATTCACGCTGCTCTTTAGCATATAAAGTAGATTTAACTGAGGGCTGTAATCATCATAGACATTGAGAGGACGTACAGTATGCCAGTCAGTATTCAGATTAGCGCTCGAACAATATGAGTTTTCTAATTCTTATAATTTTATCTTGAATATTTGTTTACATTTTTAAGCTCCAAAAAATTACAAATAAGCATCATAAAAGTACCAAGTGTTTCATATTGTTTTGTAGTCTTCTGAAGCCATATGATAGCTTTCTATGAGGAACTAGTCTCACATAGCCAGACGTTCAGACTGACGGCAGAAGGTCTGGACTCTATCGCAGCTTTCATTGGCCAAGGACCGCCCAAGAGGACGTTTGACTGACATGTAACGCAACCAATCACAGTTCGTTTTGTTCCGCATGTTTAGGGGTGTGAAAATGTTAAGTCGATGTCCCTACAATAACAGACCGGCGTGCGTCTAATAAATTATTCCTTTAAGAACCCTGTGCAAGTTGACTGCAACAATGGAGCTGTGAACTTCACATACATTTGAAAATCCAGAGTTTAGCTGATCCTGGTAAGTGCTGCTTATCACAGTTACAATGCCGCAAACATGATCGCTTTAACAACGAAGTTGTTATTCACTGATTATCTTTCTCTGAAAGCTTGACCTGCATTCAGTTATTGGAATCATTTGAATTTGCTAAATGAATAACATCACTGTGAGATCTAGTGGGAAGCATTCAGATTTAGTGCAGAATTCTCTGTTTTAAACCATATCAGATCAAATAGTGCTGATGTGGAAACCAGGAGAAACACTGCCATAAACAAACAAGTTAGGCTCCCCAGTCGACAAATCACCATGGATTTAATGTAGTAATGCTTACTGAAACCATTGTATTGTGGCAGAAATAGTCGAATGCTTTTACATTATTCATTTCAGGGTTCATGGAAACCTTTGAGAGTGAAATTCAAGCACTTTTCAAGGACTTTTTAAAGTGCTTCACACTTTTTCCAGCACTTATAAGCTCTAAATATTATCCCATTTTTAATGTGATATTTTGTAAAACCTAAAAGTTTAAAGATGAAGGAAAAACAAAACTTAAAAAAAAGACATTAAATTACCACTAGATATTGGCAGATGAGCACTTATTGACTCCGTAATATATGGAAAAGTAGGAAAAGTCCCATGATAAACAAAAACTTGACTCAAATTGTGACTGAATTACACAGAAAGCAAGTAAAGAGCGTTCCTTTTATAATCACTGAAGCTGTCGGTCAGTTCAGTATGATACATTTTTCCCTATAAAAATGTTTTTGCACGTTACTGTTAAAAATGTTATCTGCATCTCAATTCAAGCTCAGTGCTTTACTGTCAAATTTCCAAAGAATAAACATGTAATATTATTAGTAACTTCACTGATTATTGTAAAACAATAGTAATATGAATAATTACCTTTATGATTAAAAAAAAAAAAAAAAAAAAAAAAACACCAAATCAGGTGCTGGCGCCACCTTCTGTAGAACTTAGTGGCACCAGTGCCACTGCTTGCAAATGGTAGTCTGGAGCCCTGTTAATATATAATAAGTTACAAAAACTTTGTGAGTCGGTTCAACTGAATTACTAAAGAGAGTCTGTTCAAAAGAGTGGCAGGTTTGTGAATCGGACAATACTAGTAGCTAGAGTTTTTAAATTGTCCGGTGTGGCATGCTGATGTTTGAGGATTGAAATAGTGTGTGTGTGTGTGTGAGAGAGAGAGAGAGAAATTGAAGCAGGCATATTCCCTGGCACTCTTAAGTGCCGCCTACATTGATTTGTCTTCCAATTGAACAGGGCCAACTTAGTTCACGGTGGCTTTTCTGTCATTGTGGTTGTGTTGTTGTGAAATTGTGGGTGCCATTTAGCTGCCAGACTGCGCCATCTCCTGCTTGCACAGGGGGGCTGGTGAGGGCTGTAATCTGCTTATATACTGACATTGTTTCTTTTGTTGTACTGACCTCTCCTGCTGGGTGAACACACAGATGATCAAACATCCACAAATGCACGTGTGTGCACATGCTCTCAAATGAACGCAAACTCACGCACATGTGAACTGTCAATTTGTGGCACAGCCGTGTGCAGTGGTATGTGTTCAGGTCGAGCATTAGCCTAGTTTTCAGTCATTCACTCTGTTTTCACTGAGCCGAGACCTAATGCACTGTATATGTTTAGTGGAGCCTGTCAGGGTGGGTTGGTCATATGACAGACGGTAGAAAGACGTCTTTCTTAAGCAGAGACAACAGACTCTCAGTGCTGAAACAGCTGATGTTAATGTGGAACTGAGAAGTTATCATTGCATTACTGCGCTCATAAAGATGCATGCAGCTCGACCCCGGCCAACCCTATCACAGTCTCACCTGAGCTGCATTACAGGGCTGGCAGGACACTCTGCAGGCCCAGCTGTGTGTTAGCAAGTTCTGCTCTCCAGAGAATGAGAGGAGAGGAAGAGAACTAGAGCGTGTAGACAACAGCCTTCGCTGAGACACACACTTCACATTGTATTTGCATTAACATTGTAGGCTTTTAAAGTACATGTTGTGATTTGTTTCGAAATGGACACCAATATGAACATATGCATTTGCTGGATCAGATAGACATCAATGGCCAGGTTTCCAACCAAGGAATTTTTTTGTGAAAGAAAGGTTTAACTCTTCAAAATGTTTACCGATATAGTCTATGGCAATGACATTTATCGATAAAAGTGTCTTTTTCTGCTTAACTTTATAGCGCATAAATTCTATACTTCTATAATTCGATACTTCAAATGTCACAAAAACTAGTTTGTCACGAAAAATGGCTTAAATGCAAGTAAATGTGGTGTCACATGACAGAATTAGCCTACAAATTACGTTTTATTCAACTTAAAATGTGAAGTTAGTGGCAACTTGGATATTTGAGTTAGCAAGTTAAATCCGGGAAGTGATTCTAACGCATTTTTTAATGAATTTTAGTTATGAATTGTGATAGCTAATTGCAACAATATTGTTTTACAGTGTATAAATTCAGAATAGGCAGTTGTTTCACACAATTTAAAAATAATAGGCCTATACCAAACATTCTTTTCAATCTACAGTCTAATAAAAGTTAAGGTAAAATAACTGCATCTGTTTCTGAATATTGCTTGATATCAAGTAGTATTGATATACATAGTCTATATAACAAAATAAGAAAGAAAAAAACATGATACTTGTTAATAAAAATATTTTTATTATGTATATAATTTAATAACATATAATAAAGTTTTGTTTCAAAGGGATGAGGAAAATATAGTGTCTTGAAAATCTCTGCAGCTCATCAAAAAATAAAAATGGGGCGTTTGTCAAATAAAGTAAGGCTGTTGGTGTTTCCAATGCTGACAAAAAGAAAGTAAAAGTAAAAAAGTAAGAAAAAAAAGTAAGTAAAATACACAAATAATATGTAGGCCTGTCTGTAAAAAAAATACAAATTGTGTCATAAAATCGTGAGTCTTTTTTTTAATTATTATTTAATGGTCAGAAGCTGTCCTATGACCTTTGTACATAAAATAATTTATTAATATGTAATATAATTGTATCTCAAACAAATTAGGAAAATAAAGTAGGTTGACCAGCTCTGACCAAATTTTAGAATTGTAATGTGAGAATAAGCATTAGTTAAGCTAACGTAGACTATTTAAAAAGGTTAAATACACAAATAAAATGTTTAGGTTACAGCTGCATCTGTCTCTGAAAAAAAAAGCAGCAATTTTTATGCTTTTGATCGATGTGATGTTATTAACCTCTGAAACCAGTTTTGCTTTGAATGATCTGAATAAGCATTCTCGGCCACGTCAAACTGCGACTGGCATGACTGCATGTTAAAGGGTACATTAAAGATTTATGCAATGTGCAAAGACTGAACATTTCATTGTACCAATCTTTTAATAGCAAACAGGACAATATAAAATGAGCAGTCCTGAGTCCAAACCCATGGGCTTCATGGGAAACAGGCAGTTACAAGTCCTGTCAGATGAGCTCCTCCACTTTACCAACGTCTTCTAATATTTCCTAATATTTCCTAGTTTAATAATATTAAAGTAGCCTATTTGTGAAAATAGTAACTGTCGAATTCCAATTGTTTCATTACTCTCTACATTTTATAAATATTTGGGATTCTACAGATACAACATAATTTGCGATAAACGTGAAATTATATATGGAAATGGCTCAAGGGCAGATTTTTTAGCAATACAACAAAACTTATGCAACAATGCGTTTTTTTGTTAGGGATGATGTCATTATGCCCACCATTTTATCTGTAAACGGCCAATTGGATGGCAACAGGCTGGAGACAGCAAATTTCGCAAACTTTTTTTCACTTTGTTGATAAAAAAAACTTGAAGGAAACTGGGCTAAGGACTAAAGTGAGTGAGGTAACTGGTCAACAGGGCAGCATATGTTCCTCCTAAGACATCCATCCATCCATCCATCCATCAATCCATCCTTCCTTCCTTTCTTTCTCAGTCTTTCATAGTCTATGAACTGAAGGGTGTTGCACAGGCAAATGTGTTGAATGTTAAAATTTGATATCTGAACTGCTTCTTTCTTTTTCACTGACATTCACCCCATTCCTCTCAGACAGTCTGTATGTGGTGTGTGAGAAAGATACAGAAGACTCTGATCTACCCTGAGCTAGTACAGGTTTGGAGCTGCTTGTTTGAAGAAACGTGTTCTGGCTACTAACTTGTGTCAGTGTACAGTATATTTGTGTGTGTGCGATCTTGCACGTACACCCCTTTTTTAAGTTAATAGTAAATGTGGCATGTTTGACTAGTGACTTCTACCTCACCTTTCTGCGATTCAACCTCTCAATCTCTCTCTACACATCAATCCCTCATTCCTGATCTCCAGTCATCTTCCCTTTGGCGTCCACCTTCCTCCCCTCCTGCCACACCTGAGGAAGCTCATTACTGACAGTCAACCTCCAGTGCGGAACACCACTCTGACTCATCCCTCCATCAGACAGAGAGAGAGAGAGAGATAGAGAATAAAGCAGCCAATGTGAGAATCTTGTGTCTATTATGTTTGTCCTTTTAGTCCAACAGACCATGTGTGCTACATCTTTTGTTTGTGTTGTGGCATATAAATCAGCTTAGTTTCTGAACCAGTGGTTCTCAACTGGTAAATTGTGACCCAAAGTGGGGTCTGCAAACTGCAGAGAAAACAACTGCTAAATGCAGATAATTACCTGGTAGTGTTAAACTAACCATATCATGGTGCATTGTTAGGATAACACAATAAATAGTCCTATCACCATTTAAATGGGTGAAGAAAACACTTGCTGTATGTTTTGTAGTAAATAACAAAAGTTGTGCTTTGGACCATAATTTTCCCGTTCATGTTTTCCATAGGAATTTTTAAAAAGTCTTCAGTTATAGACTTATAAAAAATGAACCAAACCAACCAGCTTTGAGATGAATTACAACTTTGAAGCAAAAAAGTATTTGAAAAAAAAAAAAAAAAAAATACAAAGGTAGAAGACTGTGTACTTAATGGCTTTAATGAGTGAAAGAACTGCAGTCTCATGAAGCATTACAAATGACATAATTATAAACAATAGTGTTTGCTAAATATGCATATATAGTATATACAAATATTGAAGTACTTTGAGACTTTAGGGAGACTCTGTTACGTCATTTGGAGTGCTTCGTGAGATTTGGTGGGTGCTAAAGTGTTTTTTGGCACAATTTGCTTTTGTCTTTTTTCTGATTGGTGGAGCCTTCTTTGCAGAATCATGGATAATGTAGTTTTTACAACATGCAGGAGTTCTGCTGTTTAACATGATTATTTAAAAAATAAGTTGAAAAAATGCAGGTTGATGGCTTTAACAAAAGGATATCCCCTAAAACGGGTTCAGCCACAGTAAGAATAGAAGGTAACACTTTAGTTTAAGGTTGAATTCTTACTATTAACTAGTTGCTTATTAGCATACGTATTACTAGGATATTGACTGTTTATTAGTACTTATAAAGCACATATTAATGCCTTATTCTGCATGACCATATTCTAAATCCTTAATACTACCCAACCTAAACTTAACAACTACCTTACTAACTATTAATAAGCAGTTATTAGGAGTTTATTGAGGCAAAAGTCTTAGTTAATAATTAGTTAGTAAGAATTGAACCCTAAACTAAAGTGGGTAACACTTTATTTTATGGTTCAATTCTCACTTTTAACTAGTTGCTTAGCAGCTTGCGCATTACTCATGTAATGGTTGTTACATAAGTAAAAGGTTGTTAAACTAACTATTATTAAGCAGTAAATTAAGAGTTAATTGAGGCAAAAGTTAATAGTTAATACGTGTTCCCTATACTGAAGTGTTACCCTAAAGTGTAACCGAATAAACATGGTTTATGCAAATTTTTGTATGACCTAAAAATTTAAGTGATGTTTAGATACCAAAAATGTCATATCATGTTCAGTCTCTGTCATAGTGTTGTAAAAATGTTTGCATATTGTTGGGCCTATTCAGTTCTTAGTAATGTTATTTTTAGTGTTTCATATTAAGGGCATTTATGGTTTACTTTAGTATGATATGTTGAGCACAATAAGTTTAGAATCCCTGTGCTCTGTTGGAGTTATAATTATTAACATTGATGCCTGTCACTTCATGGTATGATTCAGGTGGGGTTTCTCTAAAATATGATTGTCTGATGTTTGAATGCAGACATTTTTACAGTGTTTTTGACTCTCCTTATTGAATTAATTTTCAGATATTTAAATGTCAGATGAGATGCCAGCTGTGTGTGCACCACGGTTTAAATCCACAATGAAGGTGCACCAGGCAGTCAGAAGACTTGCACACAATGAGAAATTTAGCTTTCATTACAGAATTCTACAGAATAGATGAGGTTGTGAAACGACAGACATTTCTATCTAGGCAGGATTAGATTTCTCAGAGGATGCATGAGTTAACCGGAAAAGGTAGGTCATTTGTTATTTACACAGACGTGTTCGATTCAAACAGGATTGAAATTACAAGATACATCTGTGAAACACAAATTAACAAACCTGAGGAAACTATACTTGTTTTGAGTTCTATTGTAGTTCATTTCAGGAGTGTCCCATGCACATGTCCCATTGCATTGTCTGTTCATAAATATAATAGAAGACTTGAAACATATTTATACTGGGTTTGAATGATATTACAGACCTATTAAGTGCAGTGAGAAAACAAAACTGCCACACCTTAGCGCTCTCTCTTTCTGTGTGTGTCTGTCTGGATATTTTTGGGCTTTTTGTGCCTTCCTCTTTTATAAACACACCTTTAATGCAGTCTGTGTATGTGTAAGAGTAAAGCAGACTGCAGCAAATACCTGACCCTGTATGAGTTCATTATATTGGTGCAAATTGTTACCACTGCAGTGGTCTGGACTAGTGTCTGAAGAGGCAGAATGGCAAATACTGTATCTATTAGTGATGTTAAACAAACAAAAGTACAGACTTCAGTACCAAGTCGGTACTGAAATTTAAAAAATGTGACGAAAACATGTTGTAAATAGACATCTTTGATGCTCTTCACTGAGCACTTACACAAGATGCACATGGGAGCATTTGAAAGCAGGCGTCTATTAGCGGATCCCTAATATATCCGCTGATATACGGATCGGCTGATAGATGCCTGCTTTCAAATGCTCCCGTGTGTATCTTGTGTAAGTGCTCGGTGAAGAGCATCAAAGATTTCTATTTACAACATGTTTTTGAAGCGTTGATCATTGTAGCCAATCACAGACATATCTGTTGAGCTTGTGAACACAATGGCCAATCAGAGATGCTTAAGAATCCGCTCAACAGCGCTCAAAATGCTAGGAGGAAATGCTGGTATCGTCATATTTTTAAAATTTCAGTAACGACGTGGTACCGAAGTCGGTACTTTTGACAACCCTAATTATATTACATATTTCACTACAGCAGTGGTTCTCAACCAGAAGGCCAGGATTACTTAAAGTTATTCAAATTAATATTAATACAGCTCACATTAATTATTATAAATGATATCATTAATATTATGTCTGTGTTTGTTTGAAATGTTATATTATCCATTGAAAATGCTGTCGGTAGAGCATAAAAATGACCTGATGGGAAGGAAACCCATTCTGGTAATAGACCAGAAATCTCGAAATGGCCAAATGTCATTCAATTTAAGCACCTAGAATGTGTTTGCGAAAGTGCAGTTTGGTCATTTGGCCGAATTTCTTTTTTTGCTTCTCTTCTCTTCTCTTCTCTTCCATTTCATACCGAATTTAAAATGCATCTCCCACATTCATTTCCATCTCTAGCATGTAGACATCCTGGCCGATATATCGGTCTATCAGTACTGTTTCCAAGCAGTCTGAATACACAATCATTTAATCAACCAACCACAAGTCCCACCTCAGACATAAAAGTGAGAGAGAGAGAAAAGCATACCACCCTGGTTTGCCTCCATCCAATCACATCAAGCAGGAGGCGGAGCTTAATGTAGTCGCAGTCGTATCTGTTCTGGTCAATGAGCATGCTGCAGTTGGCTGCATAGTGTGTATGTGTGTGTGTTGTCAGAATGTGGAGCCGTTTCATCACTGCTATCTATGGGACACACACTGTCAGCGTGAACGAGTGAGTGTGAATGAGTAAGCGTGAGCTTTTTCCTTACTGGCTCAACCCCAAATCGTCTCCCCCTCCCTTCCTCAAAACTACCACCACATCTCCCCCTCTTCCTCCTTTTCTCCTCCCTCTCTCCCTCCCTTACCCTCCCCATCTCTGCATCCAACAAAATCACCCCTTCATCACACGCTGGACGGTAGCGTGTGTGCGCGCATGTGAGAGAGAGTGTGAGCGGGCAGCACTCCAGCGAGACGTGAGTGTGTGGAGAGAGAGAGGGAGGACGAGGAGGAGAAGACAGGGCGATAGGTGAGAGGGCATGTGGCGGATGAGTGTGTGATGAGAGGAGATGGGGGGAGCGCTCGGACGGAGAGACGGCAGAGAGCGGAGGAACAGGAAGCCCCGCAAGGATGCCAAGAAGTCTAAAATCAACAGTAAGGTATCCTGTTCTCTCTTTGACACTTCTCTATGTGTCTGTCTTGTACAAGAGCGTGTGTGTATGTGTGTTTGTTGCAGTGCATTCCATCAGACTGTGTATGTGGCTTTACAGCAGAGTAACTTCCTTTTGAATGTGTCAGACAGTTTGTTACAGGGGCAGAACTGGCCACAGGCTCAACAATCAGGATTTTTTTATGCTGTCATTGTTCATTTAATGGTAAGATTTCATTACAAAAAAGCTGTGCTGTAACTTGAGATAGGAGTAAATTCAAACACACAGTGTGAAATATGACTGCTGGTTCATAATTTTAAATTCATTTGAACTCATCCTTGCCATTTTGACTTCTTAATCTCTGCTAGTCTATGAGATAATGTTAACAAATCCAATTTATTTTGTAGTATACATAATTTAAATATATTTGCTGATCCAACATTGGTACCAATTCACCATTTCTCATTAGACTGATTCAACAGATCTCAACTATTGGTTCAAATTAGGGATACACGATATATCTGTACCACATTGATTTTTGGCTGAAACAAATTTTTGGTGTCAGTCGATTTTTGATATATAAATGTAATCTTTAGCACCGATGAATCAGCCGATAAAGGCAATTATCTTTGTTTAAATACAGCCGATGATCAGGGCCAATTATATCCTGGGGGCAAAAAAATGTGTCCGACTGCAACTCACACAACTTACCGAAATGTCTCATGTCACATGTAATCGCTCAATCAGTGTTTCAACCATGAAAAATGGAAAGATCCATTGAAAAACAGGTTGTGAACAGGGTCACTTAGTGTTGCATTTACCTCAGGAAACTTGCCATGCCAAGTGTTTATGAAAACTAC
This sequence comes from Hypophthalmichthys molitrix, assembly GCA_037950675.1. Classification (NCBI taxonomy): domain Eukaryota; kingdom Metazoa; phylum Chordata; class Actinopteri; order Cypriniformes; family Xenocyprididae; genus Hypophthalmichthys; species Hypophthalmichthys molitrix. Next base: position 15,303,153 of record CM075509.1, read on the forward strand.
CTTGTGCAACTGAGTTACACAGAGTTATACAAACATTTCATTTTTTATTTGAGTGTAATTATTATATCTGAAAATAAATAGCAGTTGAATAAAATAGCTCTGTTGTTAATTTTAATGTCTAATATTACAGTGATGTACCAAGACAAAAACAAACTATCTGTATCGGTAGATAACATTCAGATTAATCGGTTACTGGTATCAGCAGAGAAATTTTGTATCTGTGCATCTCTAATAATTAGTTCAATCATGACAACTATGATTGTTAGGATGGTAATGGATATGGCAGTGTTAATGTATTTGGTCTTGGCGGAATAGATCTGCTACGCTGCTGCTGAATTGCTGCTGCTGTAGATTATTGCTGTTGTTGTAGATTATTGCTGCTGCTGCAGAGCAAGTACAGGAACTTTCTACTGCCAATACATATGCCGATATGCTGCTGTGAGTAAGACATAGTGCTGCTGCACAAATAGCATATATCAATAACCCATAGCAGATCTATACAGGTGGAGCTGGGGAAGGTGGAGGGTTTTAGAGGAACTCTGAAGCGCACTGCAAACTGCTATAGTGAATGTAACCAGCCATTTAAATGTGTGAGCAACAAGCTCATTGGCTGCAGAAGTGACATGGACCAATCAGCTTATGCCAGTAGTTAACGCTGTAATTATCATCAGCTTCCGTTAAGACCCATCAGCTTGCGCCATCTAGAGTTTCATGACAGAACTATGTATTTATCGGCCATAACATGAAAATAAACATCAGCTTGCTATCATTATTACTTTTCATCAGTGTTTTATTATCATCACTAATTATCAGTAGTATTTATATACTATTATAGTATTTATTATTATTATTTTGATTTTGCTTTAATTTTTATATTTTCAGTTTTTATATTTTAATTTTAGTAATATGCTTTTGTCATTCTTATTATGAGTTATATTAGTTTTAAAATATTTATTTTTTAGCTTTCTTATTTCAAATATTTTTTTTTATTCAGTTTTACTTTTAATTTTAGTGCTTCAACTTAAACTTATGTATTTCAGTTGCCAGTAATTTCAGCTTTATTTCAATTAATTAAAACCATTTTATTGTTTTAGTTTTAGTTAACAATAACAACACTGCAGCATATTGGCCAGACTTTATTTTATAATATAATATGATTTATTGATATCGGTGCATCCCTATTACAAATACATTTTACACAAATCCAAATGTTTGTAAAAACCTTGATGTATATGATCAATGAACACATTATAGGACCATTTTTGTCAACTGGCCTTAAACTTACACTGGCTGTGTCCTTACTGTTTAGCCTTAGGCTGATGGGAGACAAAGACCATCCATGTTTTTCTTCAGCTGAAGTTCCAGCAATCTACACACATACAGTCTCACATTCAAGCTCCACTGCTGTTCTGACATTCTACGCTACACTGTACACATACTGATAAAAGAGTGTGAGTGTTTAAGGTGTGAACAAGAACAATTCAAGCATTGATGTTTACCACATAAGGCATTTTCAGTGTACTCCCCCATATTTTGCTGTTTTCACTCTTTCTTGCTCCTTTGAATGCAGTGCCCGGATTGTGGTACCTGTGCGTGGATTTGACAGTGTGCTGATCTGCGGTCTTGACGGAGATGACACTGGCTGTGATGCGTAATCTCTTGATCCTGTGAAGTGACTGATGGGGGATTTAACGAAGGCTTGGAGTGGCAGCCGTTTGCTCGACGGCACGATCAGACAGAATGTGGAGGTGTAGTCAGTCATAGGGATGACAAGTTTGGGAAAACAGTACTGGAATATCTGGGAGACTTTGGGAGACTCTTTGGGGGACTCTGTACTTTAGAGACTTGTGAGAGCACATGAGGTGAATGTGGGTTTCTTCCTACTCTTGTTATACAGTTGATTCCATACATATTATGCAACATATATAACATGTAATGTTATACATGTTATCCATTATATGTTTGGCAACAGTTCTTCTAACCCTATTTGATGAAGTGTGTAGCATCATAGTACATCTCTTAAACAACCATGTAGGAAGACACATCATGGCCATATTCCAGGATGACAGTGTCAAGATTCATCAGGCTCAAAGTGTGAAAGAATGGTTGGGAAGGAGTGTGAAGAATCATTTTCACGCATGAATTGGCACCTCTGAGTCCAGACCCCAATTTCAGTGAAAGTCTTTGGGATGTGCTGCAGTAGACTTTACAGAGTGCTTGACTCTTGCATTGTCAATACAAGATCTTGACCAAAAATTAATGCACCTCTTGATGGAAATAACATCACAACATTTATTTACCTCAAGAGATGCATAGATTTACAGTCATATAACATGCTAGAAATATAATTATCACTGCAATAATGATCCAATCATAGATCATTAAGAATTAACCTATTTAAATCCAAACAGTGAATTTTTTTTTTTCTTCTCTTTTTTTTTAATGTCTTTTTTGGCTGGACGCACACACACTCTCTAATATGCCGATCTGATTTGGTGCTCAAGAAACGTTTCTTATTATTGAAAACAGTTGTGCTGCTTAATATTTATGTGGAAACTTTTTTTTTTTTTTTTTTTTTGAGGATTCCTTATAAAAAAATTCGAATTCTTATAAAAAGTTCGAAAGAAAAGCATTTTAAATAGAAATCTTTTGTAGCATTATAAAGTTTTTTACTGTCACTGTCTTTGATCAATTTAATGCACCCTTGCTAAATTTCAGTATTAATATATTTTTTAAAAATCGTAATGACCCCAAACTTTTGACACAATGGCAGTTTATAAAGATTTAAAGAACTAAAGTCATGGACAACTAACAAGCAAGAGTTTAGCTGGCATTGCAAGCTCTAGAGGAGACATATGTGAGACTACTAAGGTGTTTAATTTGAGAAGCAGTTGATTTTGGCAAAAGTCTCAATTTGTGCTCATGTTAATCTCATTGCTGTCATAAAAAAATAACAGATCTCTTTTTTTATAATACACCACTTTTTCCAAGCTGTAGAGTTATAAGTGCCTGTATATATGCATGTCTTAGTGTGTTAACAAGCACAGTATATCTACTCTACATGAGAGCAAGAGTTAAAACTAACAGAGCATGAACTAGTTTGCTCCATATCTGCCAGCTGCAACCACATCCAGTGATGTACCATAGTTTGCCTGACAGGTTTTGATCACTGACTAAATTTGCTTTGAGTTTTTAATTGTTTTCCTGTGGTTTTATGGTAGTGTAATCATGTGTTGGTCAAAGAATTGAGGCCTTGAGCAAGACACTTAAACTCAGGTTACTCCAGGAGAACTGACCCTGTTATACACCAGCTTTAATGAATTCATCAGCTAAATGGCTTCTTAATTATTTAAAGGAGGTTTTTGAAATGAATATCAGGTCTTCAAGAGAGGGTACATATTAATGTTATACATTAGAGGTTATATACTGGTGATTTTTCTGATGAATTTTTTTGGAATGCTTTTTTAGTACCATGCATGTGAGATTGAAGAGAGATCATAAAGCTGTGAATAGTGTCCCGTCCACTGAACTGTCCCGAGACACTTTTATCCTTTTATCGGCCCTGCCCTGAGGCTGACCATTACACAACCTAATTAAACCACAGAAAGATCCAGTACAGCCACAGAGTACTTACACATCAGCTGCTCGTAACTCACACACACACGCACACGGCTTTATTTTATCAGGAGTAGTTTAGAATCATTCATACACTGTTGCACACTGATATATGCACAACAGTTAGTCTATAAAGCATCCATCCATCTTTATACAACCTCAAACAAATTAAAAGACATTCAGGATACATCAAACAGTGTTTAAGGGAAAATACTTCATTCATTAATAACAAGGATGAATATGAGCACTGTTAAACATTCAGTGCACATAATAGCAGGTTCTATTGCTGCTGTTTGGCAATTGTTTAAGGCAGGAGTTAGCAAACGTTTTGTCATGAAGTGCCATTAAAAGTTAATCACATTGTTTTGCTCATGTGCCAGCAATTACCCCATCCATCCATCCATCCATCCATCCATCCATCCTATTGCTTTATACACTATATTGACATAAGTTTCGGGACGTCTGCCTTTACATGCACATGAACTTTAAAGACATCCCATTCTTAATCTGTAGGGTTTAATATGGAGTTTCCCCACCCTTTGCAGCTATAACTGCTTCAACTCTTCTGGGAAGGCTTTCCACAAGGTTTAGGAGTGGTTTTATGGGAATTTTTGACCATTCTTCTAGAAGCGTGTTTGTGAGGTCAGGCACTGATGTTGGACGAAAAGGCTCGCAGTCTCTGCTCTAATTCATCCCAAAGGTGTTCTATCCGGTTGAGGTCAGGACTCTGTGCAGGCCAGTCAAGTTTCTCCACACCAAACTCATCCATGTCTTTATGGACCTTGCTTTGTGCACTGGTGTGCGGTCATGTTGTAACAGGAAGGGGCCATCCCCAAACTGTTCCCACAAAATTGGGAGCATGAAATTGTCCAAAATGTCTTGGTAGGCTGAAGCATTAAGAGTTCCTTTCACTGGAACTAAAGGGCCAAGTCCAACCCCTGAAAAACAACCCCACACCATAATCCCCCCTCCACCAAACTTTACACTTGGCACAATGGGTCAGGCAAGTACCGTTCTCCTGGCAACCGCCAAACCCAGACTCATCCATCAAATTGCCAGAAGAGAAGTGTGATTCGTCACTCCAGAGAACACGAATATTTAGTAGTGAGGAAATTTCACCAATGGACTCATTGCACAGGTGGCAACCTATCACGGTACCTTTCTTGAATTCGCTGAGCTCCTGAGAGCGACCCATTCTTTCACAAATGTTTGTAGAAGCAGTCTGCATGCCTACGTGCTTGATTTTGTACAGCTGTGGCCATGGAAGTGATTGGAACACCTGAATTCAGTGATTTGGAGGGGTGTCCCAATACTTTTGGCAATATAGTTTAGCTCTGTCTGTCGTTCTACACATATCCACATTATGTTCATTACAGTCTCATGCTGAGAGTAATTTTCATAGTTGCTATTTTTGAGATCACCAAAGTCTTTATAATGATGATTGTGAAACTAACAGTCCAGTGTCCTCAGACTGCTCATATGTCTGTCCATTTTGTCAAACAGATGGATATGACCCAGTTGACATGACATGTATTCCATTTTATCTTTCTGTTTAATTTACTGCGAGTCACTTTTGATGCACCATGCAAATGTAATGTTCACATAGCTGGAATTATTATCTAATGTTAATATGACGTTAAAACAACAGCAGGCAGGGTGTATATGATAGTCCTTAATGCATTCTTAAAGAGAGTGCATACTGCTTTTATATCTTTAGCCACAAATGCATCATATGCACACATTTTCTGCATATCTCTCTCTCTCAGATGGCAAGAATTGATGTGTAAGACTCACTACTGTAAATTAAGGTCATGTAGGCTATGTTGAGTGTAACTGGGGAATACAGCAGTTATTTATGCATTAGCAACTTGTTCACCATGTTGTTTTGGCCTGTGTTTCACAAAATGTTATCATAGGCCATCAAAAGACTTTGAATATAGTGTTTGAATGGTCTAGTTATATGATACTTTTTGGTCTTTTTTCAAGTTTGAAAGCTTCAGTCCCTGTAATTTCATGGAAAATGGTGATCAGTACAGTGTTCAGAATTTCCCCTTTTGTATTTCACAGAAGAAAGTCACTCATAGAGGTTTGGAACAACATGATGGTGAGTAAATAATGACAGAATGTTCATTTTCAGGTGAACTATCCCTTTGAACATCAGCCCTATAGTCGCTTATTGAATTGACTCAAACCAGTACTTAAGAGCACCATCTTTCTTTCTCAGTGCACCAGTCACAGGTTAATGGGCCAGTTGTTCATCCTGAAACTGCACCTATGAGAGCTTAAACTACTCTTCTTCTCAACTATGGACAGAGAGACGGAATATGTGGAGTCTGAGAGAGAGATTGTAAGTTTGTCACCATTTTTTGTTACCAAGAGGACTTGCTCCTGAAGTCCCATTAAGACGAATGGGTCTCTCAAGAAGCCGTCTGTCAGGCGTGAAGTGAGACGCTCTGCTGGAAAACGGAGCAATAACTCAACACTAATTCACTGTGGGATGGGGAACTGACAACTCACCACCAGCCTGCCAATCTCTCGTTCAGAATAACGGACATCACATATGTCATTTACGAGTCACATTAACACTAGTGTGCCTCAGGTCGGTTTCGTTATGTGTGCCGTTAGTCCAAATGACATGCATTATGAGGAGTGCTAAATGCATCATGGAAAGATACTATGTGTTTTGTGCAGATTTGTGGTGTATTGTTATGGAATATGCCGGCAGTGATGGGTGCTTTATGAGTATTGATGGGAATTTAATGCTAATGTTTTACAAATAGTAGTGGGTTACAGTATGTTAAAGGCAATGTGCTGTTTCTGCATTGTTTGATGTGTTATGAATTCTGCAGGCTATATTAAGGGATATGGGGCATTATGAGCTGTTTTAAGAGTATTCACATTCATTAAGCAGACGTTTTTATCCAAACTACATATTCTTATTGTATTTTCTGAGGAATGTGGTGAATAATATAATCAGGTGTATTATGGATACTGATATTAATGGATGATAATGTTAACTCTGTTATGTTACACGTTGATGGTACATTTAACGTCACATTATTTGTATAATGAGTAAAATGAGTTTATAGCAGGAAATGTGTAGAATATTGTGGATAGTGGTGGACAATATATTGATATAAATTATGGGAAGCAAATGGGGGTTCTATTGGATATATTATGTGGCATGTGTCATTATAGATTTATGAGTATGAATGCTGTGGGAAGTCATTTTTTGGATGTATTATCTTGTTAACATATCCATATGTATGTATAATGAATGTGCCTTTGTGATTCATTGCAAGTAATGATAGATTTAATATGGGGAAAGTTTTGAGAATATTATGGATAGTGTTGAATATAAATAGTTGAATATTATGGGAGTTTTGAGTATGTAAGGATATTATATATTAATACTTTTGTCCATATTATCAAAGTATGTTCTGAATACTATGATTAGATGCATTTTTCATGCCCATAAATAAAATAATTGCATTTATGGAGTGTCTAATATAATGGACAATGTTGGGTACACTACTGCTCAAAATTTTGGGGTCGGCAAGATTTTTAAATGTTTTTTAAAGAAGTCATTCATGCTCACCAAGGCTACATTTATTTGATTAAAACATACAATAAATCAGCAATATTGTGAAATATTACTGTGATTTAAAATAATTTTCTATTCAAATTTATTAGACATTTCTGCTTAATGTTTCTGAATGTTGCAACCTTGCTGAAAAACTAATTTCTTTTAAAAAATATATATATAATGGGAAACTAAGATGGACAATGTTCAATATATATCGGTAGGGTGAAGTACAGTCTATATTATGGGAGGCATAAGGAATGTTATGGACTGTATTGGGTATATATTGGGTAAGATGATGAATGTTAGTGTAGGGAGTTTTATGGGATGTGTTGGATATATTTTGAGCAAAGGCGAATGTATTGTGGGAGTGTGTGGAGTATTTTGGGCTGTGCCATGCTCCGCTGGTCAGGGCTGTCAGAGGCACATGGATTGCAATGCTGACTCAAGCTTTTCTCTTTCTGTTGGTCTGTCCATGATCTGATGATGGAAGGCATTCCTCACGTTCCTTTACACACAGACACACACACACACACACACACACACAATATTCATGTGTTTGTGTATATTGAATGCTAAAGTCAGCAGTATGTGGACTGGAGTGACTACGCTCAGCTTTATGACTGCGGTGAATAGCTTCATATTTATAAATCACATCAATGCCACGGCTGAGAGTATAAACAGACCCTGTTTACACAGTCCTGCTTTCATTGCCATAACACCCTGTAAACCTGTGGAACCCCAGTCATCACACACCTGTTTATCACCTCACCTTTAACTCTGACAATTTAACAAACACAAGAACCAATTGGAGCCATACATAACTATAAATTACCAAGTCGTTGGTTGAGTTTTGTTGCCTTTTTGAAATCACATGATCAAGTCACCTTTATTTATATAGCGCTTTATAGAATACAGATTGTTTCAAAACAACTTTACAGTGACAACAGAATCAATTATGTAAACTCAGCTGTAAAGCAGCTCTAAAAAGACAATAGAGTCACAATTCAGCTGAAGTCAGTTTAATGTTGATTCGGTTCAGATCAATAACTGTGTAAAGTTCACAGTAATTAGTTTAATTAAGCTATAAGCAGCTCTACAGAAGACAATAGTATCATTATTCAGCTTTAGTCAGTTTAGTGTTGTTTCAATTAAGTTAAATAATAGTGTTGATGTTGCAAAATTCGTCAGTTATGAAACAAGGTCGAATCAACCATTAAGCAGCTCTGCAGAAAACAGTGTCATCATCCAGCTCAATTCAGTTTAAGTTTTGCTCTCATCTGATAGTGCCAAGTCAAATCAATAATATTACTGAATATTAAGTGCACCATGCTCAGTTGGGGGAAAAGTTCTCCTCTGGCTAGTTGTGAATGAAAAAGCACAGGTTGTATGATGGGTAATGTAGTGATGATATAGTACACAACTTTGAATGATGATAGGTTACGCATTCGTGTTGCTCAAACAGTAGAGCAGGCTGCTGCAATATCAATGTCCTGGGTTTGATTCCCAGAGAATGCATGAACTGATAAAATGTTTGTAATATATGTCACTTTTCTTTTGAATAAAAGTGTCTACAAAATGCATAAATGTGAATGTAAATAGGTGGTATATACACTGTACCTATAAAAATAAAGGTTCTTTATTGGCAACAATGGCTCCATAAAGAACCTTTAACAACTATAGAACCTTTACCTTTCACAAAAGGTTCTTTATAGTGGTGAAAAGTTCTTTAGGTTTTTAAAAAATGTTCATTATACTAAGGCCCCATTTACACTAGTGCGTTTTTGTTTTAAAATGAAAACGATCCTCGTCTACACTGGCGTTTCCACAGCGTTTCAGAAACGTTCTCCATCTATACTACATGACCGAAAACGCGTACAAGTGTAAACAGTTGCCTCTTGCGCATGTAGGCAGCTGCAGTATTAAAAAATGCTGAGTTTAACTGCACAATGGCTGCTAAAAATGACAACAAAGCCAGCAAAGATTGCAGTTTAGTTTGTGCCATTGTGCCATGTTATGGTTTACATGATCGTCAAGGATACACAGAGCGAACGTGGGCAGCCATGCCATCATTTTCAAAAGTCTCTGTTTTGGTCTGTTTATACTGAAATGCTGAAATTAATTAGCAATTTCTTAGTGTTTCCTAGTAAATCCTCCACTTTTGTTCAGTGGAGTTGTTCGTTAAGTAACAGGTGTGTGTGTGTGTGTGGGAGGGGCTGGCGTGGTCATCCGGAGTGTGTGTCTCTCAGTGGTCAGTTAGTTGGTCAGCAGGGTTTCAGCAGCAGTATGTTGTGTGCTGTGGCAGAGTGCTGGGGATATCTAACAATATGCTGAGAGTAGAAAAAGAGAAAACCACCCGCTATCCAGCCATCGAGGTCAGAATGCCACTTCAAATCATTCTTTCGTAGTTTTTCTTGTAGTCGAACCTGCATACGCACCTGTTCAGAAAATAACAAAAGATCAGACATCACAAGCGACATGAAAACACAGCTGATACTGTCATAGAGGTTTTTCAGTGGAAGTAGTTTAATTAGCAGTAGTAGTGTATTGTGTGAGATTTGGCTAGATGTGTTTAAGTGTGTCTGCTTCAGAAGTCATGCAGTCTCACAGGTAATATCCATTGTTTTGGTTCTGGCTGCTGTTCTGGACTTCTTAAAGGGATAATTCACCCAAAAATCTATCGTTTACTCACTCTCGTGTTTTTTTTAAAAATCTATATGAAGGACAAATACTCTCATAATGTGCTCTTATAGGGGCTGTTTACACACAACTTGTTTTTCTATTCCACTGAGCTACTTTTCTGTTGTTTTTCCATGTAAACGCACTAGAACTTTTAACTTGAGTGGCGCTCAAGTTAAAAGTTCATCTTTTAAAAACCCGTCTATAATCCTTGCATTTTTTTTTTTTTCATTCCACTGACCTGCGTCTCGAGTTTTTGAACCACCAAAAACACGCTCTGTGTCAATGGCCCCTTAATGTGTCTTCTACTGTAAAAATCTATACAAGATATTTGAGAGCTGCAGCTGCAATTTCAGTGAATAGTTTTATAAGTTTCAGCCTACTTTATTATGTTTTGTTTTATGGTGTCTTTTTATGGGGATTGACTGGTCAATATATGGTTTCACTGTATTGAGAAAAGCAAGGACATTGTTAATCAAACATCACCTTTTGTGTTCCATATGAGAAGGAAAGTCATACAAGTTTGATGAGCATGAGTGTGAGTGAAGTATGTCATAATTTTCATTTTCAGGTGAATTATCATTTTAATATAATTACACTATTGTGGTTATATAATTTGAGAGAGATTAGCCTCTAATGAGTCAAGAGACTTAAGATTTCTGAAAATATATTCTCACGTAGTTTATTAGAAAGCTAATCTAGCTTTCTAATAAGCCTGGCTTTGTATTATGAATATTGTGATGAATCGCTGATGTTCATTTTAATCACTTTGGGTAAAAATGTCTGCTAAATGAAGAAATGTAAATGCAAATGTATAGTGTTATCAGGCTTTATGTTGTCAAGAAGTAAAACGCCAAGGTGTTTCTGTTCTTTTCTTTTTTTATACATGAACTCTATCCTCCGCTAACTAAAATGTTTCTCTCTGCTTTAGTGGGTTTGTCTGTTTGTGTGTGTCAGCACATGGCAGTATGCAGCTTCATATGTCACATGACCAACAGAGACAGACAAAGAGAACACAGCTCATGACAATAGCTTCAATGACAGCAGCACACATACAGGCCATGTGTTGAATGCAGGATTTGAATGGGGCTGCTTTACTCCTACTCTCTCAGTATTTGTGCATGTATGGAATTGTTTCCATTGTTAACAAAACACATTTTGTGAAAATGACATCTTTGACCATCAGTAATGTATTTTTCTTAAGTGCACAGAAAAGGTTTTCACGCAACTAGGAAACAGTTATTTTAAATTGTAATAATATTACTGTTTTTATTGTATTTTGGATCAAATAAATGCAGCCATGGTGGGCATAAGAGACTTCTTTAAAAAACATTAAAAAATCTTTTTAGTGTGTATATAGAATAAAATAGAAACAATATAATGTCTTTACTGTCACTTTTGATCAATCTAATACGTTGTTGCTGAATAAAATTATTTAAAAAAGTATTAAAAATATATGTATATTGTTTTTACAAAGTGTGTGTGTGTATATATATATATATATATATATATATATATATATATATATATATATATATATATGAGAGACTCAGTGAGTGTAAAACTCATTACAGCAGCAGAACATGAGCTGTTAAGGTGAGTGATGTGTTGCCGGTAGGTAACCCTGGCAACACGACTCATCTTTTGAAAATTAAGAGGAGCTAAATTATGGTCATGAATCAGGAATGTCTCTGCACATGTGTGTAGTACACTATTCTATACATACACACACACACAGAGAAAGAGAGCCATGAAATCTGCCTAATACAACCGATGCATCACATTTTTTCCATGAGGAGTTAATATAATATGTAGTTTATTTATGAATCTGGCTGTTTAACGGCCCAAAGGAACACACACACACACACAACACAATAATCCAATTAGGTTACACACACACATTCACACTGCGTTTCTAAACTATCTGTAATACATAAGTGACCTTACACATCAAACGTAAGAATTTTTCAGGTAATTTGGTGTGGTGTATTTGCAGTTTTGTCTAAATGTCAGTGCATGTTTTATCATAACAGTAAACAGTTAGATAACAAATGTGGTTGTCATGCACATAATTTCATGTCATTGTGTACACTTCCATTCAAAGTTTGGGGTCATAAAAGGGGTGATGAACTGAGAAATCAAATTTTCCTTGAGCTTTTGACATATAAGAGGTCATCATACTATAAGAATATCCTGTAAATTTCAGAACTGAAAACTTCCTTATTAGTCCAATAAAAGATTTTATTGACACCAGCCCCAGCGAATGACAGGTTTTTCAAAGTGGGGATCTATGACATCAAAGGGCAGCAAGCACCGCCTCTGCAGAAGAAGATCAACGCCTACTTCATCACTGCCTGTTTAGCCCCGCCCACCGATTCACGCATGACATGCAACAGAATAGGTAGCTTAAGTAACATAGGCCTACGTGGTGCTAAACCAGATCGAGCTACCAAGCAATAAACATGCCGTTGAGGATTACAACATATTGTGCAGTGCCTGAACTCGACAGTAATGCAGCATGTAAAAACAGCGCAAGATTATCAGTGACTCCCGTTTTATTCAACGAATCTCTTAATTTTATCACGTTTGCACTGTTAGTGAAGATGAAAGCATTTGTTAGTGTACAGAAATTGAGTTGCAATGATGAGATCACTGCTTGTTCATCTCTGCAACCTTTCATGCCACGATCTAAATATAATGGCATAGATCTAAATGTAATGCAACACTTTTAACCTTGAGAGCTGTAATAGTAAAAACACGCTAAAAGAGAGAGTAATACTTAGCTATTTCAAATGGAAAGATGTTAGCCAATCACAGTAGTGGGCTTTTACACTGAAGTCTCACAGCAGACACGGCCAGAGTGTTCAAAATAGAGGGCTAAAATCAGGGTAGGAAAAATGCCTTTTATTTATAAATTATGACAATTTCGGATGTAAAAAGCATACTAACATTATAAGTGCATCCCAGGAAACATTATAAAACAACGCAGTTCATGACCCCTTTAAGATTTTTTTTTTTTTTTTTTTCAGAGAAATTAATACTTTTATTCAATAAGGATGCATTAATTGATGAAGTGTGGCAATAAAGACTTTTACATTGTTACAAAAATTTCTAGATCACATAAATGCTGTTCAAATAAATTCTATCCTTGTGTTTTGCTTTTCCTGTCCTTTCCATCCTTTTCATTACTCCCTCTCCTCACGTTTTCCATTTACCATTTTCTTTTACTTCTTGTCTCTCTCATGCATGGCTCTATCATGTTCCTGCATATTTCATACCGACACACATTTAAACCCCAAAACAGTGGGCTAGAGTCTTAAATAATATACAATAAACCTCTGCCTTAAAGCGGCCTCTTTTCCTATGATAGCAGGGTTTATAGAGAGGGAGTGTAACTGTGAATATGACTTCTTTGGCCAGAATGGTTGCAGCCCTGTTCTGTATGGGTCACTTAGTTTAGTGGTGTGGCAAAAAATGCCCTGCAGACACTGACACTGCCCTAACCCAGATTCAATGGTACGCAAAGTACAACGCACAGCCGGGCTCTGGGGGAAGGGAACTACATCTGTACGCTCCAGCATAACTTGCATTCATAGTGTTTTGCAATAATGCACTGCGAGTCTTCAGTGACAAGCGACATGAATATAGAACATTTGTTTTGGGATGGTGCTTTCAGTACAAAACCCTGTGCCATTAATCAATTTCTGCACAGAATTTTTATTTATTTATTTATTTTTGATGTGCAGATATTGGTTTGGAAAGATGATGTTTGCTAATAGTTGCTTTGTTTGTGCAGCTGTCTAGGTCGGATTCATTTTCACTACAGAAAAGTGGATTTTACTATGAGCTCTGAGGTTATTAATCAATGATTAATATTTCAACTTCATTAATAAGTTTGTGTGTGTGTATGTGTGTGTGTATATTTATAAGGGCTGTCAAGCGATTAAAATTTTTAATCCAATTAATGATGTGGCGATTACACATTCTATTTTGGAACATGAGGGTGATGTTGACTGAATTTTCATTTTTTGGGTGAACTATACCGTTAACGTGTTTTTATTACTATGGAAATATGAAATGATTTTTTTAATGAAATTATACTCTAGCCTAAATAAGAAACTAAAACTGCCAGTAGGTGGCTGTAAATGTCATAATGATTAAGTCATTGAGTCGTTCATTCATTCGATTCATTCAAACGACTGATTCATTCAGGATTGAAGTAAATGGTTCTCTTTATGAATGGTCCATTGAATCATTAGGCTTGTTGGTCTTGAAGCGGTGCTGCACATATCGATTGGTATATGACATCAAAGTACAGCAAGAACAATTAAAGAGCAGACGGCTGTATGCTTTTAAATCGCTTTTGCGGTACTTTGATGTCATACACACCGATCAGTCTGTGCAGCACCGCTTCAAGTCCAACAATCCTGGTTCACCAGATTTGTTCAAATCAAGTGTTGCTCGGAGATGAACAGTTCTGCTTTGTCTTTATATTTTTGTTGCTAAAATTAAGCAAAACAAACAATATTGTGTATAAAATAGGGATGCATGATACCATTTTTTTAAGGAAACGAGTATGAGTACTGATACTTTTTTTGTAGTACTCGCCGATACCGATGCCTATACATTTATTAATTTCTCTCTCTCTCTCTCTCTTTTTATTTTTGTTTTTGGTGATGTTGCAGTTTTCCAAGCACAACACAGTGAGACTAATGAATGTAGGACAGCTTCTTTATTATTACGAGTAGAATAATAAAGGAATAATGAAGGATCATGTGACACTGAAGACTGGAGTAATGATGCTGAAAATTCAGCTTTGATCACAGGAATAAATTACTTTATAAAATATATTCAAACAGAAAACAGTTATTTTAAATTGTAATAATATTTCACAATATTACTGTTTTTACTGTATTTTTAATTAAATAAATGCAGCCTTGGTGAGCAGACGAAACTTCTTTTAAAAACATTAAAAATCTTACCGTGTCCAAACTTTTGATTGGTAGTGTATATATATATATATATATATATATATATACACACACACATAGAGTGAGTGAGAGAGAGAGAGACATATATCGACTTTTAAAACTTTTTTATTCTTATACTCAGTGACCATCAATCAATAGTCTTATATTGTACAGTTGTTTTTCATTTGATTTCATCATTTGCGGTGCTTCATGCTTCACTGTTACGCTTTATAAGAGAATTATTAGACCTCTCATGTCATATCAGTAGAAAACAACAGTCAGTTTCAGAAAGTAACAAAAAATCCTATTAATTTTCTTTCTCTATATTTTTAAGCAATGTTTTAAGAACGTTCAAGTTCCCTGCGCACTCAAACATCTTGTAACATCAGTATACTGACCAGTACAATGACTATGATTTATCATTAAAAATGCTTCATGTGATGAGAAGGTCATTCCCTCCATACATTAAAAACACTCTCTTGTTCTTGTCTTTTTTTCTGATTTCTAAATTTTTATATGAAAATGAAAATTTCATTTATTTTTAAATGAAAGTTTGCGATTCTGTGATTCACCTCAAGAGTTGATTGGTTTGGTCCAAATAATGAAAATAAATAGGAAAAACAAGTTGAACTTAATGTTAGAGACAATGTTCTGCTAAGCCCTGCTCATTTTAATGCAAATTGTCATTTTATAACCTTATTTTGTTTCTATGGTCATGTTGAACAAAACGCAATGTGCTTATACGCAAGAGTCCTCTTCAACTATCTTCCGAAGGAAACATTTGGCCTGTCTCTGGAAGCTCCAGATTTTTTAATCTTTTCTTGGTAGTCAATGTGATTTAATTACCCTTCGTTTAATATCTTCTGCTGGTTTGTCCCTTCGCTTTTGGCATTAACATCCTTCTGCCAGACTTCCTGACTAATGGCTCCCCTTAAGATGATCAGGTTAAACCTAATTTCTCAGCATTCTTCCATTTGCAGTCATTTTATAACATACAATATTCACTTCACGGATAAACAATCTTATTTCTATTCCCTGTGTTAATGTACACAATCCTTGAAGTATGAAATGAGCCTCTTGTTAAATTGTTGATGTTCTCATTTCATAGAGTGAAGATTGTCTCATTTATATATGTTTGGTATAATTATATTATAGAAGCATGGCGGGAAAGTTTGTCATCTCATCATGACATTTGTATGTGTGTTGACAGTGGTGTGTGCTGACATGTAAATTATGTATATTGTGGGATCTAGTATCTCATATGTTTGCTGATGTGAGAGTTAACGGCTCATAAGTTTAGTGTGGTAACTAACTAACTAGCTAAGTAACTGTAAGCTAGGCACAGGATAATATCAATAGCTGTTTTGATTACTTTTATGGAAATTTACCAGTTTGCCAGCTATTATTTGACAATAATATTTTTATGGCAACATTGATTATTCATGCTTAATAATCTGATATTATTATTGTCATTTATTAATTATGTTATATTTAATTTTATATTTAATTTATTTATTTTTTAACCAAATTTAGTTTGTATTTAAGATGATACTTTAATTTTGCTATTGATTTATGATGGAATTGTCATATTTAAGTTAACATGCATTGGCATCACATTATTCAAGTGAAGAAACTTATGATTTTCTTTGATTTTTGGGCCTTGACTTTCCAAGTTAATGAAAGAATAATGACAGAAGCAAATTGGTATTTATCATAATGAGCTGTAATTGTGAATGTTGACTGTACAGTTTAGTTTAGTACATTATGTTTACTGTTGTTGAAGAATAGCGATAATGCTTGCCAAAAAGGCTTGGCTCTTCATTTTGTTGCAATAGTGCGAAAACAAGGAGAGAAGAAATATGAAATTGTGGAGCACATCTGTTTTATTGTGTTTATAAACCTCTCGATCATGCATTACAAAGTAATAATGATTTTCAAACTCATGAGTAGGAACTGACTTGGAAGACTCTTAAAAACAAAGATAAAAAAGGATCTTTATTGGTTCTTTGTTGTACATTATAGGTTATTCAAAGAATACTCTTCTTATCAACCATTTGTTCTTAGGAATTTAAAAAGTTCTTAATGTTACTTTATTGGTTCTTGCTGGTTTGAGATATCATGTGTTAACAGACAAAATCAAAGCCAAAAGCACCTTTAGATAAATGGTTTTCTAATGTTACTAAAGATTTCTATTTCACAATAAATGCTGTTCTTTTGATCAAAGAATCAATCATGAAAATAATGTATATCAGTTTCCACAAAAGTATTAATTAGCACAACTGTTTAAACATTGAAAATAATTAGAAACACTTTACTTAAAGCCTTTATGTATAATGCCTTATAAAGGTATTCATAATGTATGTTATAATGCATTATATCTTTTCATAAATAACTGTAACCAAAGTTAAAATGCATTATAATATTTGCAGATTCCTTGTTAAATCTGAAACTGATTGTTTGTTGTGTGTTTTAATGCATTATACTTTCTAAAGGCTTAACGTAAGTGTTATAATGTATTATAACAGTGGTTACAATTATTCATAAGACTATACAATGCATTATAAGGTGCATTAAAATCATAATTAATGCATTAAAAATACTTTTATAATGCATTAATAAAGGCTTTAAGTAAAGTGTTACCGAAATATTTCGTGAGCACCAAATCAGCACATTAGAATGATTTCTGAAGGATCATGTGATACTGAAGACTGGAGTAATAATGCTGAAAATTCAGTTTTGCCACCAGAGGAATAAATTACATATTAAAATATAATATGGAGCAGTTTTTTCAAAAACATAAAAAATAAAAAAAATCGTACCGATCCCAAACTTTTGCATGGTTTTGCATATTTTGGATGAATTCAGTCTTTATTGAGTCTTACATTTTATATAGATCTTATACACTAGAGAAACAAGTGTGTAGCCATCTTTAGAATTTTGTGTTTGAACTTCCGTTCGGTACTTCTGTATATTTCAATGGCATCGCTATCGAATGGTAATTAGCTTTGTGAAGTGGACTGACTTATTGTAAAGTTAACGAAAGTTATCATGAGCATTGTAATGTTTGAAGCGGATGTCGTAACAAATATCAGTAGATCGAGAAGATTTTAAAATGAGTGGTTCATTCATTAATCCGTAAGATCTTACCTTCATGCTGTGGAAATACAAACCGAAAGACAACACAATGAGCGCATTGCTGAAAAGGGGCGGGGCTACATAAGGTCTATATGAATATCATATTGCTCTTGCTTTGCACTGGCTGAAGCAGTAATAGAAAAGCCCTCACGTGGTTGTCAACACCAGTCTCTCTCATATTACTCACAGTCCTGCATTCTCTTTAGATCTGAACTCTGAGCTCATCAGATCCTGCCTGAGGGATGGTGTCGTGCACATTCTCTGAATGCCAGCATGTGGTCGGGCATTGAATGGGTGAGATCCCAATTTTGAAATGATGCCATGGCTTGGATGGTGATCCTCACATCTGGAGATCATCTCTGTGCTTCCATCCAGTCCAGAATCCAGAAGAACCAGTGTCAGAACCAGTCTAGTCCAGTTCTGACAACTGCACAGATACATCCATATAGATGGGCATAAAAATTGTCAGAACAATAGCTTTGCATTTATGTTCTCAGTCTTATTGTTGCTTTTTGATTCCATTTGGTTTGCAGGTTATCGTAATCGGTGTGTACAATGAAATGTCTGTTTATTATATAAAAAAAACCTGTAAATTGCTTGTAAATTCACACCTTGTAGGTACGTCTGATTCAGAACCACTAAATGTATTGTTTACAGAGATAGTAATGCTACAACATTCTTTCCAATGACCTCTGTATCTATAAGTAGATGTAAGCAATGAAAAAGATGGACGATGGGAATTTTTGAGCACTTGAGTTAAATGATGCCCACTTCCCCTTTTTTGAGTGCAGTTGCAATCACATTGATGTTTGTTTGTGCTGTAATTGTCTTGAAATGTTAAGCAATAGGTTCATTTTGCAGTCTTGAAACAGTTCATTGATTTTACAGTTTTGCCTCTTGTTGCTCGTAAAAATGTTTCTTTGTGTTTTACTCGAGGGCTGTTGTTATTACAGATTCCAGTCTGATGTATTTCATCATTTCATTGTGTTAAACTCGACAATATTCTTCTACATACGGCAGAAGTTGCTTTGTTGATGCAATAGAGCTGCTGTGAAGGTGTGTATGTGTGTCTGTTTTATTTCAGGCTCTCGTTAGCAGTAGATATCCCATATACATCAGATCTGTTTTAGTAATTGATCTGTCCAGGCTGGCCAAGAATTCTCCAGAGATGACTACTTGATTGCATGTTGGATATGCATTTGTATATCAACTTGCATCACCCACAACAAGCATCCGAGTTCAAATGTTGTGTCCCAAATTATGAAATATACACTGTAAACACACTATACACACATATAGTCAGTGCTGGGGAAAGTTACTTTTTAGGGTAATGCAATACAATATTGTTTTACCCCCTAAAAATGAACTAATTGCATTATTTAGTTGTTACATAGTTATTTTTGTTACATTACTTTTGCATTACATTGGACTTGCTTGGTTTATATATATATATATATATTTATATATATATATATATATATATATATATATATATATATAGCAAGTGAACCTTTTTTTCCTCGAAGTTGATATGTTAGAAGCAGGAAAAATGGGCAAACGTAAGGATTTGAGCGAGTTTGACCAAATTGTGATGGCTAGACGACTGGGTTCTCCAAAAACTGCATCTCCAAACCTGCAGCTCTTGTGGGGTGTTCCCTGTCTGCAGTGATCAGTATCTATCAAAAATGGTCCAAGGAAGGAACAGTGGTAAACTGGCGACAGGGTCATGGGCGGCCAAGGCCAGTCAGGGTGCCCATACTGACCCCATCCACCGCCAAAAGCGCCAACAGTGGGCACGTGAGCATCAGAACTGGACCACGGAGCAATGGAAGAAGGTGGCCTGGTCTGATGAATCACATTTTCTTTTACTTCAAGTGGATGGCTGGGTGCGTGTGCATCGCTTACCTGGGGAACACATGGCACCAGGATGCACTATGGGAAGAAAGTAAGCCGGCGAAGACATTGTGATGCTTTGGGCAATGTTCTGCTGGGAAAACTTGGGTTCTGCCATCCATGTGGATGTTACTTTGACACGTACCACCTACCTAAGCATTGTTGCAGACCATGAACACCCTTTCATGGAAATGGTATTCCCTGGTGGCTGTGGCCTCTTTCAGCCGGATAATGGTTTGAGGAGCACAACAGCAAGTTTGAGGTGTTGACTTGGCCTCCATATTCCCCAAATCTCATTCCAGTCGAGCATCTGTGGGATGTGCTGAACAAACAAGTACTGTATATTTATATATGAAAGTTCTGTTTTTGGCAGATGTAAAGTTCCTTTTATACCAGAAGTGAAATGAATAATCCTCAGGCTGAAGGAAATGCAAGAATAGAGTACGCAGCTCATAAACCTTTCAGCTGTGCTGCCATTCTGGATTGCAGAAGAATAGGAGAAAAAAGTTCAACACTCTTATTTCAGCAATAAAAACAAAAAGTTTATTTTGCTTATTGGTATGGTTGAATTGTCTCATCAAAGGTCAGCAATAAGGACATTGGTTTATAAAGTGATATTAAATACATAAAGTATATGTGTGTTATTTAACATATTGAATTATTGTGAAATATTCTGAGTTTGCATCTGAATCTGTTTTTGTGCAAGTCAGATGAGTAAATGTGTGCTTACATTTAGTCTAGAACTACAATAACCATCATGTTTACACACGCCTCTGCACTTACGATTTCTGT
This sequence comes from Hypophthalmichthys molitrix, assembly GCA_037950675.1. NCBI lineage: Eukaryota > Metazoa > Chordata > Actinopteri > Cypriniformes > Xenocyprididae > Hypophthalmichthys > Hypophthalmichthys molitrix. The sequence continues at coordinate 15,323,820 of CM075509.1, forward strand.
CAACATGGGGACAGGAGAGATATCAGTCAATACATGGGAAAACAAAGTAATTTGCATTACTTACTTGGAAAAAGTAACTCAGATATTTTGTTGTGAATTTAAAAGTAATGTTACTTTACTAGTTATTTGAAAATGCAATCTGATTATGTAACTCGCGTTACATTTAATTCCCCTAACACTGCTTATAGTGTATGAATTATAGGGCTCAATCAACAGCAGTTACCACAAAAATTAAATAACGTCAATATTATTTCAGCTGTAAATTTATTCTGGACTACTTTATAATCATTTTAGGGTTTTAGGCTCATGTTGTCATGGCAACTTTACACAAAAAAAAGGTTAGCAAGTGATTTTTTGTTTCTTCACACTAGCTGTTTGGCAGGAAAGGCAACATGTACAGTTGCTCTCATGACTCCAATCAGGCCACAAGTTACTTCCCAAAATCCCCACCATAACCATCACATGATTATTGAGTTTTTATGCTCCATTATTGCTAGTAAAAACAAACCCATCATGCGACATTGGCAGACTTGTAATTTTCATTATCCATAATATTGTTGAACCACCGTTAAGATGTGAGCCATCCAGCTAACATAATTAAGTCAGATTTTAGTGCAAGAGAGGCAGTATTTGTACTCTAGCTGAAAATCTGTGGAAATATTATTCAGTATGTGGGGAAAAAAAGAGAAAGACAGAGAAACCGAGGGCTGTAATATTATATTATGATTTGTTCTTCTCATAGTAGAAAAGCTGTTTGGTTTTCCACCATCCAATGAGATTACCCGCATCAAATAACCACTAGAGGTTTTACGCTCGACTCGCACACAAACACACAACACTCTCTCTCTCTCTCTGTCTCTCTCTTTGCCAAAAATTCTTTTGTATCCCATCTCCATAACAACAGCCTGAGTGGCTGAGAGCGAGAGAGGACCGAGAGAGTGAGTTTCTAATATTCACCGCATGGAAAGGCGGAGCTGCGGAGAGCATGTGTGAGCGTGTGTGTGTGTGAGAGACAGAGATGCTCAGATGGTAGTGTGCCGGGGTGGAATCAGGGCGGTGTGATGACTTGATGCACATCAGAGTAGATGAAGACGCAGGAGATCAGCTAACGCCACACATGGTGAGAAACCCACGCCTTTTACATGCATTTGGCAGGGGACAGGTGTGAGAGTGTGCGTATGTGTGTGTGTATGCACGTGTGAGAGTGTGTGTTTGGCCGGCCTCGATCTTCTGAGGGTTTTATGTAACAGGCTGCAAGACCAGAGATAGTTAGATAGAGCTATACACTACTGTCATTCTGTTGCGCTCAGCAGCGTGTGCTGGACTTCTGAAATCAGGAGACAAAGTCTCTGCGTTCTCTTTTTTTAGTCTAAGACTAAAAATATTTTTTTTTAGTTGCATTTTGCATTATTACACTATGAACAAGAAACCAATACTAGAATAGTTTGTATATTTAAATGAACATACTGTTTATTAAAACTACATCAAAGTCAATTTTATGATAGTTTTTAAACATTACATTGCTTAAATATAACTGCAGTACTGGCTAAATTATTATTAATAGGCACCTTCTGGTCAGTAAACACTGACGTATCAATTCAAGTTAATATAGATTCATTTGTAACCAAAGTGACTTTGTCAGAGTGGGCAAGTTGTTTACTCTGTAATTAGTCCATCTATTTCCACTAGTTTGACTCATTCAGACCGGCTCTGTGGAACAGATGTAAACAGGTATAATTGTATTGAATAGGCAGGTGTTATTATTATTATTATTATTATTACTATTGTTGTTGTATTGTGTGTAATCAGCCAATCACAGTGACTTGGAGGCACTGCTTCTTCTCATGTGACTTTTTGTTTGTATTTTTCCTTTTACTCCACCATGTTCATATCTGTGGAACATAAAAGGCGACATTTTAAAAGATGTCTGGATGGATTTTCTGTCCATATATTGAAAGTAATTGGTGTCCAGCGTTTTAAAATATTTTATTTTGTGTTCCACAGAAGAAAGTCATACATGCTTTCATTTTTAGGTGAGGTATCCGTTTTATTTTTCCATAAAAAATATGTTTTTTGAACCGTAAAGTTTAAATTGTCTATTAAGCAGTCTTGTGGTTATTTACAGTCTTTTTTTTTTTTGGTAAACTGAGGGATGAGTCGAAATTATTTTTAAATTACATGTTTGTTTGTTTTAATTATTAGTTTGATACAGCCACAGATGTTACGATGGAGTATCTGTAAGAAACTCTTGGCTAGAAGATCTCTCTAATGATACTTTTTAGCCAATTCCTTCCTTCAAGCATATATATACACTCATGTTGTTTTCATTCTTACATAATAAGGATTTGTGTGACAAGTCACAAAAAGACACTATGAAGCTTATAGGAAGATTTTTGGGTAAAAGAAATGAGCTGTAGCTACAGTAGTATTTGATTTTCTCTTTAAAGTAGTACTCAGTCTTGTTGAAATGTTGTTCAGTGCATTTTGAAATCTTATGTTATATGATTTTAAAAAATGGATTATGGATCAGGAATGTTGCATCAACAGATGTTCTAATGTATTTATTAAGACTTTTGTCTGTATGTCTCTGAAAGCTAAAATTAAGTCATTTCTGTGGAGTACTGTGAAGCTTTATTCCATCTCTGTTTCTTCCGCTTGGGAAAACTCGCCTGTTTTTGCTTTTATCCTTCTTTTGCATTATTCAACTTGCCTCACATCTCTCTCCCTCTCTTTTTCTCTCATTCCCTCAGGCTAACTTGAAAAAGTTTATGGAATATGTTCAGCAAAGGAATGTTGAGAAGGTATCAACGTTTCTGGAGAAAGGTCTTGACCCAAACTTCCACGACCCAGAGACCGGAGGTAAGTGACACCACCTTTACTCGAAAGTCCAGATTAATTAACATCTTCCAAATACCCAGTTTTGTGTGTTTGTGTGTTTTCTTGTATATATGGTTCATGAGGACACAAATGTGTATAATGATATGGGTATTACAATGTAAACATTGCTTAAAAAACATACTAAACCATTGTTGTTGTTTTTTTGTTTTTTTTTTGTTTTTTTTGAGAATTTGAAAATGCTAAAAGTTTTCTGTACTAGGTAGGTTTCTGGGTAGGGTTGGTGTAAGGGGATAGAATATACAGTATGTACAGTATAAAAACCATTACGGACAGGGTTTTTCCTGCATAGAGAATTACGAGGCGGCCACCTCCAGCTGTGAGTGTGGACAAAACTCAGACAGGCAGTCACATGCCCAGATACCCCTTTACTACGCACGGTTCTGTTGCGGCTTCCCGGCCTGTGTCCATTCTCGAACCGTTCCGCCCATCCCCACTGCAGAAAATGGGGTTCCGTGCCAAAAAGATCGCTTTCACTCTGGCCCTACAACTTGCTGGCTTCAAACGGAATAATTGTAGAGTCCCCGTAAACCACACATACAAGTGTGTGTGTGTGTGCACATCTGAGTGTATGTTGACTTTGCTCAGTACTATTAAATTGGTGCCATGACCCGATCTCTTAGTGTTTATCTCTTGGCTCTGGGTCAGCCAACAGCAGAATTTGAACTGAACAGTGGATATCCATTTCAACTGTATTTCAGTAATTCTTCAGTTAGATGATTTTTTTGGTCCCCTTGAAAGTTGTTAGTAATGTTGTTAAAAAAAAAGTGAAAAAGTTTGTTTCAATTAATTTAATATTTATGTGTACTTTTTAGTTTTTAGATTTTTTTTAATATATACTCTCCCCAATATGACTTTCATTCCTATCATGGCAGGTATAAAAAACACTTTGCTCTTGGTTTGTTTGAAATAAGATGTAACAGAAAACAGAAATTATAATAAATTATTTATTATTGTTGTTGTTGTTGTTATATTAGTAGTGACAATATTATTATTAATAACAATAATGTATTAGATTTTTATGTCATAATCTGAGAGTAGCTTTATTAACGTTTTTAATAAATAAATAAATTATTAATTTTCATTTATTTTAGGTTAATTGACTGCTAGCTAACTTGCATTAACATGTTTTATTAAACTACTCTAAAACTAAAAAAAAAAAAAATGGTATTGGCATCACACATTATCTGGCAAAATCCACTTGAAGGTTGATGAAGACGAAGATCAGATCTCATTCCAGAAATTTGATAAATGTAAGACACAATATGTAAGATATTTGGATTAAAATATCCAAAAACCACTAGAACAGTGTTATATATTTTGTTGACTTGTGTACTTACATAATCCCGGATGTTTCCAAGAATGTTTAAATCCAGAAAAATAAGCAATTTCAACCAGGACACGGACTGTGTCGGTGCGTCGCCTATCAATGACATCATACCTGCGTTATCCTTCATTTTTTTTGTTTTATTTCGTAGAAACCATGGAAACACCAAAGACTCTTTAATATATTCCATGTTTTATTAGACAAGGGAACAACTGTTTGGATACATTTATTGACAGAAATCTAATCATTGTTATATAGCTCAATACGTTTAGTCTTATTGTTTGAATCTCGTTTTCTTGATTATATTAACGATTTTCTAATATCGATCTAACTTACTGCAGTGTGCAACAAGTGTCTCATAGCAGCCGCCGAACGAACGCGCAGAGTAACGTTATAACATAATTTTCAACACACTCAAATGTAAGTAATATGATAAAGAGCGCTGCGTTACCCCACATATGCTTGACGGGAAGTGGCGACTGTGGCATAATAAAAGTTCTGCTGCTCTCGAGCAGTGTGTCACGCTCGTCTCTCATTAGCAATCGCTCCAGTTGCCTCGTTTCTGCTCGCACAGCACTCGGCCCTGCTCTGCTTCATACTACAGTAACATTAATAATCTCATCCATAAACATGAGTCCCATCCCGATTCTTTTCCCCTGGCTGTGAGGTGAAAACGACATCTCCCATGTTTTTTTGCCCAGCGGCAAAAAAAATACATATTGTGCCTTTAAGTTAGCATAAATAAAACAATCCAAATAAAAGATCCATTGTTCAAGTGGTTAGAAGTGCCCCTACTTGAAAAATCACCCATTTACTCACCATATTTTGAGCATTAAATGTCAGCTGTTAATCTTCATGGTCTCATTGAAAACTTAAACATTGAGAAGTTAAATATCCTCATTTCAGTTTTCAATTAGAGTGAAAGAAAAAGAAAGATTGTTCTGCATGAATGACTATGGTGTAATCAAGTTTGACCTCTCCCAGTGCATGCTGGGAAGATAAGACACCTTCTATGCAAATTCCCTCAAACTTATTCAGATTTATTCATGCATTTGTTTGGAAGTGGTTAGGACTGACCTCTGGCCACGTTGATGGACAGAAATGGAAGAGTTTGTGTTTGTATACACGCGTGTATTGTTACAGATAGAGCAGCAGTGACCTCCAGGTTGTGCAGCATTTTCAAAATCGGTGTAAAGCTGTCTGGAGACAGAAGCTGAACAATTTGACCACAGTTAATGTATCCTTGACCTTTGCCAGAAAGGAAGAGACCGGAAGAGAAAGATAGATTCAAAATAAAATGGACTTAAAAGGACAGTTAACCCAAAATGAAAATTCTTATGTTGTCATGATGGCATAAACCTGTCACTTTCTTTTGTGGAACAAAAAAGGAAAGAGCAGCATGAAAATTCTTTGAAACGTCTCCATTTGTATTTCACAGGAGGCGAGTCACAAAAAAAGTTACAAACTCCTTTAAAATTGAGCACATATTCACCGAAAAAGTCAACAGTTGTTTCTGTGTGTGCAGAATGTCCGTTGACAATGGCGTCGCAGCTGGAAGGCTGTGCAGAGCTCATAAAGGTTCTGAAGAATGGAGGAGCTCACCTGGATTTCAGGACCAGAGACGGCATAACTGCCCTTCACAAAGCAGTCCGCACCAAGAACCACACAGCACTTATAGTGAGTAAAACACACACACTCGTCCTGCCGACGATGGGAGGGAACATGGGGTTCTCATACTTGAAAGAGAGATCAGAGGTACGCGTGTCTGTCCAGACATGAGTCATAGAGTGGCACAAAGATGAAAAGCGTTCATTGACAGCAGGCTGTATAAAAGCTTGCTGTGTTTTATAATGATCAGAGCAGATCTTTTGCTGGAGAGGACTCTTACACAGCTGATGTGTCATCTGAAGTTCAACTGAAAGAGGCATATCAGTGTTGTTTTGTCACATTTTATGAACTCAAACAGTTATATTTACATACATACTTTGCTGTTTTTGGAATTGATATATAGTGGCGAGCTGTGACTTTTTTAACCAGGTATGCTGTTATGTCAAAACTGTTCCCGGTGCAGATAGGTTCACTCTACATAGAGTGTTAGATACTCAGTTGCTCACTCTCTTGACATGTTACAACACCGTAAGAAGTATTTCCAATATGTTGGACCTTTTATTGAAAGTAGCCTATATTTACCTGTTGAGACATGCCTTCACAGTCACCTATAAGAGCTGTGATTGTGTTGTTTGGGTGGGATGCGATGCACAAAAGGTTGTTTACAAAATATGCTGTATTTTTATGATTCCTTTAGATGGCACTAGTCCAGCACAAACTACATACGTCACCTTTAAACCATACGGTGCGTCGGCTTAGTGAAAGTCTCAGATCTAAATCAGAGACAAATAAACACTAAGGTGTCATTTTAAATGTATGCCAGAAGTACATATACATAATAAATAGACCTATTAGTAGCCTATTATAAATAATAATTAATATTATAAAGAACATAAGTATTCTTTTTAAAAAATACGTTGAAATAATGCAAATTGGTGGCATTAACAAACGAAAAACACATTGATTCAAAACTCGGAGAGTTACAGTAGGTCTGCTTACAATCTGTCTTTAACATTTTAGCCTATACATTTTCGTAAAAAATAAATTTCCCTGTGGAGAAAATAAAATATGAAAATAAAAGTTTTGACTGTTTAATTTGATTTAGTCTAGTTAGTGTTGTATCCAATACAATGTGATTTTCGGAGATCAAGATCTGGCAGCAGCAGCAGCACATTTTTAGTCTTGGGCGAGCGATTCGCGGACAGCTTTCCCAGCGCATGGAATCCTGCATAGACCAGCAAACCAATGAGAACGCGTGACAGTGCTGATGACACATAACAACAGAGCATAGCCGGCAAAGCTGTTGTAAGATCAGCATACCCAGAACCCTCCGTCACTGGCAGATTTGAAGAAAATTATCATGGTTTGGCAAATAAATATATGACGGACTATAGCATATGCATTACCAACATTTTATCATGTAAGCTTTATGGTATACCTCAAACAAAGGAATTTATAGTAATTTATAGTGATAATATGAATTAGCGAGTCCACGATGGCTTGGGAATGCAGAGCATTTGCAGCTTATATGGACTGCACACCCCTGATATATATATATATATATATATATATATATATATATATATATATATATATATCTCCATGTGCACCCACTCCCTCTACACTGTGAAAAAAATTGCTAACAAACATGTAAGCTGGATTTTAGCAAGCTCCATTGTGATAATCTACTCAAATAAAAGTGTAATAGAGCCAGACTGTGTTCCTTCACAAGCCATTTGCGCTGTTTGCTGCTACTAAATCTGCGGGCGAACCTTCTGATTTGATGAATTGTAATAAATCGAAACGTAATAAACATTAACATAATTTGGAATTACTATTAGGAATTTCACTGCTTTTGAGAGAAGTTTCTTGTTTTACCAGTTTTCATAATGTAGAGAATGTGTTCATTTCTGTGATAAATATAATAAACTAGATGAGGTAAAATAAACCATGTGTATATGTTGACATTCTCTTGATTTGTACTTGCATGAAAGTGCAGTAATTCTGATGAAATGTAAAAACTATCTGTAATTATTTGAATGTGAACTCATAAAATGAGTCTTGGATGACTTGTCCTAGCTAATAAATTGGCTTGGCTTTTGAATCATCAGTTATGAGGGTCTGTGGTGCAGTCTAGTCTCAGCCTCAGATAGCACACCCAATCTGTTCACTGATCGCCTAATGCATATTGCATTACAGAACTGGTAGGTGCTAGCAGTAAATCTGCAAGGATAAGCGACAAAGTGCAACATACTATGCTGATATTCGAAAGTCTTGCTCGACTGGTAGGGTTGTATGTTCAAATCCCACAATGGGTGATCCATGAACTTTTGCCTTCATGCCCTTGAGCAAGGCACTTAAAGATATGCTGTGTGTGATTTTTTTTTTTTTTTCCATGGAATAGTATGCAGTAAATGTCCCTAATACTTGACAGATATCATTGAAATTGTCTGACAGCCCAAGGTGCTGTAGAAAGTAAAAAAGAGTCTGACTGTGGAGTATTGCTGCTAGACAGTGACAAAACTTTGAAGCGATCTCTGTCTGTCAATTGTGTATGGTCACATTCGCCATTATTGGGTTCGCTGACTTTTAAGGGCAGGATTTTAGCAAGGAATTTAATTGGCTAAATGAGAGAAATGAGCATCATTTGTTTGTGCAGACGCTGCTGGACTTGGGCGCCTCTCCGGATTACAAGGACAGTCGTGGCCTGACTCCTCTGTATCACAGCTCTATGGTGGGGGGCGACCCGTACTGCTGCGAGCTCCTGCTGCATGATCACGCTCAGGTGGGCTGCATGGACGAGAACGGCTGGCAGGAGATTCACCAGGTAACACATTTGTTGTAATGTTTATAATTCAAAACTCCTTTCAAAGTTAATGAATGAAGCTGCAGAATTTTGTCATTCAGAAATCATCATGGGATTGACATCACAACCACATTCACGTTCACATTTACATATACAATTCAAATGTTTGGGACAGTAAGATTTTTATTTTTATTTTGACAGATTATTTTTATTTATTGAGAGCTGCATTTACTTAAAGATGTGAGTCTCAAAATGTCCTTTTCAAACAGCAACTTACAGTAGTGTCTCGAAAACTGTCTTTATGAACGTGCAATGGGAGTCAAGCCAGTATTCTCTTACCAGTACCTATAGTGATAGTGACCAAATTATTATCAAAGATGGAGACGTTTTGATATGACAAGAGTCCAATGAGTCACGAGTTCATCCGTCAAATAAATTAACTGACAGCAGCAGTTATATCCAGTGTTGGGGGTAACACATTTCAAGTAATGTGAGTCACTGCACATCACTCCCGGATAACTGAAAATGGGCAAATAGGTGGGACGTGGTTGGAACCAAGGTGACTGGTTGCTGAAACCACGCCCGCCTGGCTCAACATGATCATGTTAGCAGGCAAAGGAGCTATCTATCTATCTATCTATCTATCTAAGATACTATCTAAAATATTAATAAAGATAACAAGTTATATCATTAGAAAGTTATAAAGGTTTACTGTCAATCTAAGGTGTCTTTTTTAAGATATAGATGCTCCAGCATCAGTAATTAATTTGTGTCGGGTGTGCAAAAAAACAACACGCAAAATCAAATGGGACTCCATACCTTTATAATGAAATAGCGATCGCGAGATGAATCCAGTCCATTGCACTTAATTGGGTAAAATGTCCATGAGTGTCCATTGCAAAACAAAAAACAGTACTTTTTGTCCACAAAAGCATTAAATCCATGAAATATTGATATATTATCCATTGTTTACATCACATTTCTTCTGAATGATCTGCTCTCCATCATCATTCTTCAAGAAATGATGCAACCTGAGCAGTGTTTATGTTGTAAAACTGTATATGATCATATATATCTCTCAAACAAATGAGCATGTGTCCAAAGTATAATTTTTCAAAATAGTGCAGCAGTTTTAGTTATATAATATCCAAGAAGTGCTGTAGGAGTTTTATATCCTCCCGGCATTGTCACTGTAGTAAATCTCAGGAACAAAACTTTTAGCCAATGCCACTTTTCAACAACGTGTGTTCTGTTTATCTTCCGCATACGTGCACATGTACACAGACGTACATCTGTCACCTGTATCTGTCTTGAGTCTCGACCATTAACGCAGCAAGCCATATTATTTTATAACTGTATAAAATAATCCAGAAAAAAAGCACAAATACGGCTGAAATGCCAAATTCAACGGCTGGAATTAGCTGAGGTAACATGACGGCTCACAGACAGCAGCGGCAATCTACCTGTCACTCAAGTGACCACGCCCTTAATTATGCAGAACTTTAAGGCTTAATATAATTTAAACGGATGAGTTATAAAAAAATTCACCCCCCTCAAAGTTGTCATGAAGGACAAAATTAGCAGCATAGACCAAAACCACAGTTTGATCCAGGCTGTAAACATTTTTTTTTCTGCTGCAAAGTTGGCCATTTTAACATGGGGTCAATGAGATTCTGCTCTCTTTTGGAGCCTGTCGATGAATCGCTGTTTAAGTCACTTCCCTATTGGCTTCACGAGAAACTGGGGGAGGTTGCCGCTTGGTTGAGACGCTTTGTTGCACTGTTACTTATAACTGATTCTGCAGATAATTTGTTTCAGACTAAAAATCACACAATGTAGAGTACTTGCTATGTATGTTCGGAGACCAGCAATATTAATTTCTCATCCATTTTGTTCCGTTCTCTGCTTGTTGATGTCGCTGTCCCGCCCCTCCTCCACTCTGATTGGACGGCTGGCTAAAAATTGACAGTGATGAGCGCTGCATTTTACTCAAAGTTGAACATTCTTCAACTCGAGGCGACCAGTAAAAAACGCAGAGCGCTCAGCGCTTAGACTAAATGTGAACATACATTTACTCATTTACATCTTCTCCTGAAAATGTTATGGTGCGAGTTCAGTTATAGAATGCAGTTGTCACTCCCATAAAAAACTGTGTGTGAACGTAACCGTATTAAGGACACAAATACAGAACTGACAACCATATTCTGCTGCTGTGTGAACTTGGCCAGAGTGAACTACCTACACAAGTCTTAAAAGCATTCTAGGTCTTTTCAGAGTCAGAAAAAGGATGGAAAATGAAAAACTAAATTACGGCTGTTTTTTGTGCAAATAATGTTGCCAAACATTACAAATGGACTTCAAGAGGGAAAAAATACTACAATAAATAGAGCGCACACACACGATGAGGTCACAATTGACTTACAATCAGCTGACCCTGTGAATTACTGCAGGGTTATGCAGTAGGAGATTGTTTTCTACAGGCGTTTTCTCCATCTCTATCCATGATCTGGAGGCTGGCCAGGTGCACACATTCACTTCTAAATTATTTCTCTCAGTTAGCAGCCCCTGGTGCATGACATTTGCATTCATGACATCTGACCTTTTCTGAAGCTTGAAAAGGGTGAGAGAGAGAATATCAGTCAGGGACGTATATCCACACTTGTTTTAACCTCCACACAGGATCTAAAATTAATACTTGCCAAATGTGAATGAAAAATGGCAAGCAAATAAGACTGATTTGCTCACTAGTTGTCTTTGTTATGACTGTATAGCTTTACTTAAGCTAACTTTATGCATATGCATAAGAATATTGTTGTTAATGTCCTAATAAATAAATATTATAATAATAATATTTGTTGTTGTTTTTATATTAACATTAAAACCAATATTTAGTACAAAAATAGTACAAAAAGCAATAGAGTCCTAATACATTTATAGTAATAAATTGTTATTATTATTATTATTATTATTATTATTATTATTATTAGACTTTAAAATAACCCTTAAATGTTGTTTTGCAAACATGTTGTTTTGCAGCTTTGCAAGCACTGATATTTTCTTCAGGATATGCAAATCTATTGTTCTATTTCTTTTTGCCCTGTTTAGAGAGGAAAGATGAGAGCTTGCGGTCTCTTTTCTGTTTATGAAAAACAATCATTTTGTAGCCGCAGCTGAGAGCGTCACGTCTGGAAACGGATGGATGGGTAAATGGATGGATGGAGGCATAGATGCCCTGAGGGTGGACAGAGCTGCTGGGTCAGATAGGACTGTGCGTGTGTGTGTGTGTGTGTGTGTGTATACATACACACACACACACACACAGCTGTACCGTACAGTGTTTAACCTGAGGCTCATTCCCCAAATTAGATCAGGCCTAAAAATGTGACGGACATGCTGTGTTACCTACACCTCACAAACACACACTGCCCTCAGGAGTCTTGCCCTTAGTGTGCAGAAAGAGAGCAATGGTTGTCAGGCCTCATTTGTGTGTGGGTGTAGGGAGGTGGGCACTTTCCTTATCATAATATTTATTTTTCCACCACTCTCCCTCCTTTCTAATGTTCTCATCCATCTGTCTGACCTACAATTGTCATTTCCAAAGAGAACCTATGGCAACCCAAGCAAATGCCAAGTGTCTTTGTCTCGATGAAGCTGCTTTTCACACACCACTGTAGTTTATATTTTAGTTATCCTTGCACATCTGTCAGTGTGTCTCTTTAAATGGACGTGTATATTGTACATCACTGAATGAATGGCTAATGTGAATTCCTGTCTCCCATTATGCGTTGTCAATTAAACTGTAGCTAACCGTCTATACAAACATACTGTGGAGCTAAAGCTAACATTAACTCTGTTCAAAAACGTAGTACACCACCTACCTAGACAGCATTTTAATGTTGTTGCCTTCTAAAGTAACTTTAGCCAACTTTTAAATAGACAGAAAGAAATCACATTATCATCAACAACTGTTATTTTTATTATTATTTTTACCAGTGGTAATATCATCATAACAACTATTATTATTACTACTAATAATACTAATACTACTACTAACAACATCACATTATCATCAACAACTATAAAATTATTATTTTTATTATTACTACTACTAACAGTAATATTATTGTATTAATAACAACAACAACAATATTGTTATTATTAATATCACAGTATCAACAATAGCTGTTATTATTACTACTACTACTACTAACAACATTACATTATCATCAACAATAACAAATATTATTTTATTATTATTAACAGTGATGATACATCGTATTAACAACTATTTCTACTACTACTACTAACAAACAACATCACATTATCATCAACAACTATTATTTTTTTATTATTACTAATAACGGTAGTTTCATTGTATTAACCACAACATTATTATTATTATTTTTGCTACTTACAGTAATATCACCTTATCATCAACAACTAGTATTATTATTAACAGTATTAATATCGTATTATCAAGAACTATTATTACTACTACTAACATCACGTTTTCATCAACAATAACAACTATTATTATTGATATTATTACTAACAGTAATATCCTTGTATTAAAGGTGCACTATGTAATATTTTCTGTCCGCTAGAGGTCGCTAGAGGTCTATTCAAAACAAAGGCGTAGCTTGATGACGGCAAGTTTAAGCGTAGAATCTTGGGACATGTGGTCTTCATCGCAACAGTCGGTGGAAAAGAATTGGGAAAGGACTCGGGAACAAATCATGTTCATGGATGTGATTATTAACGTTACTGTAGTATGAAACAGAGCAGGACTGAGTGTTGTGGGAGCTGAACGAGGCCGCTGGAGCGATTGCGCAACACACTCCGCAAGCAGCGGAACTTTTATTATGCCACAGTCGCCGGCGCCGCTTCCGCTTTTCCGGTCATGAGTATGAGGTAACACAGCTCTGTTTATCATATTAGATACGTTTGAGTGTGTTGAAAATGATGTTATAACGTTACTGTTACATGTGCACTCTGTTTTGGACTTGTGTTGTGCCTTTTCCCGCCACTGATCACCCCAATCATCACTTTCAGCTGTGTTCCATCACAGTCCTTGTTTCCCTATGTATATAAGCCCTGTGTTTCCTTTTCAGTATTGTCCGGTGTTGTTCATGTGTAGTGTGGTTGTCTCCTCGTTTACCTGTCTGTGGATTATCTTCCTTGTGGATTTATTAAAGAAAGTAATACTTCTATTCCTCCTCGTCGTGCGTGTTTATGCTCACAACCAGCTAATGTAACAGTTACTCTGTGCGTTCGTGCGGTGGCTGCCGTGAGACACTTGTTGCACACTGCAGTAAGATAGATCGATTTTAGAGTATCATATTAAATGCTGGATGGCTTGTGTTCATAAATGGAATGCAATTAATTTTAAAACATATTGTATGATGGAGAAAATTCTGTATTACTGTTAATAGCATAATCAGATGCAGCTTTATTTTTATGTTAGCTACTTGACAAAATAGTGTTTTTCTCTGAGGCATGGTAAAGCATGGTACTTGCAAAAAATCAAGAAAATTAGATTTAAACAATAAGACTAAACGTGTTGAGCTATATAACAATAATTAGTTTTCTGTCTATAAATATATCAAAACAGTTGTTCCATAGTCTATTAAAACATGTAATATATTAAAGAGTCTTTAGTGTTTCCATGGTTTCTACAAAATAAAACCGGAAACTGAGGGTAACGCGGGTATGACGCAATTGACAGGCGACTCCTCACACGTCCCGGAGCCTTGGTTAAAATTGCAATTTTCTCACGATTGACAAAGAGTTGGAAACATTTGGGAAATTGTAAGTACTCAAGTGAACAAAATATATAACACTGGCCTAGTGGTTTTTGGATATTTTACTGCAAAATTCTTACATATTGCACCTTTAACAACAACAATTGCGACTGAACAATTTGTCAATCACTTTTATGTCTGCATTGTTGCACTGTCCACTTTCCGGAGCATTAAAAAATTCTTAAAAGATTGAAATTCGAATCTCCTAATTTTAAGGCCATTAAAAAGTCTTATATATATATATATATATATATATATATATATATATATATATATATATATATATATATATATACACCCCATGAACAAAGCAGGCTGTGCTACTTACTGTTTCTGAACAGCCATTCAGTCATTTAACATGTCATTTGATCAGTCACATTACATCCAGTTATGTATGTAATTGATTTGATCTTTTACTAAACACTATTACATGTTACATGTACTATTTGTAAACACATGACAGACAAAAGTTTTTTAGCATGGAGTACTGAGTTGAGTACTGTTTATTATATTACATATAGCCTAATTAAAATACATAATACAATGTATTTTGAGAATTGGTAAGTTTGTTTTTTTATGAGTCTACGATATTAAAGGATTAGTTCACTTAAGAATTAAAATTTCCTGATCATTTGCTCACCCCCCATGTCATCCAAGATGTTTGTCTTTCAGTCAAAAAGAAATTAAGTTTTTTGAGGAAAACATTCCAGGATTTTTCTCCATATAGTGGACTTTAACAGTTACCAATGGGTTGAAGGTCCAAACTGCAGTTTCAACGCAGCTTCAAAAGGTTCTACACGATCCCAGCCAAATAATAAGGGTCTTATCTAGCAAAACAATGTAATTTTCTTAAAAAAAAAAAAAAAAAAAAAAAAATTATATACTTTTTAACCACAAATGCTCATCTTGCAGTAGCTCTGGAATGCTCATTACGTAATCATGTTGGAAAGGTCATGCGGAAGTACCGAGCAAGTT
Organism: Hypophthalmichthys molitrix; assembly: GCA_037950675.1. Taxonomy (NCBI): domain Eukaryota; kingdom Metazoa; phylum Chordata; class Actinopteri; order Cypriniformes; family Xenocyprididae; genus Hypophthalmichthys; species Hypophthalmichthys molitrix. The sequence goes on from CM075509.1 coordinate 15,339,232, forward strand.
TTTACGTCAAGTCAAAATGGCCTTTACAAAAAAGGTAAAACGATGTCGGACGATTTTAAAGTTGAAGGAAAAAAATTTGTTTTTTGCTGTCCCGCGGTACTTCCGCCTACGTCATGCGTGACCTTTCAAACGTGATTACATAATGCATGGCACATGGCAGAGCAGTGCAAGATGAGCATTTGGGGTTAAAAAGTATACAATTTTTATTTTTTTTTAGAAAATGACAGATCGTTTCAGAGAGATAAGATAGGATAAGATAAGACCCTAGATAAGACCCTTATTCCTCAGCTGGGATCCTGTAGAGCCCTTTGAAGCTGCACTGAAACTGCAATTTGGACCTTCAACCCATTGGTAACTGTTGAAGTCCACTATATGGAGAAAAATCCTGGAATGTTTTCCTCAAAAACCATAATTTCTTTTTGACTGAAGAAAGAAAGACATAAACATTTTGGATGACATGGGGGTGAGTAAATTATCAGGAATTTTTAATTCTGAAGTGAACTAATCCTTTAATTTTCATTTTGTCAGGTCTTAAAAAGATCTTAAAAAGTCCTAAATTTGATTTTAAAGAATGTGCAGCAACCTTGATTTTTTTTGGTTAGCAGTGATGGATTAACCATATGGGCATCTGGGCACCACGTCCAGAGGATCACCATACAGAGCCGTATAAATGTTTTCAAACCGCAGGAGACAGCCAAAGACCTAGCCCCAACTGCGTGGCTAAAGATGAGCAAACACAGCCGTGAATGTTAATTTGCTCCTGTGCTAGAGAACGATTGGATCCCGCTGGATCTCACAGCTGGAGGCCCCTGGGAGTCCCTCAAATGTCCAGTCACTACTCCTGCCCTGCTCTATCTCTCTTTTCCACTCTTTCTCAGGCAGACAGCTTTTAAGCAGTTTTTCTACATCCCACACTCCATTAGTATGCAAAGAGGACACATTTTGAATTATGGTGGAAAGAAAAGTGACATTGATAACACCAAACAAAGGCAAACGGTTCTGCTCTTTCTCATTTCATAAACCGAGAACATCAGGATGTGAGAGCGAGGTGTGTGTGTGTGTGAAAGAGAGAGGCAGCAGCTATTGTTTTACTCATTAACATGATTTTAGTTCTGTGCAGGCTGCAAATTGACACAAAATAGAAACAACAACTGCAAAGTTTTTTATGTGTGTATGTTTTGTCAGGCTTGCCGTCACGGACATGTGCAGCATCTTGAACACCTGCTGTTCTATGGAGCAGACATGAGCGCTCAGAATGCTTCTGGAAACACTGCCCTGCACGTGTGTGCTCTCTATAACCAGGTAACTTCTTCAATCATACTGTATGCATTCCCTTAGCAACCAGAGAACACACACACACACATATATTCTTCAGGCTCAGATGCCTGTACCCACAAGGACACACTCAATCATTCTGCCTGAAATATCTGCACCCTTTTTAACCAAGTAAAACATGAGCATGCAGGCGTTTGTAAGCATACGTTGCATTAGCAATTGTTATGTATAATATGTTGTCACTATCACAGAGTTAATGAGTGTAAAACAAAGCAGCAAGGTCACAGATTGTTCATTCAGTCACACAGAAATGCAAAGAGTGATCTAATCCTCAGGTGTGTGTGTGTGTGTGTGTGTGTGTATGCGTGTGTTTGTGGTGTGCTCATGCATTTTAATTCTGCTCTTATTAAGTATTAATGGACGCTTCCACAACACACACACACACACACACACACACACACACACTCTCACCCACACAAACACAAAGACAGTCCTTTAGGAAGGCCTGAAAACACATGGAGTCACAGAACTCACATGTGCTGTGTTCTTTATCTTTCCATCTTTCTCTCTCACTATTGAATCTGCTATTGCTATTGAATCTCTCTATCGTGTCTGTGAACATCTCGTCTGCTGTAATATAGAGACTAGCAGATATATAGATTATACTGATAAGCTGAACTTTGGCTATTTTGAGAGTGTTTTTCTCCTAAATTGAGGATATACAATACTATAAATATAAAACATATATACATATATAAAACTTATATGTTTTTGAACAAAATCTCTTATAGTCACCAAAGCTGCATTTATTCAATCAAAAATACTGTTAAAACAGTAATATTGTAAAATATTATTACAATTTATAATAACTGTTTTCTGTTTGAATATATCTTAAATTAATTTAAAAGAATAATTTATTCTTGTGATGGCAGAGCTGATTTTCAGCAGCCAATTTTTCCAGTCTTCAGTGTCACATGATCCTTCAGAAATCATTCTAATATGCTGATATATGCTGCTATAGTAGTTACAGTTACAGTGACAAATTTGATCTAAATTATAGTTTTGGTCAAAGAGTGAGCTTAAAAAGATTGCAAATTGTTCCTTTGGAAACATATTGGGATATCCTTACTTGGAAACTCAATTTATAAATAAAAAAATAAAAATAATAATGGTTCCCTGAGATACTTCACTCATACTGCGTATGGGGAAAAACTCCTTTTTTCCTCGATACTGAAGCCTTTTTCAATAGCGCAGTGTAACTGCATGGCCATTCGTTCAAACTGGGAAACTTTTTGAATCAATGACGGCGCGGCGGAGCTGCACTAGCCTATGGCGATACAGCGTGCCAAAGCCCGCCAGAATGGGCGGGGCGTCTGGCTATATAAGCAAGCATTTCGCCATAGGATTTCAGATCTATCTCCTTAAGCGACGACATGCTTTTCTTCGCTGGACAACGAGACTGAACGCCTTCGCTTTCTCTCGCCTGCTCACCGCGGATCAAGCCTGCTTCTCGACGTTAATAGGGGCAACGCAGCGGACCAGCTGAGACTTGCCGACCGCCTGCAGCGCTGGGGCCCTCGCAGACTGCCCGCTCTCGAGCCGCCCGCTTCGCCGCTTCCGGTTTCTCATCGCTTCCCCTGCCGCCTATCGGACAGCATGACGGTGGTGTCCTACATAAATCACCATGGCGGTCTTTCGTCAAGACGCCTCAATGCGCTGGCAAAGCAGCTCTTGGAATGGGAGCTGCCCAACCTGTGAGCTGAGAGCATCGCACATACCAGGCAAAATGAATCTGGGTTTTTCTCAGATTCTGGGAGATCTTCGGGAAGGCAGAGGTCAACCTCTTCGCCTCAGAAGACAACTCTCACTGCCCAATCTTCTTTTCGAAGGACAGGGATGCGCTGGCCCGCGACTGGCCCAGCCTCCTCCTCTATGTTTTTCCCCTGGTCACTTTGATCCCTCAGGTCATCAGACGAATCATGGAAGACAAACACAAAAGTTTGCCTGGTGGCCCCACTCCGGAGGAACCAGCTTCGGTCCTCAGAGCGCTCAAAGGCCCTCCCACCACTGCGGTCAGCTGACCTTCGACCCCTATCGCTTAAGTCCGCTCTGCTATTGGCTCTAGCACCAGTAAAGCATGCAGGCGATCTGCAGGTCCTCTCCATGAGCCCTGCGTGCCTCGAATTTGGGCTTAATGACTCAAAGGTCATCCTGAAACCCAGGCATGGCTAATTTCCTAAGATGCTCTCGACTCCGTTCAGAGTGCAGGTAATTACCCTCTCAGCGCTACCTCCCTCAGGGGACGAGCGTGAGCTGGACTTACTCTGCCCCGTTAGGGCATTGAGGACTTACATAGAGCGATCCGCGCCTTTTTGGCAGTCGGACCAGCTCTTTGTGTGCTTTGGCGGCTGCACCAAGGGGCTTCTGGTCACAAAGCAAAGACTCTCGCTATGGATTGTGAACGCTATCACTCTTTGTTACTCCTCTATGGGCCTGGATTGCCCCATAGGAGTACGAGCCCACTCCACTAGAGGTATGGCCTCCTCGTGGGCCTGGTCTAGTGGTGTCTTCATTAAAGACATCTGTGAGGTGGCCGGCTGGTCCTCGCCGTCCATGTTTGTCAGGTTCTATAACTTGGACGTTCTGGCGTTGCACGCTCGGGTCCTTTCAGCGTGATTTGGCGGCCTCTACGTAGCCCATCGGTCGTGCTGTTATCTCATGGGAGCCAGCTCCCTCTTAGCATGTGTAACCATAAGGGTACGGCGGCTTTTGCCTCCCTACTTATCCCCTCCGGTGCCCAAGATAGGTTCAGTCGTTCCCTCCCATGGCACGGCATGATTGTATTCGTTCCCCATACGCAGTATGAGTGAAGTATCGAAAGGGAACGTACTCGGTTACGTACGTAACCTCGGTTCCCTGAGATACGGAACGAGTACTGCATTTGCTGCCATGCCATGGAGCTGTAAGACTTAGTGTCGTCGCTTCAGTCGATTGACCTGAAATCCTATGGCGAAATGCTCGCTTATATAGCCAGACGCCCCGCCCATTCTGGCGGGTTTTGGCACGCTGCATCGCCATAGGCTTGCGTATCGCCGTGCCGTCATTGGTTCAGAAAGTTTCCCAGTTTGAACGAATGGCCGTGCAGTTACACTGCGTTATTGAAAAAGGCAGTATCGAGGAAAAAAGGAGTTTTTCCCCATACACAGTACTTGTTCCGTATCTCGGGGAACCGAGGTTACGTACGTAACCGAGTACGTTACTAATTTGCAAAAAGCTTTCAGTTTTAGTTTTATATAAAAGCATTCAAAGTTTGTGGGTATGTCTTCATTGCTGTGTGTGTGTGTGTGTGTGTGCGTGCCCACGTTTTGGAATGTCCTCACTAAGATAGCGAAACAAACCTGTGTGTGTTTGTGATTTACTAATTTTACAGCAGTGGTTTCTGTTTATCTTCATTCAGCTCATTATAATGAGATTAAACTACAGCTGACCTGCACTAATGTAACTTCCAGTCTGAAAGAAGTCAGTTACAAACAGATCAATAACATCAAAAAAAACACAAACATGAAGAAAAGAGGACACCACACAATGACCTCTATACTTCTGAAACAAAAATAGTACAGTATTAAAGAAAGATCATAGTTCTACCGTTGTTGTCTAACAATATTGTTTAACTTCATTTTTTCAGGATTGGTTAGATATTTGTCTCTAGCGTCACATCTCAAACACAAACTTGCATGCACTGCACCAAGAATCTCACATCTCTCTGACAGCACAGATGTGTTAGACCCGTGTGACAGACGCACTTCAACAGAAAACAGAGCTGCTGAGACAGCAAGGAAAAGTGACATGCAGTAAATATAGCAAAGGACTTTGTTGGGTGTTTGTGTATGTGCCGTAGTTAAAGGACCAGTTTGCTGGAAAATGTCCTAAGAAGTCTGTCAAAAAGTTCTTTTAGAGACATTCTCTAAAGGACAAATTACTCTTAAAGAGATTAAATAATGTAAAAAAAAAATGTCTACAGGCTGTATTATATGGTCAGCTAGTATTTTATAATATTTAGCTATATTGTATAGTAATATAATTTAAAACAAATATTTTTTATCTTTTTTTCCCCCGTAGTTTCTTCAGTCAGTTGGAAGTCTCCTTTCATATTTCTAGGCAAATGTATGGCCAAATTTGCTATAAGATGTCCTCAGAAGTTATGAATGTCAAAACCTCATTTTGAGACTAATTTTTTTTTTTTGTCTAAAAATGTCCAAAAGCTGTATTTTATGGTCAGGGCAAGTGCCTTTTTATAATTTATTGTAGGTTTTAAAGTTTTAAATTAGGCTAATTCCATATATGAGCAAGAGAAGTCCTCAAAAGTAAGATAAATCCACCAAAAACTCCATGTTCTCAGAAGGAAAAATGGATCATAAAGAGACTAATTAATGTCTAAAAGTTGTATTTTAGGGTAATGGCTTGTATATATTTATAATATAAACAGTAGAACTTAAAGTTGTATAATTATAACTGGCTTAATTTAAGAGCCAGAAAAGTCAATTAGACATTGTCAGTTTGTGAAATAGTGTGAAGTTCTTGCCGTACTCAGAAGTAAGCTTAGTCCATCAAAAAGTCATTTTAGAGACATTCTTTAATGGACAAATTACTCTTAAAGAGATTAAATAATGTCCAAATGTTGTATTTTATGATATATGTGTAATATACATATATATATATAAACACCGATCAGGCATAACATTATGACCACTGACAGGTGATGTGAAATAACACTGATTATCTCTAAGTGAACATTTTGTCCTCAAAGTTGATGCAGGAAAAATGGGCGAGCATAAGGATTTGAGCGAGTTTGACAAGGGCCAAATTGTGATGGCTAGACGACTGGATCAGAGCATCTCCAAAACTGTAGCCCTTGTGGGGTGTTCCCAGTCTGCAGTGGTCAGTATATATCAAAACTGGTCCAAGGAAGGAACAGTGGTGAACCGGCGACAGAGTCATGGGTGGCCAAGGCTCATTGATGCACTTGGGGAGCGAAGGATGGCCCATGTGGTCCGATCCAACAGACGAGCTACTGTAGCTCAAATTGCTCAAGAAGTTAATGCTGGTTCTGATAGTAAGGTGTCAGAATACACAGTGCATCACAGTTTGTTACATATGGGGCTGCATAGCCACAGACCAGTCAGGGTGCCCATGCTGACCCCTGTCCACCGCCGAAAGTGCCAACAGTGGGCATGTGAGCATCAGCCTAATTTAAGTCAGAGAATGAGCTAAATATGTAAAAAAAAAAAAATAATAATAATAAATAAATACTAAATAATGTCCAAAATGTTGTAATTTTGGGTTAAGGCTATATAATATAAACAGTAGAACCTATAATTGTGTAGTTAAATGCACATGGTTATGAGTTTGTGTGAGTTTCTTGCAGTACTTTAAAGGGCAATTCTCAAAAAATGTCTTCAGGAGTTTGCTAAATCTGTCAGAAAATAGGTAAACGTGTGCCTGTGTGTGCAAGTGTGCTCCTTCATGAGTGCTCAGCGGTGATAGCGAGTTTTAAGGACTCTCTCTGGATGTTTAGCTCAGGCTCAGAGGAGATGTTAGAGTGGATCGATTCCCAGAAAGAGACTCTGAAAGGGAACATATCAGCCTGAGGAGAGAGGCATTACTGGATAGATGAGGGAAAATCTACGAGGGCGATGATAGAAGAAACAGAGAGACAGTGTGAAATAGTGCCAAAACGATGAGGAGAGCAGGAGGAGGTGAAAGAGGAAGAGACGACCACCTGATGTGGAAAAGAAGGGTGAATTCACAGTTACAGATAATAAGATGGCTGTGTGTGGGAAGTCAGGTTTTGCTCTCTTTGTGGGGACCAAATGTCTTCATGAAGACAATAAAAGCTTACAATGAAGACAGTAAGAACTTACAGAACCTACATCATGGTCTCCTGATCAAATGTCGCAATAATCATGTAAAGTGGCAGAAGTTTAAGGTTAAAGTATGATGACTACACTCTCAAAAAATATTTAGGCCTAAATTAAAAATGTATGCGTTTGAATATCCATGCTTTTGGATTACCAACTAATAAACTTGTTCTGCTGAACACAAAGGAAGATATTTGGAAGAATGTTTGTAACCAAGCAGATCTCGCCCCCTTTGACTACCATGTTTTTTTTTTCCTACTATGGTAGTCAATGAGGGGCGAGATCTGCTGGGTTACAAACATTCTTCCAAATATCTTCCTTTGTGTTCAGCAGAACAAAGACATTTATACAGGTTTGGAACAACTTGAGAGGGAGTAAATTATGACAAAATTTTCATTTTTGGGTGAACTATCCTTTTAATGTGATGCAGTTGTCAGTCATACATAAACGACTCAAAAAAATCATCGCATAGTTTATCATTAATTATTTGCGTTAGATTATAAAAATGTGGTCTTATTTAAATATTTTCTACAGCAATTGTGGTAACACTAATTTCAGGTGTACCCGTCCCTAACAATTAACAAAAAAAAACAAAAAAAACATGTGGTTGACCTTCAATGGACATGTGCTGTCTAAGTGGACAGTTTTTGCCCAAAGTGAAACAGACTTTATGGTGACTTTATTACAGCTGTGTCTAAGTTTAGTTTAGTGATGTCCTTTATAGTCTCTTAGTTGTGTTCTTATGAAGTTTCACCACTAGAGGTCACATGTTGCTCTGTTGTCCAGCACATTACGAGGCAGTTGAAACATAACATTGGTATAAAAGGCCATATCCAGTCGAGTTCATTCATACTGCTGTTCCTCCAGACTGCTGCAGCTCTGATGACTTTTGATTTATTGTCTTGCATTAGTGTAAATAGCGTATTATTTTTCAGTTCTGAAAGTTTGTGTCTGTCCTTTAAACGGATCAATAGTGCAGATGAGCGAATCAGAGATGGAGGGCAAAAGACAGAAAGAAAGAGGAAAACGTCTGTGTGATGTGAAAGCTCAATCATCGTTCTGTTAATTCACTCTGCAGTCGAAATTACATATTGATTTTTGCACAGAGCCATAGCATTAAACACATGCAGCGCTCCACTCTGTCTCCTGTTTGACACACAGACTGTGTTTCAAATAGCATAATATCATACTACTAACATACTCCTATTTTTGCAGTATGTACTGTTTAGAATGCATGGAAAAAGATCATGTATCCCAGATGATGTAAAAGAATTGAGTTGTCCTTCTATGCAAGGCCGTAACCACCATAGACACAATCCCCCCCCCCACCCCCCCCCAAATAATTAGCAATGGCCAAATTGTCCACATCCTCTGACTGAATGACTGAGATGGCCAATCAAATCAAAGAAGGAGGGGCTGACTGTTCACAGTGCGAATTCCAATGCGACACTTTCGTTTTAGCAGTGAAAGAATGTGGCGAGTAAGTAGCTAAACATTTAATTTTTGACGACTGCTTTAGGATTGAAATATTCAGCGACCGACAGTAATATCCAGTGATGCAAACTACTCAACATTTTTATGTAATTTCACCGTTTTTAATTGAAAACATGCTATTATTTTATTAATATATGATTAATGTAATTCATAACTGAATGACTAAACGTTTTGTGTTTTTGACATATTAAACATACAAATAAGAGTGAATATTTTTAAAAAAATATATTATTTGCAAATAGTTTAAATGTATTACTTAACTATAATAGAGCTGGAACTTTTACCGTTCTTGTTTCTTTTTCGTTATGCCCTTAAAGGGATACTTCACCCAAAAATGAAAATTCTATCATCATTTACTCACCCTCATGTTGTTCCAAACCTGTATGAATTTCTTTGTTCTGTTAAACACAAAGGGAGATATTTTGAAGAATGGGGGAAACTGAACTGTTCTGGGGCACCATTGACTTCCATAGTATTTTTTTTCCTACTATGGAAGTCAATGGTGCACCAAAACAGCCTGGGTACAAACTTTCTTCAATATATCTTCGTTTGTGTTCAGCAGAACAAAGACATTTATACAGGTTTGGAACAACTTGAGGGTGAGTAAATGATGATAGAATTTTCATTTTTGGGTGAACTATCCCTTTAAATCCCTTTTAGTCTTTTAATTATTTAATTTCTTTCAATAAAAAAAAATTACCCAACAATTAACCTAGGGGAAAAAAAAAAAATCATGGTCCCCCCCAATGTTCAAGACATGGTTATGGCCTTGCTTCCATGCAGTTTGTTTCTTGACTCATTATTTGATACGACTGACATAACGTATGTTGGAACGACATCTCACAAAATTGAATTAAAATTAAAATATATTTATATATATATATTTCCAAGATAGCATGTGACAAGCATAGCGAGGTCATATATGATAACAGTAATGTAGCATGCAACTGTTTGAAACATTTATCATTAAATAATATATGCTTTTTCATGTAGTAGTAGTAGTAGTAGTAGTATTTTAGTATGAGCATACCCTGTTTAAGATACCGTATCCCACAATACATCATGGCTTTGAACTTCCATTTCCAGTCGATTTCAGCTCCAGTTCCATCCTCACACAAACAATATACAAAGTTTATTATCAATGTTGAAAACAGTTGTGCTTCTCAAAATGTTGAGGGGAATCCATGATAAATTTGTAGAAACACTTTACAGTAGGGTTCATTTGTTAACATTAGTTAATGTATTAACTAACATGAACTAACCATAAGCAATACATTTGTTACTGTATTTGTTCATCTTTGTTAATGTTAGTTAATAAAAATGCAGCAGTTCATTGTTTGATCATGTTAGTTCACAGTGCATTAACTAATGTTAACAAATGCAACTCTTGATTTTAATAATATATTAGTAAATGTTGAAATTAACATTAACAAAGATTAATAAATGCTGTAGAAGTCCAGTTCATTATTAGTTCATGTTAACTAATGTAGTTAACTGTTAACTAATGAACCTTATTGTAAAGTGTTACCAAATGTTTTTATGATTCTTCGATGCAGAAAGTTCAGCATTTATAGATAACTTTTGATAAATATAATGCGTACTAACTGAATAAAAGTATTAAACAATCAAACAAAAAAACCTGTCCCCAAACGTTTGAACAGTAGTGTATATCTGTTAAAAAACAAAAAAAACAAATGTTGGTTATATAACCTATTGTCTGTCTTTACCGGAAATGCTTTTAAGTTGTGTGTGTTTGAGAGAGACATATACAAGTGCACTTGATGTGTAATTAAAGCACACAAGTTCCACTGAAGGTGTGTTAGTGGGCCAAGAGACACTGATGTTTACTCACCACTGTTAGGAAACTAGGACACTAGTCCCAGCTGAGTCATGTCTGTGTGATACAGCTTCTAAATGTGTGTGTGGACTGTCAAAACTCTCTACAGAGAGAGAAAGAGATAGAGAGATGATAGCCAGATGCTATGCTGACCTTCTAAACACTCTGTCTCAGATGCCCATAGAGAAACACTGCCATTAGTGCAGCTCTGTTCTCTCATCTCTCTCTCTCTCTCTCTCTCTCTGTTTTTCACTCTGATACATATGAGCTGGTGAGCTAATTGGTCCCAGTGGAACATCAGTTTTGTCATTTCTGTTGTTGTGAAAGTGACACGCGCACACAAACACGCTCATTCCGTTCCAAAACTTTCTAGGGCAAAATTTCATGGACATGCCATGTACACATTTTACTACTGACAAATTATCACAATGCTTGTAATCTCTGTTTGTCTCTCTCCAGGATAGCTGCGCAAGAGTGCTGCTGTTCAGAGGGGCGAATAAGGAGATTAAGAACTACAACAGCCAAACTGCCTTCCAGGTGAGAGCGCAAGACCTCTGGGATCCTGCAGATCAAACACCGTGGAAGAGTCAATGGAGCAGGATCTTATTTAAACTGATGCTGTCATTCACAGCCCATGAAGCCTAACTGTATTTAACTTAAGGCCAAGAGCAGTTCACACTGGGCTTCTGATGCCATGAAGACATTAGCTCCATCTACCTAGCCAACATTTGGCCAAAATTTGTTAGCACTGAATGCAACTACCTCAGTGAACATTTTGATTCAAGATAGCGCACAAGAGAAATTTTGATTATCAATATAAACATATTTTAATCAATAGTAAAGTGATGGTACATGAAAACATACATTTGATATATACAGCAGTACTGCAGTTTATGGTGATTGTATATAATTTTATAGTATGCATAATATATGATATTCCAAGATATGATCTGTCAAAGAATCCATGATATTTGATAAGAAACCATTGTACTTTTTTGTTAGTTTACCATGGTATTACTATCATGCTAGTGTCCAAAATCCAGTGTCCATTTATTAATCTTTGTTAATGTTAATTTCAGCATTTACTAATACATTATCAAAATCTTGTTAACATTAGTTAATGCACTGTGAACTAACATGAACAAAAAATGAAGAACTGTATTTTCATTAACTAGCGTTAATGAAGATTAGTAAATACAGTAACAAATGTATTGCTCATGGTTAGTTCATGTTAGTTAATACATTAACTAATGTTTAACTAACAAACCTTATGGTAAAGTGTTACCTAAAATCCTTATCTTTAAGCCCTGCTTGTCTCGCATCTTCCATGATGCTCGCTGCTTGAACTCACAGTACAATTCATGTTGACACAGATTTTCTGCTCAGATCAAAGTTAATTTGTTAGTAAATGGGGAGGGGGAACCCGACTTGGTGCGGCTGCATAAACCAACACGGAAACCATTAGACAGCTGCTTTGATTCAGCTTTTAGTGAGGAAAAGTTAATTAGCCCTCATCTTCATAAAAGAGAGAGAGACTTGTAGATCATTCATGTATCATATTAGACAGAATCAGTTTTTATTCTGTTTCTCCTTATTTGTGTCATGAGACCTGTTTGCTTACAATGCACTTAGCGTACAGAAAAGTACAGTACCTAGATGCAATGATGTACCATGTAAATCTGATGGCAATATACTATGGTACTTCGTAGGGCTGTGTATTTACACAGATTTCACAAATCTATTTAATTCTGATTTACAAGTTCTTGATTCGACATATGGGTCAATGACATGTCGGGTCTCACCCGTTTTTTTTTTTTTTTTTGTTCAAAGGCCTTAATAATAATAAAAAACAAAGACATGACATCCAAAGTATGTAAGGTAGTACAACAATATCTCTTTTATTGAATCCAAAAGGTTTTAATTATATTTTGCTACATATAAAGGTCATTTAAAGATTTAAGAAGTGTCAAAAGGTCATTTGGTTTAACCGTCCAAAGGCCAATACAGCCATTTCATTTGTGATTCAAATATCTTAAAATGTAATAAATGTATATATTTTTTATTTTTGCATGATTTTATAACCTCATATATCAACATAGTGCAAAATGGTATTAAAATTATGTGTAGAAGTCGTTGCTTTGTTATGAGAAAGAGTGTCCAGAAAAATGAATTTTATTGATGTCATTTGGAGTAACCAATATAAAGGGACCATTTTGGATCAAGTCATGCGATCAATATCATGTGACAGGATGTGACATCATTCAGACATCTGCAAAGGACCACATGGTCGTGAAGCGAAGTAACAAACTCTCTCCTAACTATTTGAAAAATTCATGTTTTCACTTGCTCATACGCATGTCCCGAAACATCGGGTCATTCGGTACAACTGCTATAAAACATGGAAAATGTTGTAATATTTTAAAAACTTGTACTAAATATAAAATGTTTGATTGTCCTTTAGCTAGATATCAGTCTGTTAGCATTGTTTGAAAATATTGTCATTCGGTATAACCAAAACTGTCATTCGATAAAGCCAAAATTTTGGTTAAATCGGATGACTTTTTTGGTGACAAAATTTGTCCATCTTGTAATAAAATTATTAAAGCAGTGTTAACTGATTATATATAAAAAAAACACAATCTCAATGTTAACACTTAATAAAACTTCAAAATTAATTATGTCTCTATTATGTTTTTTACACTTTTAAAAACCTTATTCGTCAATGACCCATATTTATATATATATACAGAAGGCCTAATTCATGCCATTTATGTTTAGATATAAAGTAAAAGTTTTTTATCAACTTTAATGATATAATTTCTACTCCAATTCATTGTTGCAATATAAACTTTGAAATGGCTGTAATAAAAAAAAATCTTGTTTTCAAACATACAATAAATGAGATATCTAACACGTTAGCCTACATTAGAATAATATAATAAATGTGACAACAATACGACATCTTGATACATTTCGATAAGTTGTACTTTCAACACAAGCTACCTTCTGAGGTAACACTTCAGTACAGGGAACACATATTCACTATTAACTATGACTTTTCCCTCAATAAACTCCTAATTTACCACTTATTAAAAGTTAGTAAGGTAGCTGTTTAGTTTAGGTATTGGGTTAAGAATGTAAAATAAGGTCATGCAGAATTAGGCATTAATATGTGCTTATTAAGTACTAATAAATAGCCAATATTCTAGTAATATATATGCTAATAAGCAACTAGTTAAAAGACCCTAAAATAAAGTGTTACCCATTCTGATGTTCATTCATGTATATTTAGTGCTATAACTAGCAGTACAGAGTAATAGATGATCGGTTCATGTGCGCTTCACGCTGCACATGAACCTGAACACGCTGAACTGAGGCGATCTGTCACGCCACATCAAAGAGCTTTTTTTGGAGGGTAGGCGCGCTACAAATAATGATTAGCACAGAAAACAGCATAGCCTAAAAGATGGATATTAGGATTTAAGATTTGATATTGGTTTATCAAAATGAAGATCGATTTATATTAATTGATATTGTCAGCCCAGCCCTAGTACTAGGTACATTTTGCATAGCTTTTATCACTTCACACTACAAATAATTGCAGCTTTATAATCAATATTTTATGTCCATTTACTTATATTATGTTGGTATGTAGACAGGATAATGCAGAGCTTGTCAGAATTATTAACTGAAAACTGGCTGTACTTAATCGCTAATGAATTGCTGGATTAGATTTTTGGGTAACACAATACCCTGTTATGAATTGCAGGCAGTGTTATAAAACAGTAACTGGGGCTTTTTGTTTGCCCAGGGATGTGCGGCAGGGAAATAACCCATTTTTCTTTCTTTCTATAGGTGGCTATTATAGCTGGAAACTTTGACCTGGCAGAAATTATAAAGACTCACAAAGCATCAGATGTTGGTAAGTGTCTCGCATACCTCAAACATCATTCGCTACTATCAAATTAGAGCAAGCGCAAACGATCCCTCGTGTTAATGAATCCCTACAAACACAACAGAGCGCCACAGCCGGCGAACATGAAAATGAGAGTGGTCCCCTGTGTTTCTGTGAGCGTTTGTGAGTCCATGGCGTTCGTGTGAATGAGAGTCATCACTCTAATCGCCAGCATCGACGGCAAGGCTAGCTCATTCCACGCGTTAGTTCTGGCGGGGAATAGCAGGCAGCCAGTTGTCGGGCCGCTGTAATGGATCGTACCCATTAGTGTGGAGTACCATTGTCATGGCGACGGACCAGGGTTAATCCCCGAGGCTCAGCAGGTGTTGGGAGTTTGATTTGAGCCAATGGGAGTGTAGCCGCAGGCTCCGCTATCTCATCAGAACGGTGTGCGACCTCGATGAAGGATGGGACGTATGCTCTCACACGCAGAGAGAACACACAGAAGCAGCCTTAAAACACACCGTTTATGGGACAGAAGCTGGTTTTCATCACTAAAGCTGAAGCCTCTAAGAATGTGTCCATTTTGTCTTTCTCTTATTTCCTTCCTATCAGTTACCGAGAGAGAGGAAAAAAGAGAGTGAGCGAGTGTGTCCTGAGTGGGTTGGACAGTTGGCCTTTTCACTCTGAATGGATGGGCAGAAGAATAGAGGATTTAAACAAGCAGACAGCTTGACTATTTACAGTAGTCAAACAAGCGGCCCATCTAAAGTGGCCTGTCTTAAATGTTCTCAGGGTGAAACTATTGAAATAGTAGTGATCTGAATATACAATTAGTAATATATATATATATATATATATATATATATATATATATATATATATATATATATATATATATATGATAATTATTAGTACTGTCAGTTTGACGTCAATTTATTAAAATTAATATTAATAAAATGCAATAAAAACTGAACAGAATTCAGCTGCACAGGGGGGAAAATATTTTCTTAATTAGTATTTTTGTCTTGTTTACCAGTGTTTTATTTAAACATCCTTTATTTGAACAAGATACATTTACTTAAAGGGTTAGTTCCCCCAAAAATGAACATTCTGTCATTAATTACTCACCCTCATGTTGTTCCAAACCCGTAAGACCTTCGTTCATCTTCGGAACACAAATTAAGATATTTTTGAAATGCGAGAGCTCTCTGAGTCCTCCATAGCAATTTAGTTACCACTTTCAAGCCCCACAAAGGAAGAAAAGACATCGTTAAAATAGTTCACGTGACTACAGTGGTTCAACCTTAATTTTATGAAGCAACGAGAATACTTTTTGTGCGCAAAAACAAAACAAAAATAAAGTCCAGGTTCTAGTCAGAACGCCGGCTCGTTATTGGCTGGCTCCTGCTTTGTACACAAAATGTATTCTTGTAACTTCATAACATTAAGGTTGAACCACTGCAGTCACGTGGACTATTTTAACAATGTTTTTCTCCTTTTCTAAAATGTGGAACCTACCTTGAATGTGAAAATTAATTGCTGTCTATTAGGGATGTAATAATATAATCAATATCGTGGTATCGCGATAGCAAAATTATCTCGATATTATCGTGGTCACATGACTGTATGAAACGATATGTCATCCGGGCGAAAAGGGTAGTTTTTTTTTTTTTTTTTTTTTCAGCCCGGTTCCGAAAACGGTTCTGCTGTGATGGGTGGGTGGGTGAATTGCGAGGAGCGTATCCTTTAATAGAGACATCTCACCTCATGAATATTATACCAATGAATGTACTGAAAAGCCCTCGCGGCTCGCGCTACTCATATACGTCAGATATCAATGCAGAGAGAGTGAAGGAGAGAGAGAGCGCGCACAAAGGCAAGCTGCACGATTATTAATCTGTAAAAGATCTCGTTCTCGATTTAATCACCCACATGATCTAATTCCTAAATGACAACGATTCAACGTGTATATTAAACCTTTGACAAAAATAAAATGTGACATTCAAATCTGCATTCGCGCTGCCGTTGATCTAAAGAGAGTTGTCATGTTTATAAACAGCTTACAAATTACTGTTAAAAATGTATCTATCACTGAATCATTCTTTTAGAAACAAATGAAGTCTTTATGAATCCAACTTACAAAAATATTGTTTCACCTGTCTGGATCTTACATGTGTGTTCAAGCATCTTATTTGTGTTGGATCTGTGGTAACAATTTACAATAAGGTTAATTTGTTAACATTAGTTAATGTATTAACTAACATGAACTAACCATGAGCAATATATTTGTTACTGTATTTGTTCATCTTTGTTAATGTTAATAAAAATACAGCTGTTCATAGTTTGTTCATTTTACTTCACAGTGCATTAACTAATGTTAAAAAATACAACTCTTGAGAATGTTAGAAAAAATAATAGATGTTACCTTTGTCAAGGTCCAGCTTTTGCAATTATTTTATTTTATAAAAGAAAGTTTTAGGTCACTTAACTCATCTCATACTATACCTCATAGCCTACCTCTAAGCAACAATTATGATTAGAGGGTAAAGAGGACAGGATATGACATGGTTAATTTGTACATCATTGTAATGTTCAATCATTGTTTAACACATGTCACTTTTTTCCAAGTCTTCATTTGGCTTTTTTTTTATTTATTTATTTTTTTTTTTATAAATATCGCAATAAATATCACATTGTGGACTTATCACATTGTGATCTTTATATCGAGGTATTATCGTATAGTGAGATTTTGATATCTTTACATCCTTACTGTCTATGAAAGAGACAGAGAGCTCTCGGATTTCATCAAAAATATCTTAATTTGTGTTCCAAAGATGAATGAAGGTCTTACGGGTTTGGAACAACATGAAGGTGAGTAATTAATGACAGAGTTTTAATTTTTGGGTGAACTAACCCTTTAAGATGCAAAAATGTTTAGAAGTAAAAAAAGAAAAAAAAAAAAAAGAAAAAGTTCTCTCGTTTTTCCTTATTTAAGTGTATCTATCTATCTATCTATCTATCTATCTATCTGTCGTCCGTTTCTATATGTATAGTGACAGAACGGCTGCCTCTCCCTTATTATCAGCGCCACCCCGTCCTTTAAATCGCCGCCCTTCACCAGGTTCCCGACTGGAGTGGGTGTGAGAGAGAGAGAGAGGAGGGGCGATGAAACAACCAGGACTGGTGGGGTGTGATGAGGCACACCTGAATATAATCAAGCCTCATCACCGCCGCTGTTAAATGCTGAGCGCGCCTCACCTTGGGAGACCGGTCTCTTTCCCCTGGTGTCCTCGTGGGTCCAGGAAGTACGGTGACCCAGTAGTGCACAACACAACAAAATTAAAAAAGCAAACATAAGTTCACAACGCAACGAAATCGAGCCACAACACAACGGAAATGCTCCTGACCACCAGGGGGCTCTCAAAGCTTAGTAAAGTTAGTTTTCCTGGCCAATGTTCTATCCACCTTATTCCATGTCCAGTGGCTGTAGCTGTATCCCTTCTAGTCTTTACCACCTTATTCCTGACTAGCCTACTGCGTTTCGAATTATGGGTTGCACTTCCGGTTTTTGGAACTTCCATTCAAAAAGACTGAAAAATGATGGAAATCACTTTGAAATAGTATCACGCAATGCTGAAGTTTATGAACATTTTTATTAAGGCAACGTATATTACAGAATACATACATACATATATATATATATATATAGATAGATAGATAGATCGATCACTATAGTTATATTTAACTCGTCCGTTATTGCTGTGGAAAGAATCGCGCTTTTTCTTGGCCTGTTGAAAGTACCTTGTTGATGCTTTTACACTTTTAAATGTCCTTTTAATGTTCGTTGGTTGAAGGGTGAGTAGAATAATGTCAACTCATTGTACCCAGTTTAAAAAAAAAAGTAAAAACATTATTGCGTTCATAGAGCGAGCATTTCACTGACCGTTTACAGCCTAAAGGAAGTTACACCCATAATTCGCGCAAAGCGTCATGGGGCGTTGGAATAAGGTGGATAGAGTCGGCAGTGATATCAATACCACGATTAGTTTCAACAGTATGTAACCACTGTATATCGACATGAAATATTAATTCAAAATCACCTACGTGCACAATAGCTTCATATTTATACCTGTGAATGATTTGACGCGCTACCACGGCGCATGATGAAGGGAACGTCTGCCAATTCCACCAAGTGGTTAAAACATATAATTTTTATTCATTAAAATTACTTTTAACATTTAAAAACAGACATGTTCAAATTCCAAAGCGTGTCAGTCTTACCAACAGGACCTAACAAGCTTTGGAATTTGTTAAAAGTCATTTTAATGAATACAAATTATACGTTTTAACCACTTGGTGGAATTAGCAGACGTACCCTCTATCATGCGCCGTGGTAGTTCGTCAAATCATTGACAGGTTTACATATGAAGCTATTGTGCACGTAGGTGATTTTGAATTAATATTTCATGTCGATATACAATGTTTACATACTTAAAACTAATCATGGAATTGATATCTTTGTGAGACTGTCGACTTTGTAGAACATTGGCAAGGAAAACTAACTTTACCGAGCTCTAAGAGCCCCCTAGTGGTCGGGAGCATTTCCGTTGTGTTGTAGCTTTATTTCTTTGTGTTGTGAATTTGTTTGCTTTTTTTGATTTCGTTGTGTTGTGAACTTATGTTTTTTTTTTTTTTTTTATTTCGTTGTGTTGTGCACTACTGGGCCACCGTAAGGAAGTGAGCGCGGAGGGACTCCCTCACCGCCATAGATGGTCCGGAATAGAGAAGCATGCGTAACGCCGCCGACAGGTTAGGAGGCCGGGCCGCTATTCCCCTCAGTTGTCATGGCTTAAAGAGGACGAGCCGCTGTGCCGGAGCCGCTGTGCCGAAGCCGCCGCCCCTCGCGCCTTGAACCGAAGAGAGAGAGAAGCGCGTGCGGCCGCCGGACCCTCCTCTTACCTGGACCCATCCTATCTGCTCACTACCCTTCCTTCACGTTTCCCTGGCACGACGAGGACACCAGGTCCCCTGTTTATTTGGACACTTTATTTTCTGTTTTGGGGGTTTTCTGTTTATTTCTGTTAAATAAAAGCCTCTCCGCGGCCTGACGCCACACCCACTGTGTCTGTCGTTTGCTCCTCCCGCCACAATATAAATAAATATATAGATAGATACTACATTATATATATATATATATATATATATATATATATATATATATATATGTAGTATCTTGAATTATGAAATAAATCATTGTACATGTGCACTGTTATAGGATGTATTGTGTTGCGTGTTCTTGTTTCACGCCCTGCTCTGATTGGCAGAGAGCTGTTCATATCTGATCAGGTGACGGGTGGATGTTCAGTACAGCGGTTTGATCAATACTTAATTTACATTAGAGATTAGAGAGAATCGGCTATGAGACTGACAGCAAACCATATGTCAGGATGACAGCACGGTGCACTCTTTTATCCTGCTTGTCTCTTTCTTTCTCTCATTAAACATAGCTGTCATTAAACCATATGAACTCTTTTGACCCTGATATGCACGGCACCTTGCATTTTAAACTATATATTAGCTTTGAAACAGCAACAGTACAATGTTTTACCTGAATCAAGGAGAGGTGAGATATTGCCATCTAGTGTTGATGCTCTTTATAAATTGCTTCCCTCACTGGGAAAAAAACAGCCTCATATCTTGGTTATTGGAAAACAAGACAGTTTGTTGTGTAATATTCAGTTCTTTACCCAAAAACCATCCCAAGCAAATGACCCCTGTACTAGCGGTCAGGAGAAAGTGTGTTTTGGTTATAAATTATAGATGAGGTGCTTTGTAATTTGAGTACATCTTTTGTTTACCTCTATAAATGCCTGATGAGGTTTCTGTACTCTTTATTTACAAATTATGCTAATTGTACCTTGACACTTTGTCAGGTACGGCCCCCTCTTGTTCAATGTGCCCTTTTCTTGACACCTGCTTTTCCTGTTTTCCAGTGCCTTTCAGGGAAACGCCTTCCTACACAAATCGCCGGCGCGTGGCTGGAGGCGACACTCTGACATCATCACGCTCGCTGCCTCGTTCCGCCTCCGACAACAATCTGAACAACGTGGCTGACTCCGGCCCCGCTCACTCCCCCGTGCCGTCTCTGAGGAGCCTGCCCCCTTTGGCGCACTCCGGGATCGACACGGCGGCCGACGGCAGCCTGCAGAGCACAGGCAGCTCACTTTCCTCACACTCCCGCTCGCCCTCCCTCCAGCGCGTCACCGAGGAGTCCGGCACGCACGCAGTACGCCGACACACACCCCTCACGCACTCCCACAGCCGGGGACGCCTCAGGTAAGCATCGCACATCCACGAGTCCTGATTTGCACCTACAGATCTCCGCCCAAAGGTCTGCAGATTTCTACTCATCACTCATTAATTTTATTATACACTCTAATATCAATAGCATCATTTAAAATGCTGGGTTAAAAACAACCCAATTTGGGTCATTTTTGGTAACCCAGCATTGGGTCAAAAATGGGTGAATGTTAAAATATGTAACCCAACATGTTGGGCTTTTTTTCAACTAAACTATTGTTTAAAAATTACTTTATTGCTGGATTAAAATGTTAAAATTAACCCAAAATTGGTTGTAAAATAAAGGTACACTATGTGAGTTTTTTTGTTTAAAATTAATAAAATTTAATGGTGAGTCAATTCTCACCATCAATCCTTCTTCCAAAACGTGTTTTGTCTTACCCTGATTCACTATGGTAAGCCTATGATTAGTGTTTATATTTTAGACCAGACAAGATGGTTTTTGTGGGAAATTGCATGCATACATCACTCTCCTATGCTTGTCTTGTCATATCCATAAATAGAGAAAAGTTGCTCCTGCTACTTTGACGTCTGTGTGGTGTTGGAGTAAGAAAGAGTGAGAAATGTTGACATGGAGCACGTTAAATCTCAAAACTCTGGGTAATCATATAAAAAAAAAACGGTGAACAGAGGAGAGTCTGCTGGCAAAAAGAGAACATGACAGGGCTCATAATAAACCCAGAATCGACATTGGCTTGGCTTTTTGAAGATGGCGAGATCTGAGGGATTTGATGTTGTAAAACAGATGCGGAGATGGCATTTTTATTTCTCAACAGGTGAGTAAGGTATTTCATTAAGGTTGTGTTAGCGCTGCGCTGGAATTTATTTTCAAGGAAATACCGTGTCTATTAATGGGTATAGCTATTTATCTAAACTGGTTATATCTCTAGTAGTGTATTTAGGTTTTTGTTTAGTTTTTTTTGAGCAGTAGGATAACCATATTAATCCGCAGTCATGCAGAGCCGAAGCACAACCAAAACATCCATGACACTGACAGCTGTTAACTTATCTATTCTGGCAGGTAATCATGGCCACCCGACGTGTAATATATAAATAATTTTAATAGCACGGTCATTCAAAACCTGAGGGTCTATGCAGGTGCATGTAAAGCTATCAATGACAATCATCTTGGGCGGGAATTAATGTAAACACAGATATTGGATACCAGTCGTGTATAAAGAGAATGTAAACAGACTGGCCAAAAAATCTAATACGGTCAAAAGATCGGATCTGTGCATTAAGACTTGCAGTGTAAACGCAGCCATAGTGTACCTTTAAAATCACTTTTACAATCGTCAACCCAAATTGGGTTTCATCAGCTTCTGTATCCAGCAGTCACAACCCAGCATTTGGTTTAAAAAATAACCCAGCATTTTGTGTATTAGAGTGCAGTTTTTATCAATTTACCCACATTTTTCCATGTAAAGTCAGCAGATTCTGTCTCGGCCTGTGATTATTAATTTCTTCATTAACAGCACTGCCAAATGATCAATGATTTAATTATAACTCTCAACATATCGGTCACACATCGGCCCCAATAAGAGGGGTCAAACAATGACAAAGTGTGCATTGGTAAATCTGTTTCTAATATCTTCACTTACAAAAGTACTGTGACCATCACATGGTTCGGTGATGCACTTACAAAAAGTACCATGGTAATTTGGACGTAAGAAAGCTACATTTCTATTAAGGTGGTATGAAATGGTAACACTATGGTATTTTAAGTATACCATGGTACTGAAATTCATGTTGAATGGCATTTACATGGTACTGCAATGGTATTTCAAAGAATAACATGGTAGTAGTATGGTACATGTTAAGAATTCCTTGGTATTGTGGTTCTTGAACATGTTTCAGGGTAGTGGCATCCTGTTCTTGGAAGTACCATGGTATACAAAGTACCTTAGTAATACCATTAGTGTACCACAGAACCACCGTAGTAATTTTTTTATTAAGGGTAATTCCATGCAACTGTTTGGTTATATTTTCATACCGTGGTACACAAATGTTACTGTAAGGTACTTCAAGAAATACCATGGTATTACAATTAAATCACTTGTTTTCTTTGTGGATGTTTTATGGTCTTTCTGTAAGAGGTTATGTATGTAGTTTTGATACTGTTACTGTTAAAATGCATGCCAGGTGTTTTATGGGTTATCATATAATGAAGTCACTCAGATTTCTCTGCTCGTTCGCCTCCATCTAAAATACTAACTCTGTTGTAATCTATCACATTCTTACTTGACCGACATTTGCTGCTTTCAAATCGTGCTATTCAAATGTTTAATATATATTCAGATTAGACTCTCCTCTCCTACAGAGCTGCAGGACATTGCTGGAATCGACTGTGTTTTGGGACTCCAACAGGCCTTATTGAATTTCCCAGCAATATTGCTTTAAATCTCATATTGTGTATTTATTGCAGGGAGATGATTGACAGGTTTTTAGAGACAGTGAGACATAGCACTTTGTAATTGTGTAGCTTCC